>OZ018323.1:24004851-24544851 GCA_963969495.1 Ceratothoa steindachneri
TAGCGCCATCATTCCCAGGGCTTTAGAGCCTTCTAATCATCAAAAGTTATAGATAAAATGTTATTCACCTCATTAAATTACATGAGAATACCTATTTTTGAATGCACTTTTGACGAAATTAAGTTTATCGATACTTTGTTACTTTTTCTAAGTTCAGGGAGCATTTTACACCGTCTTCACAATGTTTTCCTTCCTCATTCGACCTGGATCAACCGCCAGCTACCCAACGACGCATGCGCGACCTGGCATGAAATCATCTTTGATCAATCACAAGGCAGATAGGCCTAGACCTACAATGCATTTATACAGTCGTTTGGGTTCAAATTAATAATATTCGGGCTCATTTATTCAATATGGCCTGTTAAGGACAGTGTGATCTCAATCTCGAATGCTTATTTACCAAAGTTTTGCGCAATCGTCAGTCTACACTGGCATTTTTAGTTGCTAAAGGACGTTATAAAAGACACATATAACTGTCCTAAGTGTGACACTATTTTAAAATTAAATAATTCAGGCAAATGGTAACACGTCCTATCTGGGCTCCGGGGGTGAGCATAGTTAGATAAGGCTATGTCTGTAGTCAAGAAACCCGGTATAAAAACAAGAGGCCTAACGACATCCAGCAATCGTCTTTGAATTCGAATCTAATGCTAGGCTTTCCGAATTATGAATACTACGAGTTTATTTGAAAATAGCAGGGGTGTGGGAGTGCAGCTTCCGTAATTAAAGCAGGTTATGGGGCCAAAGCTCCCATTTAGAAAATACCTTAAAAATTATCATTTTGGCGGGAAATAGCTTAAAGGAGGCGGTGCTATCGTCTTCTGAATTTACCGGTTTATCTTTCGTATCTCATAACAGGCCAGATGCCTTTATCGAAACCCTTACATTTTAAGCAAAGTGATATTGTGAAAGGAAACGTTGGCAGTTAAATTACTATCATTCAAATTTAAATTTGAGTATTCCGTGTCATTATTTTAATTACGTTTATGCAGGGCCCGGAGTATTTTGAGGTCATTTGTAGGAAAGTAGAAAAAGAAGCATAGCATATCACAGAAAAGATGTATTTAAATGGAAATTGGTACAAATAATCATAATAATCCTAATAATATGCCTATTTAATGAATCTACCATTAGCCTCAATGACTTCTTCAGTTCTAGGTGCGAACAGTTGACATTCCCAAATCAAATGATCTTTATCGATTTCGGACATAGGCTTTGTTATAGCAGACTTGAGCAGGACTGGTGTCAGGGAGGTGCTGATTGACCCCTCTCTCTCTTTTTCGATTATGCCCCACACGTAATAATCCAGTGGGTTGAGGTCGGGCGAGCTAGGAGGCCATGTGTTTGCGAGAACATGGTCGTGGAAATTATACGCATTCAAACTTGGATTGTTCTAGCCTTATGCGATTGGGCAGAGTCCTGTTGGAAGATGTAAGGTCTTCCGTTGCGTACTCTGTTTATGCAGAGACTCAAAACCTTCTCCCAAACCTCTGGTTAGGCAACAGCATTAAATCTTAAGCCCTGTGAAAAAAAGTGAGGGGGCCTGACATCTCCCCCACTGCTAAAGGCTCCCAGAAACATCAAAGTTGCTGGAAACTTGGTATGCATTACAGTTGGAACCTCGCTTGGCACTCTGCATAACCATCTGTCATTACTTGGGTTTACCTTTTGGTTCTGGTCGAAGTTTTTATCACCAGAGAAAACCAAAGCAGTTTAGCTTCTTGATATTTCAACGTGGAGAGCAAACGCTTTGCACGGATCAAACGATTCTCTTTCGTCTTATCTGATATGAACTGACCTCTCTACATCACATACTACTTGTAACGGATATGTTCATGCACAACCCTTTTGATGGTGCCTTCTGAAACCTTAAGTCCTTCGCAAGGGCTCGGATCAACTTTCCGGGTTTTTCTTGAATTTCCTGTACTTTCTACACAAATTCATGGGTATTTATGGTATTTGAACCCTTTTCGAGTCTTTTGCGTTTTGTTGCTAATGTTGGATTCCTATCAACAGTTTCCGGGTCTTTAAAAACTTCGGCAACGAAGGATCGGGCAACTTTCAGAAAGTGAGCAATTTCTGTATCATTATGTCGAGCTTTTATTGGCAACGATTACAGGGGCCTTTTCATTTGCTTCGTCACTTTAATCTCATTCATTATTAATCTAAAAAAATAAATTAAGAAAAATAGTTATAAGAAAGTTAAAACTATTCAAATTGATGTCCTCAAAATACTGACGCATCCTGTATTTAATCTTGCATCACTTAAAATGCTTTGAACCATAATTTTAATTAAACGAACACAACCTCGATAAGGCCAAATCAATTCCGGATTTATTCACATTAGTTTCGCGATTCAACTACATTTGAAATGGGACCTTTAATTTATTTTTTTAAATGTCATTGAGGAAATCCAATTTTGCCCTCCAGAACTGATTCATCTAATCGTCTCATTTGGATTTCGTTTTCAAAGGGGCACTGCGCGACGGTAAGAGGGCACTCAGTACACAAAGGAAAACAACCCATTAACATATAATAGGACTTCGAGTCTTAAGCGAATGAGATAAATAGCAAACGACCCAAGCAACAATCACTCACCAACGGGGGTAGGATACACAATGAGACCAAAAGAGGATCCCTCTGCTCGCCATACGTAGTAGCAACAGGCTGGACAGAATCACATTTTAAATACATCAGTGGTAACCTGGAAGTATCACTGATAAGACGGATCAAGACGAATGGCGGATACGCAGTACTTCGCCACAGCAATAAAAACGTGGATGTGGGTTACTCTCTGAGAAAGCCAAGATCGAATTCTACAAAATCGACTTAAAAATAAATTGCTTTTTTAAAGCCCATCTGGTGACTGCCTACCAGGGCATACGTCGCCGTAATCAGACTACTGCCTAATACTAGGCTAGATTAAAAAAAACAACAAGTAAAAACATAAATAACAAAGGTAAAAAAACAAGAAGAAAAAGAAACGAGCTAAAAAAGACAACAACTACTAACGACAAATAACAAGATAAGCAGAAAAGCAACAAGGAAGTACGCACCCTTCATTCGGAGTAGGCCGGACTCGCTCCGTTGCAGGATCACGCGACCTACAGCAAAGAGTGTCAAATAAAGTGGAGAATGTCAGCCTCCTCCAAAATGTCATGTAGTCCGCAAATCTATGTGCACGAACCAGTCCCGAGTACAGGGAACAGGCGGTAACGATCTCGCTTATCCCTGTACCGGGACAGATAACGTCCATGAAGATCACCAGGACTGGGGCATTCAACAAGAATGTGACGAGCAGTCTAGGGTACAACGCAGTCGTCACCAAAAAAACTAGCGGTGAGCGCTCCATCAAATGGTGGTGTGTTTCGCGACTGTCTAATTCGGAGACGAAAGAGAGCAACCGGAATCAGTTGCAACCTTGTTGGGTAGGACCATGGGAACAGACACGGCGCAATGGCACGCAACCTTAAGTTTCCCTCGGCCGTCTCCCATCTTTTTTGCTCAGATTTCTGCCATGTTTTCGGTGTGAGGAAGAGCGAAACGCTGTTCTTGTCACCTCAGGCCTCGCGGACTTTTTGACGCCATCATTCCCTGCAATTCCTACATGTCCAAGAACCTAGTAGAAGATAATCTTGACATCCGCCCGGCTCGCAGAAACCGTGGCGTCACGTCTTCTCAAAGGCGCTGTCGCCTTTTAGAAGACTCTCCATGCGAGTCTTTTCCACCCTTCACCTCATAACCTTAGGCTGGCAGGATGGCTCCATTGGAGGGGGGACTCCATTGGCGGGGTATCTCTTTTGGAGTATGAACTGTCTCTCAGCCACCGAGCACAGCCTTGAGTGCGGGTGTAGGTGGCGAAGCTACTTCGGTGCTGTTCTCTTTTCACGAGGAAACTTTAGGAACCCCAAAAGATGGCCTCACGACCACCTTCAGGGCTCTTGCCTCCCTTGAGGTGCGCAGCCGTTTTGCCCTACGGGTAATGGTCACGCTAGGGAGGGGGTGGGCTCTGGTTTTAGTCGAGGTTGGTTGTGAATTCTTTGTGTCACCAGCGCTATCAAAGGAGCGCCGGGATGACTAAAACCCTCAGAAAGGTTCTGAAGGGGCACGGAAATTACCGTTCTAGTAGGCCTATAGCAATCAGGAGCAGAAGGTGCCTCTTTTAAAATTGAAACAATAAAACGTCCCAGGCAGCCCAGGGCGTGCCAGGACCATGTCATTATCATTGTGAAATGAGAGACAATCCTGGGCCTGAACGGCCAAGATTTTCTTCTCCATGAGATACTCACTACAATGATTCAAAGAACGGGGTGTAGCTCTCTGCAATTGACAAACTTGGCCATACACGATTTAGATTTATCGTCTGCAGCCTTGGAGAAACTTGCACATATTTTGGGTAATCCAGTGTTTTCACGTCTACAGGAGCGATTTGTATGGCCGAAGCGGTGGCAGTAGCATCATCTTCACAGCAGTGGCACAAATGCCTTCACTTGGTAGCGATACCATCCGGAACGCACCGACTCAGGGAGCCCGTCACGGTTGAACAAGACGAAGAGTGTTAGGGTGTATCTCGAGGCCGTCCATGTTTTCTCATCACAAGTTCAACCTTGACCGCTCCATGGTCAGCCAGCTCAAAGTTGATATCTATGGAGTAGTCACAAGTTCCCTCGCATAAACCAGTCCTTTCACGAAGTTCATGGTAGATGTGCAGCGTCACACTCACCGGCGTACCATCAACTGTCAGAAGGGCATTAATGATAGCGCCTTGGAGGGATCCGACGCATTTGCCTGAAGACTTCAGTCCGCGAAACAGGTCACCTTCGGCTCTTTACCAATCAAGCTAGCTAATGCTCTCCTCTGATGGATCATGTTGCCATCAGTGGAGATAATAAACAAAAATAGTTTGAAGCCAGCGGTCTCGAAAACGCCAGGTAACCTTTCAATGAGGGGCGCCAACGTAATCAAGGCTCCACTCAGCGCACTTGTGACTTTGGTTTTGGCCTGATACCCACCCACCCCCACCTGAAGGCGTCTTGGGGCCGGATGTGCGATCTTAGTCTGCTCGCTTGCTGAAGCGGCAGCGGAACCGTTCGTCCCTGGATCCCCCGCGGGTGGAGAGGAACCTTTAGTCCTCCTAGTCTTCTTCTTGCCTCTTTTTAAGGGGCAAATGAACCCGCTTCCCTCCACCGCCGGAAGTATCCCCTAGGCCGGATATACAGACGTCAGCAAGATCTTTGTCCAAGATGACAGGTTCTTAGCTGTCAAAAGAGCAACAGACGGGGAAGGAGGTCCCTCCTCTCCTTGTAATTCATCGGGGGCCCGAGCTGTCTGAGGAGAAGCTTGCGCAGGGGCGCACTCAGGCTCGGTGTTTGGAACTGAACCCAGAGTCGACCGCATGGAAAGTTCTCCGTCCGGGACTGGGTCACCTCCATGTGTCCATCCCCACACAAAGCATCACGAATATCCCGTTCGAGGTATCTTCCGTCGGATTCAGGTCTCTGGCCGCTTAACAGACCTCCGTTGGGCTAGATAGGGAGACAGTGACGCCGACCACCCGCAATATTAAGATACATGATTGATAGACTGCATGAGGCACGGCCTGATGCTCTCCGCTCTCCCTTGTCTCCCTAAGGAAGTTTGCCCTATCGAGGCGCTCAAACCGGGAACGATCGATTTTGGGAGCCCTCCCTACTCATTTGGCAATCCCCTGTGATAGTATAAGGATGACTGCAATTGGTCTTAAGATGGAGGCCTCGATGGGAAACTCCACGGAAGGAGTTGAGGGGGAAACCCCCTCAACCTTAGGTCTAGTAGAAAAGTAAGCCTCCTCTCGGGTAAAAGATGGTTGGAGGGGCCCCTGGGATAGCACAGGGGAGGGTTACCTTCGTTTCAGAGGTGGAGTTACCTCGATTTTCCACATTATCCCCGACATCTAGCGACAACGAGGCCGCACTTGGAGCCGGATTCCCATGCGGAGTCCTTCTTTTATCTGATATTTTCATTCTATTTGTAGAAAAAAGGAAAGAAATGGGCACTTGGAAAGTCCCTAACTACTATGAGCCACCAATGACTTGGAAGGTTAAAAGAAAAATCTCCATAGAATCATATTTTTCGGAATGTGATCATTTTCATATACTCAGTCCAGAACTATTGTTGATGGACCTTGCCAACCCGGACCACCGTTCAGGCGAAATTGTTCCTCGAGCTTTAACCATAAAGGATACTGCCAGCGTAGCCACCTTATATGGGTACTGCAAGAAGGTAGCAGGTAGGGACCTAACAGTATACACCGCCACCCGACTAAAGCTCATAAGAGGACGAAAGTGTGGTCGGCAACCAGAACTTCTGTGGATAGAAGAGCAGGTATGGAAGGTGGTAGGCGGGTATGTAATAAAGAGAGGTACACAGAGCGTGGTAAAAAACGTTGATGGGAGAGCTGGAATAATAATAATAATAATACTACAAACTGATGATAATAATAAATAATACTACACAATGATAGACTATAATAATAAAACTAAAAATTATACAATAATTTTAATACATAATAATAAATAAGGATAAATACTGCTAATAAATGATAATACTAAATCATAATAATAATTAAAATGATAATAAATAATAATGCTAATAATAATAACTAATAATAATAATACTAATACTAAAAAGGTCAAGTGGTGCTGAGTGGAGGTTAGGGAAAGCGCACCAACAACTCTCCCAGACCCCATCAGTGAGTTCAAATCAACCAGTGACGGGGCTTCCCTTATTTGCACTCAGGCCGGGAGGACGTGCAGCTCCTCCAGGTACCGACGAGTGTAACAGGAAACGCAGAGAAAGTCTTAGAAAACTGCTACGACTTCTGAGCAGAAAGTAATTATATGGTGATTCATTGTCTTTGTATGGGGGTGGGGGCTTTTTAAAAACAGGAATTAGGACCTTTTCATTGTTTTTAAGAAGCAAAAGTAAGTTCATGGATTTATGATACGCGAAATCTTTTATTTGAAAAAAAGTCTAAAAGTAATAAGCTTAATATATATATATATATATATATATATATATATATATATATATATATATATTGGAGTGAACTGAATTAGGTATTTGAGAACATTTAAATAAGTTATTAATATATATTCCAACCTTTAAAATTGAATGGTAATCCTACAACAAACGTATTTTGATGCGTTAATAAAAGAAAATAAAAATCTTTGATATTAACGAGTATATTGTATTTTATTGGCGAAAAGAGAAATAAAGGAATAATTTAATGCAAAGTACCATCCAGAAATTTATCAGCAGATAGGTTATTTATTAGAAAAAATGAATCGTCTAAAATTATCCGAATGACAGCAGAAACAAATTTCTATTGGAATATAACAATTTAATTATCATTGAAAAACATTTGCACAAGTTATAAGTAATGAGTATTTAGTGTGGATATTTTTAGTCGCGTGCGACTCTATCTCGCACTATGCGGTCAGTCGGTCAGTACCCGTTTTGATTTTTTTTTGTTTGGTAATGACATTGTAACTATTCGGTCGATTCTATGAATATTTGAAACCCTTATGTTGTTTTACATTCTCCTTCGATTGATATAAATGGCAAGATCCTCCGAAGGTTAGTCTGGGGATTATTGAATGTTTTGAAGGTCGTAAGGTCATAAATCAGAGCACGCGCGACTTTGGTCAGCAGACCTTGTTATTCTCGATAATACTTTGACATTTCGTACAACAGGAATGAATCGACTGTTGTTTCTTGTGCATTAATTTTGCTTCATTTACCTCGAAGAATTTCCAAGAGTTCTTCAACTTTTTTCGGATCCTTCTCTTTTCACCTCTCTCCGAATGTCTTCCAAACATTTTCAAAGTGATTCAGGCCCGGAATCTGTGCAAGCTTGTTCATAAGTGGTGTGATTGTCGTCCAGGGAGGTCTTTACCGGCTTAGCCGTGTGGCGACAGGGGGCGTTATCTAGTGTGAAATTTGCAGGCTGGGTTTCGGAGGCTCTCAGATGGGGAAAAGCCTCCTGTCACATTTATTTCTTGTAAACTTATGCATTCACTATGCCTCGTAAGCGCATAAGTGTGCCAGTTTCAGATCATCTTTCAGCAACTTTTACATGTTTACATGGCTTACTTTGACCGCCAGAGCATGTTGTATGTCACTCCTCCTTGTATTTTTGCCTCAACTTGCTCATCGTGTTCTTAATGAGGATTGAGGTTCTCACTAATCAGGACGTGGGGGCGGGGGAACTTAACTCTTGGGAAATAACTACTTGTCTCTTTAAGCAATTTGATTGTTTTAAAGCATCCAGATTTTCTAACAGTGGGGCTCAAAATTTTTTTTTAATATCACCCGCTATCTTTCCGCTTCTATTCCAGTACTCGATTGCCTTAGATTTTAGTAATTTTTGTAAACGGGTGTTTTTTATCCAAACTACTGTATTTTAGTAATGGAATTTTTTTTTAGTAATCGTAGTATGTGAGTCACCTTAGGTATATTCGAAGCTTTTATCCAATTTCTGTCTAAGAATTTCTTGACACTTTCTGAGTTCAGAAAAAAGTAAATATGATTTTCGAATGTTTGGGAATTTTAAAAAACAAAATTAATTACAAATCGTGAAGTTCAGTAAACATATTAGAATTAAGGCAGGGATTTTTTTTTAGTATATAAAAGCAAATTTATATGAAAAGAAGGAGAAGGTTGGAAGTAAAGGTACCTTTCAAATTGGAGGTCCTGATATTCCAGAGCATAATAAACAATTAAGAGCTTCAGAAAGGAAAGAACAAGAAAGGATAGCAGAAAGAAAGAGAAAAAGTAAGGAGGAAAGCACTGTTTAGCAGGAAAAGCAGCAGGAGAAGAAATAGAGCATTTTTTGGCATAAGGTGAAGATCTGGATGCAGAAAATTCTGACGGTGACAATAGTTTGGGTAATGAAGTAACTTTTGAAGCTGTCCAAGAGCCGGAATCTTCCACCAGGAATAGAAAGAATTATGATGAAATTCCAAATATTGCTCTTGCTAGTATAAGGTATGGTGTCGGATTAAGAACAACTGAAGCTATAGCAACAGCAGCTTTAATAGATGTTGGATTCATTACTGAGGAAGATACAAGTAAATAAGTGATAAGAATAAAGTTAAGAGAGCACAGGAAAAGCTAATGACAGTTATTGAACATGAGTTTAAGGAAAACTTAAGGAAGGATGGGGGAATTTCTTGTGTTCTCTTTGATGGACGAAGTGATGTGACAAATTTTATGATGGAGGCAGAGGAAAGTGAAAAATTGTTTCCAGCAAAGACAAAAGAGGAGCAATTACCTCTTCTACTTTGTCCCAGAAAAGGCTACAAAAGAAAAATCACATGCAGAGAAGATCGGTGAGGGAAAGGGGTTTGGATAAAAGCTTAATGGCCATTGGAGGGGACTCCACCAATGTAAACACAGGTGTAAATGCTGGAGTAATGCGAAAAATGGAGTTCCATTTGGGCAGAAAGCTTGGTTGGTTGGTCTGTAACCTGCACACTGAGGAACTCCCTCTCCGTCATTTAATTATCAACCTGGATGGCCCAACACTATCTGACAACATATATTCTGGACCAATAGGAAAGCTCCTTGACTCTGTTACAGACTTGGATATCAACCCAGATTTCACTCAAATATCTTTAGGTCTTCCTCTTACAATGATAGCTCAGGAAGTGGTGCAAGATCTTTCCATTGATCAACATTACGGCTATAGAATTGAATCGGCAATCAGAGATGGAGTGCTTCCTACAGGGCTTCCTTTATTGGAAATAGGACCAGTAAACTACAGTCGCTGGCTGACTACAGCTAACAGACTTCTTCGGCCTTGGGTGTCAAAGCATGAGCTCAAAGAAGAATCCTTTAAGAATCTACGACTGATTGAGTTCATCATTGGTGTATATTACCCCTGCTGGTTTAACGTTAAGATTAAGCACTCTTGGGCCGAGGGACCTAGGCACATTCTTTATCAACTTCACTGCCTTAAGTCTCAGAGGAAGAAAGTGTTGGATATTGTTTTGTCAATTGTTAAGAGATCAGCTTGGTATGCATACAGTGAAGCCATCCTCCAAACCCTCCTATGCTCTGAAAATCAGGCAGAGAGGACTAAAGGGGTGAAAAGAATCCAGACAATCATGAGAGAAGGGGACCCAAATACTCAACTCGGATACTCCTTTCTGAGGCTTAGAATCACACTAGAAATCAATTAGGGAGCTACCGGGATTGGAGATCTGATCAATATGTCACAGGATGTATCTGAGCTACCTCTCACTTGCTCTTTAAGTACTTCGGAATTTAAAAACTGGCTGGCCTTGTCACACACAGAGCATTGGGAGGGTTGTAAGAATGATAACTGAGGCTTCTTCCAAGTATTTCTCACATGAAAAGAGGGATGGAGAAACCAGGGCACAAGAGACAAATAGACGTCTGATGTACAGGAATGAGTCAAAGCAAGATTTGTGTGCTCTGGTGAAGTTTAACTTTTCAATATGACCCAAAATGACCTATATGTGGAGCTTTGCATACACTTTACTCACTCAATAAACATGTTGATTTGAGGTTATTTTGCGTTTGTGTGTACTTGGATTAAATAAAAATAGGTTACATAAACTCGTGATGAAAGGGAAAAATTTACTTTTATTTAAATGCAAATTGATGTAGGTAGGAGCAATTATATAACAAAGTAAAGTTCCTTTTCAAAATCTACACTGGAAAATCTATCATGCAAGCATCCTTCATTAAAGGATTTAATGAAAATATATGGTTGTCCCAAAGTATGACTCGCCCTAACGTGATGGTGGGGTCTCGAAACTTTGATACCCCGGTAGGGTGGGCAGAGGGCACGCGCCCAGCATGGTCTCCTGCAATGGGACGAGACAAGCCTCCGCAGCTCTTCTCAGTTGGCCAGGAGTCCGCGGTAATTCCATTGAAAGAATATGCCCTGCAGGCCTAACTCGGAGGAAATGCGGGGGCCCTCTTCGAAGAGAAGACCCTCACAGAATTGGCCGTACGCTTCACGGAGGCAGAACTTCAGGCGCTGTTGGCTGGACAATGCCCTGAAGGCGCTGTTGCCTTCGAGGACTTATTGGGGAAGGATGGGCTTATTGGAGAACCCACCGTCTCCGAGCCACCAAGCCTAGCACTGGGTGTAGGTAAAAGAGCCAAAGCTCCTTTAGTGCTGTCACCACCCTCTTCAGAGGTGCCTCCTGTGAGTCTAACGACTCGTTGGAGACGCGCGACCGTTTAGCCTTACGAAAAACGGCCACGCTTTGGGAAGGGAGGTGGAGCCCTGGTTTTCGACGTGGATGGGTGTGAACCCTTTGTGACGACAGCTTTACCAGAGGAGCACCTGGGGTAGGTAGAACCCGCACAAGTGTTCCGAATGGGCGCGGAAACAAGCATGCATGTAGGCCGGGATTGGCCAGTAGCAGAGGGTGTTTTCTCAACATTGAGGCAAAGGAGGTTTCGGGCAGCGCCGGACGCGTTAGGACTAAGTCTGTAGCCTCGTGAAATGAGAGATGATCCTGGGCCTACAAGGCCAGGATTTCCTTCTCAAGGAGATACGCACCACATTGCCTCGAAGAAGCGGGGTGCGGCTCTCCACAATTGACACACTTAGCGATACACGATTTGGACTTATCGTGTGCGGCCTTGGAGCAACTTATACAGACTTCGGGTGAACCCGACATTACACGTCTACATTAGTGATTCGTATGGCCGAAGCGGTGACAGTAATAGAACTTCCGTGGCAGTGGAACGAATGACTTTACGCGGTAGCGATACCAACCGGCCCCCACCAATTCAGGGAGCTTGTCACAGTCGAACGTGACGAAGAGTGTAGGGGTGAGTCTCGAGCCCCCCCCCCCTGTTTTCTCATCACACGTTTGACCTTGACCGCCCCATGGTCGGCCAGCTCTAAGGTGATGTCATCTATGGGGTAGTCCACGAGTTCCCTCGCATAAACTACTCCTTTCACGAAGTTGATGGTAGAGTGCGGCGTCACAGTCACAGGCGTGCCACCTTGAGTACGAAGGGCAACAATCATGGCCGACTCGGTGGGATTCGACGAATTCGTCAAAAGGCTCCCGTCAGAGAAACGGGTCACCCCCGGCTCTCTACCAATCACGCTAGCTAAAGCTCTCCTCTGATGGATCATGTTGCCTATAGTCAACATGCTGTCATCAGTGGAACGTATGACGGTCAAGCATTTCAAATCAGCAGGCTTGAAAACGCCAGGTAGCCTCTGAATAAGGGGCCCCGACGTAATCGAGGCTCCGCTCTTCCTAGTTCTGGTCTTCGTCTGGTACTCATCACCCGGGAAAGCAATGGGTCCGGACGTGCCGATCTTAGCCTGGTCGCTTACCGAAACGTCAGCAGACTCATCCGTTCCCGCGGTCCCCGCCAAAGGAGAGGAGCCCCGAGTTTTTGTTCTATTTTCTATTTTTTTTTTTTAAGGGAGGAGGGCGGGGAATGAACCCGCTTCTTTTCTTCCCCGGCAGAACCCCCCAGGCCAGATATACCGGCCTCAGCAAGATCCTTCTCCGAGATGGAAAAGGTCTTGGCTTTCATAGGGGCACCAACCAGAAGAAGAGATCCCTCCTCTCCTTGTAAAGCCTTGGAGACCCGAACCCTCCGAGGAGGACTTTGGACAGGATCGGACTCTGGTTCTGTGCTTGGCACCGAGCCCAGGTTCGTTCCCATGCAAGGTCCTACCATATGGGGCTGGGTTGCCTCAGGAACCATGTCTATCTCAGGAAGGGGGGCTCCATGTAGCCATCGCAGGTCCCATTGTCTTTAGTCGAGTAAGAGAGGGGGCACGTACGGTAACCCCTTTTAAGCTCAAAATTAGAGCTTGCAGGTCTTTGGAGCGAAGAGGCAGATGGGGCTTGTCTTCCCTCCTGCCCCTAAGGGGGTTGGCCCTATCGTGCCGCTTCCACCGAGAGCGGTCAATTATGGGCCGACTACCTTTCTTGGCAGACCTTTTGGAAGGTAAAGGGGGGACTGCCGCTGGAAAGAGGGAGGCACCTGAAGGCACCTCCAGAGAACGAGGTGAGGGGGAGTCCCCTAGATTTGTAGGCAAACGAGAGGAGTAAGCCTCCTCTCCGGTTAAAGATTTTTGGATGGTATCCTGGGAAAGCAGAGGGGGGGTGACCTCCATTTTTTTGGCGGAGCTGCCGAGAGGGCGGCTAGAATCAAAGAGAGCAGAGGGTGGCAGAATGAAGGCAATCCTTTGCCGAGAAGACAGAGATAACGCCAGGGGAAAAAACTTTAAAATTCCTGGCCGGGACTCGAACCCGGGTCTGCTGATTGCCGGTCAGATGCTCTACCACTGAGCTACCAGGCACAGTGACTCTAGTTCGCCCAAAGCGTTACCCCATCAGACCCAGTATCTCTCTAAGCTAGGAACCTCCAAGGAATTTTTATACCACATCTTCTTATCTCTGTCTTCTCCGTAAAGGATTGCCTTCATTGTGCCGCCCTCCGCTCTCTTTGATTCTAGTCTTCTTCTCATGTCCCTTTCTCTTACCTCTAAAAAACTCTTGTTTCTTGTCTCATTGCCCATTTGCGTCCAATTTCTCTTCTTGTACTGTATTGTTATATAGTCTGCAATGCAAAGTTTCTGTACCTTTCTTTCTGTCTTCAAAATTGTTTTGAAAGGCAGAAAATAAATATGGCCAATGCATTTGCTCCTTCTTCTCTCTCTCTCTCTCTCTCTCTCTCTCTCTCTCTCTCTCTCTCTCTCTCTCTCTATATATATATATATATATATATATATATATATATATATATATATATATATATATATATATATATATATATATATATATATATATATCCGTTATAACAATTGAGGCAATCGTCTTTCAAATACACCTAAGGTATCGAGAATATTTTCTATGGTCTGTTGTCTACTTTTGATCTTGAAGCCATTATCATTTTCACTTCCCGGAGGCGAATCGCACCGTCAAACTAAGTGCTTCGAAGAATGAGCGGTTTGTCTTTTTCCTTTTTCGCCATGGGTTGAATCCCAAGTCTAGCCAATTTGAATTTGAATTTGTTTTGTCATATATTCTATTATTCTCTGCAGTGTCGGTGGCTACTTTTTATTTTACATTCACTCCAACGCTAGAGGGCGTCCAATTGTAGAAAGTATGTTTTATTTTTCGTTATTTTAAAAATCCAGTTGCTGAATTTCGTTAAAAATGTTTAGCCTAAACATTTTCTCTGATTCTCATTTTCTTTGAGGGTGTTTTAAATCTATGGGAGACTTAAAATAATGTACGCACTATCTTTGCCCGCTTTTGCGTTCTGCACAAATTGGCTACTTGAGCAATTAAAAGTGGCATTTCCTCTCTTTTCTATTGCAGATATTTATTTTTCTGGCCAGTACTTCTTTATGTAAATTTTCTCCCCCAATATTGTACTAAATTATATAAGTGTGACGCTTAGTTTTTATTAACAGTGCACATTTAATTTTAAGTTAGAATGCGATAACGTTGTAATCACACCAGTACATTTTTATGTTGTGTAAAGAAAATGCTTATTGATAAAAAGCGTGCAAGGATTCATCTTTGGCTTGACACCTCCCTAAAAGTATTCCACCATTGGCTTAATCTTACTAACAAACAATTCCACGCAAGTGACCTTATCAAGCACTCTTCATTCAAATTACCTACTCGTGTTTGTACGCAACTAGAGCTCATAGGTTCCTATTGTCGCACTTTGTGGCAACTTGGGCGAATATTTTGTCCTATGATTAGCCACTATCTTCCCTACTGACGGATACGACGCACCAACTTCTCACGAGACTAAACAGTCCTCAAAAGATCCATCCTTATGGTCAGCAATCCCTCACAAACAACAAGTATCTTAATTCTATCCCCACGTGACCTATTGCAATCATCGTCAATTCGTGAGATCCAAAATTTAAATAACGCTGAAGGAACCTTCAGATTCGATCCAGCTGCTTCTTTCAAAATCTCGCCTAACAAATCGCCCCAAGATTTTAGTTCAGAATACCACTCGATTAACCTCAAATTTTAAATCTAGATTTCATTATTCCTTTTGTTATTGGCATGTTCTGGTATTTTATATAGTTTGGGAAGTATTTTTCCTTGATAAATCAACCTTTTATTTTACTATATAATATATCTATTTCTTAGTTTCAAAACTCTAGAAAAATATCCTGGTCTTTAATATGGCCTCTTAGACGTCCCTGATTCAATATTTGAAAACTGAAGATGGAGAGAGGATAATTAAAAAAACTAGGCTCACTTACAGGGGGCGGTGGATAATTTGCGGCAGCAAGCAACTCTGAATTTCGCAGTCATTGATGGCCTAGGTATCCGAGACTAGTTTGTTTTTGTTCGTATAAGAACGCTTAGAGTGAGCTCTCATAACCACCGTACCCTCGTAATCACAGCCTGGCTCATCCAACTCTTTCCTGATCCTCAGATTGACATCAAATAACTCATAGATCTTCGCATTGGACTTCCCAGCGGGAATATCAAGCAACACAGCTTCCCATTTACAATTTTGGGGGAATTGAATTTAGCCATGGTATTTCTTCCTTCACAGACGATACAAAACTGAATCTACTATGATAGGAAATTGAGTATATCATCCTCATATTGATTTAAATTTGATCTTTACCTTGCGAGATGAACGCATAATGAAAGACAAGTGTTACACAATTCATACACGTGAATTGCAATGGGAAGCCATTTCACAAGACCCTGGTGAATATTTATTTTTCATAAAACATGGGTAACCACTGGATTGCATATCTCCCTAATGTTGTTGAAATGATTGCGTTTAATTAATGTAAAATTGATTCGATAAATACTTCAAAGAAAGCTAGGATATGTAAGAGGTTAAACTCCAGGGATAAAAAGAAAAGGGAATTAACTTAAGGCAATGGACAACCTAACCAATGCATCGCATTGTTTAAGGATGCAGTAGGTAAATCGTCCCTGTTGGAAACTGACTTCCACGTATGAGTGTTGTGTGACTTCGTTTTACTTTTCTACCTATTATAGTAAATTCAGTTGTGCATCGTCTGTGAAGAAAAAAAACCCATCGCTGAATTCAATCCTCCCAAAATTTGGAAAATGCAAGCTGTGTTGCTTGGTATTCACGATCCAATGCCAAGATCTCCAAGGGCTTAAGTGTCAATCTGAGGATGGTGAAGAGGATCAAGAAAGAGTTGGACGAGTCATGCTTAGAATAGGAGGGTACGGCGGTTGGAAACCTCACTCCAACGATTCTGATAATAAAATAAAGCCCAAATGTGTCGCGAAGAACCCAACAACGATCCCAGTAAGTCAATGAAGTCCATAGCCAGGGAGACGGGAGTATCAGTCTCTCATCAGAAGGCTAGTGCACGAGGACATCCGATACTACTCAGAAAAGATGAGAAATGGACAACTACTGTCAGAGAGGATGAAGGAAAAACGTGCCACGAAGCTTGTGAACAAACTGAAGCATCCTCTCAAGCCTGGTATGCTTTGTTTGTTTCAGACGAGGAGAATTTCTGGCAGGACCATGTGGTGAACTCACAAAATAACTGCTGGCTTGCTATGTCCACCAAGATGTACTGAGAGTTACGAAGAACAAGTTCAAGATCCGCATCATGGTGTTTGGGGTGGCCAGTATCGAAGGCCACGTTGTGCTCCTGCTTATCTTCCCGGATGGCCTCAAACTCAATACGGACACCTACATCAAGAGCCGAGAGGAGTTTGTGTTGCCCTAGAAACAGAAGGTGGCCATGACAAGGCCGTAAGTGTGCCACACAAGCAGGAAAACCCAGTTTTGGCCGTCAAACAATTTCTTTGACCACATCCCTCTGAAAATCTGGTCTCCCAACTACCCAGACTCCAACTTCCTGCACAATTCTCGGAATAAGTAAACTTTGTTATTTTTTTATATTGAAGTTAGGCGACAGATTACCCACCGCGCCCTCTATATGTCAGGAGTTCTCAGACTTTAAAAGATATTAAGCATAATTGAATGTTTGAGGTTTAAAAAAGAGAAGGAAGAAATCAAGAATAATATTTTGCAGAGGCTTCTGGGAAAATTTGAATCATTCTATCATTCACGGCACCCTACACCACCTCAAAAATATTCCTCGGCATTGAATAGAGAGAGTTTAAAGATGCATAAACACAGCATGACAGTGATCAAAATAAGCCTATTTAGCGATGAAATTATCTAAGTTCTTTATTTTAACACTAAAATATGAAATTAAACTATTTTCACACTCACAAACGCAGCTACAGGACTGAGCCCTCTCTGTCTATATTGTCCATCTCTCTTATAAATTCATAATCACAACCTTACTGGCCGAAAGCTGGAGGTTGGTATGGATAAATGCCTTAGATTAAATGCAATTGCACATAGAATAAAGAGAGTTTTGAATAAGTACACAGTTGTATTAAATTAATGGAACGGATAAAAGTAAATAAAATAGGAACAATTCTTCAAATATTTATGCGAATGTACTTTTTTGCGGATTAAAATGGTTGTGCATCAACTAATAATTGCTTCCGGGAACAAATGTTTAAGTGGTTATTTTTTTCTTATTTTCTATCAGATAAAAATATATTTCCACTTTAGCTTCGTTATATTTAGTGACTCTTTTCCTTTCTCGTGTTTGTCTGTCTGCTTTGTTATATTGGTTATGTCAATCCTTTCCACTGCGTAACAAATTTCAGGAGAACAGGAGTTGTATTTTTCTCTATTCTTCATCTATATAACCCATTCTGGTGTGATTTAATTCATTCCAATCTAGTCCTATTCGATCCATTATCCCCCAGTCCCTACCTCCCTTCTTTGGCCCCGCACCAACCTTCGCTATAATAGCCGGAAAGAATCTGCGATAAAAAGCACCGCTTCTTCTCGAGTCAATGAGCGAGGATGCATCGTCAAAGAGGCGGGACCCGTTCCGCTACGCGCCCAGGAGAGAAAGGGGATGGGAGGGGAGCGAGAGACGAGCGTCTCCCACATTCTTACCGTTCCGGCTGCGTAATGGGGCACCTCCTTGAAGGGTAGTGAGGGCACCCACTTCATCAGCCACATTGCCAGGAGTCCGCCCACCACGCCTACCAAAATATACGCCAAGATGATAAGGATGGCCACACGCACAAAACTCCCGCGGGCGGCGTCATTCGAAGACTTCCGTCGGGACGTTCGTTCTGAAACGAGAGAGGAGACGGTAGTGAGATCACACGTCGGCCGACAGAGACATGCTCAGTTAATCTCATTTCCTTGTCACTGCTCGCGAATAATGCCCTGTTTTCATTTTCACTTTGGCATGATAAAGGATGCCAGGAAGAAGACGAAGAAATCATACACGGATACTAAATAAAGGAAATAGAGTTAAAAGACGAAAGAAAGAATTAAAAATTTTTGCCATTTCGAAGGGATTCATAAAATGGATCTTAAACTTTTATCTAGGATCTTTTGTATCAGCAATGTTAACAATATTTGTCCATTCGCCCTAAAACTGCTCAAGAGAAAAGTGATACCCTATTAATAATCTCCCTCTCTACCTATCTCATTGGGCCACACAGTAGATTAAAAATTTGCACATAGACGAGGGACAGGGGAGTCCTTCCATCGGTTTAAATCAGGGTTTTAGGATGTTACCCCCAAAAGTAAAGGGCACTCACTGAGAGCACATCAGAGGGGAAAAAAAATATATTCCCCAAAACATGGCGATAACAAGGACCAAGAGAACGAGTCTTCAGGTGCTTTACATATGTTGCTCATGACTCGGTATTGTATATTTCATTCGTAGTTTTGCTATTGGTATATTTATTTTCTTATTCGTTCTTGTGATATTAAATTACTGTATAATACTATTATATGTCCCGAGTGATCCATTTGAGTTACCCGAATTATAGACTTATGTACTTGCTAATTGTCGTCGCCATTCTTGCTCGGAGGTTGTGCTGAGCATTTTCGGATTAACGAAATCTCCTCAGAAAGGGGCTCTTAGAAGCAAGATATTGAAGTCCCGTGTTTTGCAGCTTTTTTGTTCCCCCCCTTTTGATACTACGGCACTGTAGTGCTCTCGGTTTGTATTTTTGTGGTTCCCGTATTTAATATTTTGGGGCATACGTTATGGCACTGTTCGCTCTTTAGCTATCTTTTTCTAAACCATTCTATTCATTATAACTCCAATTTCTCTTCTTCTTCCCAGAAACAATCGGGCTTAAAAGAACATCCCATTATGATGGCACCACTACTTTCAGCTATTAATCCCTTATTGAATTTCTTGGAAGTTAAATAAACATACACACAATATATGATAATTTCCCACCAACAATAGGGAAAACCAAGGGAAAAGAGAAACAACCAAAGAATAACAAAAAAACTTAAATAATAGACGACATTCGGTGAAAACTAGAGAATTCAAGAGCTACACTCAATAAAGAAAGAACATCTCTAAAACGAACAAAGGAAAATAGAGAGAATACCGAGAAGGTAAGATAACGAAGATGACAAAGATAAATTGCTATAAAGAACCAAAAATGATACGGTTCCAACCCCTTGGCTAACAAGGTCGTTCAAGGATCACCTGTTCAAATATATACGAGGTAAGAGACCCCATGTTTGGTTTAAAGACAAGGTAAAAGGGAGGAGGACAACGGAGATAGAACTAAAGTAAACAAGAGGGACCATGGTCAATTTTAAAGCCACTAGCAACGATTTGGTGCCATAATAATGCAATTCCTATTAAACTCCAAGCTAGACGAAACGAAAAATCTAAAATCATCGAACTCCTTTCTATAGTCATCCTACGCATCTGGTTGACCGAATAATTCTCTCTACATTCCCTTAAATGGACAACTTTGGTTGAGAATTTGTATAAGCGCCGCAATCTCCGATAGCATATGGGTGTTAGCTTTCTTTCGGCGAATGTAACGAGGCATTAATTAGCATTCTGCATGTTTTTCACTGCCCTTTAATTTTTTTTTATTTAGGGGCTATTATACATAGGATTTTAATATAGAAGACTTGAATAAGCAATATGAAAGAGAGAGGGATTTTGTGTGTGTGTGTGTGTGTGTGTGTGTGTGTGTGTGTGTGTGTGTGTGAGAGAGAGAGAGAGAGGGGGGGGGCATAGAGAGAATGAAATACGTTCGAGAAAGGGAGTGTTCAACTCTGAATTAGGACATTTAAAACTCCACTCTTCTGAGTTGGAGATAATTGGATGATTATAATTTTAAGCTCTTTTTGATGATTCCTAGCATAAAATAAAGGGTGTTCCATTAAGACGCATCGCAGTTACCAGTAAATATACATTGCAGTAAAATATATATTAAGTTTTCTGCCTCTTTTAACACTAATTTCAATCATCAATATATTGATGATTGAAAGTATTGTTGAAAGAGGCAGAAACCTCATTATATATTTTGCTGCAATGTATATTTACTGCTAACTGCGATCCGTCGTAATGGAACACCCTTTACATACATCTTAATCTATAGTTTTTCAATCACCTCTAAGTCTTCGGTGATAGAACTTCTGTGGCACTTAAACCTCTTGAGATTATTTTAAAAGTGCTTAACCTAACTTCATACAATATTCAAAGTGCAGCTACCCTATGTCAAGAGCAAAGGCAAAATAGCACTTCTGTCTAGTTTATTTAACTACGATTTAATTGACCCATGATTTGCTTGGGACACGTAAATTCAAAGTTATTTAATACTTCAAGTAATTCTACTAATCTTAGCTGGTAAGAGAATATTAGCTTTAGCATGCTCCTTTCTGATTATAACTGAGCTTAAATGTTGTTAGCTATTATATTAGTATTATATTTGAGTGCAACTGCCATGGTCAGAGATTTTTGAACGATTCCGCCTCTAGCTTCAGACTTCCCAGGGTGTGCTGCTGTTGAGTAACAACACCCTCCGCGTCTTACTCAAGGCCGATAAGAGATTCGACAGAGATAGACGGTGAGACGAACAAAGGGAATTAATGAAGGAAATAAATGATGAAAAACACACTTCTGCAGCCCTCCTGCTGGTGCCAGGTGAGACGAAGCTCTTCCGTGCAATAAAAGGAGATTTCTATGAATTTTAATGAGCGCGGAAATGGCCAAGGGAGGAGAGGTAGAAAGAGAAGACCTTGAGATAGAAAAAAATGTTTCGTATATTTAAATAAAAAAAACAATGATAGCATCCGTGCTAGAAAGTTATTAAAAGAACGCGAAGGAGGATGAAGAAATAAATAAAATTGCCTTCCACAACTGGGATACGGCCGTGAAGAAAAACTGAACAAAGGGAGCACAAGGGAATAAGAACTAAAGGATTGCCAAAATCCTGAATGACAAAGATCCTAACTTAAAATATAAATATTATAAGTACCGAAGGCACAGAACAGGTCTGCTCCTAGGCGGCTCGCCTGCGATAAAGGATGCCCCACGTTGACAGACAAACGGCCCTAAATAGACTCAGATTTATGGCATGAAACGGTGCGTCTTTGATCACTGATAGTCTATGTGTCCGGCAACTGAGACGTGTACATTATTATTAATTAGGATTATAATTATTTTCAACTATTTTTGTATTTATGAAGGATCGTATATGCCCGGATAGGTGGAAGAGACAAAGGGCGAACAAATATAGAGAAGGACGATAGATCATTCCTGACCAACGCTTTGGTCTTTAGTTCGTTAGTTCATACTTGTTATTGGATGTGTCAAAATGGCGTCGAGTTACTAAGCTAGTTTGCCTCATAATAGACCGTCATTTGAGGCTTTCTTACTCTCTAGTTTCCATCTTCCTTCGATTCCCCAACTTAATTATTTTCTATAAGGAGTTATTTAACATCATCCGCTCGAGCCGCAATGCAATAAATAAGTTGAAGTTCCGTCAAGGCTGAAGTTTGGACACAAATCTTTAGCTCACCAATACTTTCTAGCCAAACCTAGAATCCGAATCCTAGTCAATGTTAAGCGGCCTTCCCGCAATGGCACCCTGACAAAGGGCCGTTTGTAATTGAGTTTGTTTATAAATTACCATGTTTTCGAGGTCGGTATAATCATTTTCTATTTTAGTTTGAGCTATTTTTTAATTCCTGACCTTTATTATATATTTCATTTCATTTGCCATTTAACTCACGTTTTACCGATCCGAATATCTCGATAGAAGAAAGTATAAACACAGTAACTATTTATACTTTTTTTCCCATGTACATAATTACAGGTCTTCATGTATTTTTTATGTAACTTTCTAAGAGTAATCAACCACCGGTACCAATCTAGCCACTTGGGATGGGCATTTTTCTGCGTTCTTTTATTTACCTCTCAAGAGGTCGACGAATGCGTACATGGCATGTATACATGACTGCGTACAGTGTGTATATGCAAGTCAAAAGCGTAGATGGTATGCGAGGGGCCCCCATCCCCTTGATACAACCCCTGAAGTAGGGGGGGGGGGTATGGCTGCGAAAGCACTCGGGTCAATGGGGTACAAGGCCATGCGGGATCCGGGTCACAATGCGAGGTATAGCGAGTCTCCCTCCTGACGCGACCCTTAAGAGGTGGTCCTCTTTTGTGCCACTTTCGTTGATTACCGACGCGGGCCAAGACCAGAGGCACAAAAGAGGAATAAGATGGATCCCTCCGAAGGGGTGTTTTGGCTGGGCACTCAAGTATTTCAACTTCCCAGAGAGCGAATTCCTGTCAAGGCCAACAGCTAATACTTCTGAAACCAGTATGAACTTTCACTTCAATTTAAATTCCAGGTGAACATTAGTATTTTATCTTTCGTTGGGGCGATACTTTTCTCCTGATGATTACAAAGAATGCGGTACTAAAAGAATCATTTTTAGGATTCGATCAAACATAAACAAGACTGTAAACCTGAGCCCTGGACAAAGAGTATGCTCTCTCTCTCTCTCTGCTCATTTGCCCCGCCCCCCCCTCTGCTATATGAAGGTCTTCCTTAATCTTCCCTTGTTGCTGTTATCTCGTCCTTCCCGCCCATTTTTCATATCAAATGAGAATGCTCAAAACTTCACTGAGAGGTTTATATATGAAGCGGTTTAAAGCCATCCTACACAAATAGTCTGGACTATCCATGGGCGTGAACGAATGTGGCGAGATCAGACAGATGAAGAAATAAAAAAAAAGAAGTGAAAAAATTAGAGTGAAAATATTAAGGATGAAATAACGAATGTAGCAAACATCACCAATCATGTGGGGAGCGGAAGAGCGATTTTAAATTATACGGATTTTGCGATAAATTGGCAAATCAACTCATTGGGTCCTGCCTCCGATCCTCTGTTAAAGTAGGTCTTTAGCGAGGAAATAATGAAACGAGCATCGAGTGATCCGATCTGAGGTCGTAAGAATGGCAAGGTCAAATGACTTATTAAGGACACCAGTCTCTCTTGGGGCGCTAGGGTCTGGATGGAGTGCCACTCATACACCACAAATTAACTGATATTTTTTATAGTTATCTATCTTGCTTGGAAGAAGTAATAAATTTTATCAAATTAATCGAATTTACCGGTAATTTAACATAATTAGTTTTACCAACGGAAGTTGGGTCAAGTATCAAGTATAAATAATTGTTCGTTAATATGAATAATTTTCTTAATTTTACTACATTTACCAAACTTCCTGGTAATTATGTTTATTTGCTGGTAACTAATTATGATTAATACTATCATATTTTTCCCCAAAGGGAGATAAATAGAGCCTTGTTGTCCCGGACGCGTCAATGACCATATGTAACGGTTACATATCTAAAAATTGGGCGAGGCTTTCGAGGGACCTGGGGCAAACCTTTCACTTTTGGCGGATCACGAAACGCTATCGGGGACTGACGCTTCGTGTCTCGGGTCAAGCTCGGGTCGACACCATAGACCAGAGGGAGGGGGTGTCCTGTGTTGAAGTCCGTATTAAATTAGCTTTAGGCCACAGTCATAATATTTTAATTAGATATACTGCAAGTGGCCCATTATTTTATATCCAACTAACTGTTAGGACTATGTATCAGCTTAGTGAAAAGGGCAATTCTCAAGTTAACTAATTTTTTAATGACTGTTCCGAATACTTTTTGTAGGACATAAATGATTTGATCTGCCAAATTTGAATTAATTCAGAAGGCCGCACTTAATGGCCAAAAATGCGGCCTAAAAACCGCATGCTCCCTACTCCTGCCATAGACCCAAGGAGAGGCTCTCCACTGGAGTCACACGCTGGACCCAAATTTAGTGCAGGGAAACATCTTGAGAATTTTACGAAGTTTGGCAATAAGCAATTGAAGAGGGAAGAAAGTCATTCGAGAAGGAAGACTCGGAAGTCTCAGAACCAGCCAAAGAGATCTACACATCCTTCACGTGGAAAGGGTGACCTTCTCTTGAATCTATTACTCGATTTTGGATCATGCTGTAATAGGTCATTTAAGTACGGACTAGATTTTTAGGCAATTAATATTGTGAACAGATTCCCAACACGAAATTTTGGTTATTTAAAACCTAAATGAAAGGAAAAAACACGATTCTTAATATACTGAGAATTGAAACCGATACCTTAATTATCATTGCGTTGTCAAACGCAAAACAAAATAATACAAGGCAAAAGAAACTATGCCTTTAAACGAGTATCGTTGGCAATATACGAGCCAAAACTTTTTTCTAGGTATCGGAATAATCGTAAGCCACTTAGCAAGTATATATATAGGCCCAATTTGGGGTCAAAAGGCTGTCTTTAGTGACGATCCGAACTACGTGCCGAAGATATTAAATGAACATTTTGGGAATGTTTTTATCGTCGGAGATACAAATAACAAAAACCTTACGATACAAGACGCAATAAATTTTGGCGGGAACACTACTCTATCCATTAGCGATATAACTGAAAGTGAAATTAGTTTTTTTATAGTAAGAAAATTCCGATTTCCAAAGCACCGGGTTCTGATAAAATTTAGTCATCTACCTTAAATAATTAAAAAGCGAATTTTTAAATCAATTTGTACAATTTAGAAAGAAGTCTATGAGCGAGAAAATAGTTCCTAAGGCTTTTAAAGAGGCAAATGCAAGAGCAATTTTCAATAAAGACAAAGACTGATCTTGGAAATTATTACCTCATCTTCCTTATTTCGGTCGTTGGTAAACTCTTAGAGTCCATTGTTAGACATAGGATCGTGGAGCATCTAGAGATAAATAAATACCTTAATAAATGACACAGGACGGCTTTCGACGCGAACGTTCATGTTCAATTAATTTGCTTGAATTTTAACCGAAATTATCATAACCTCTAACCAAAATAAAATTGTAGTCGTAGTTTATATCGATTCCAAAAAGTCTTTTGACATCGTTTCATAGTAAGGTACTTAAATAAGCTAAAAGTGCACAGAATAGGTGACAACTGAATCAAATTTCCTGAAAACTAACTTATATTATAATATTACAAAATTTACTGGTAACACAAAACTTGGTACTATGGCAAAAACACATATTCAATGTAAAAACTTGCAGAAATACTTGACTAGAGTAGTAAACTAGTCGGAAAGAAGGATAGATTCAATTTAACGTTGACAAGTGTAAGATAATGCACAGAGGTGATGATAATCTCAAACGAGATTATGATGTGTGTGGTCAAATTTTAAACAGTCAACACGTGAAAGTAGTCTTAATCTCGAATGATTTAAAAATTTCAAAACAATCCACTTTAACATCACAAAAGCCTGTTAGGGTTCTAGGATAATTTGCTAGATATTTTACATTTAAATCGAGGGATAGTAATCTTCCCTTCTACACAGCGCTTGTTAGCCCTCATTTGGAATATGCGGTGTAATTCTGGTATCCGTATATGCAAAAGGACATCATTATTGGAACGCATCCAGTGTCGAACAACGAAATTAATTCCTGAACTTAGAAATAGATCGAACGAAGACAAACTGAAATCACTAAAAAACTCGCAAAACGGTTTCTAAGGAGAAGCAAAATATTTAGCCCTGCGATAGCCAAAAAAAATTTCTTAGAAAATAACACAGACTTGGAATGGCTTTGATATGATATTGCCGAAAGCACTACAGTAAATAAGTTTGACAAAAGAATTAATAAATATTACTTTAAAATATGACCTTACAGCAACAAGAGTTGTGAAACTAATTCTTTGCCCATATCTTCTCTTAATTTACTTATCCTCAACGGCTAACTTCCCTCTCCTTTTCCTTCTTTCAGTGAACTAGCCTCGAGTGGATCTTAAGTTCCTTGCTGGTTTGTAATTCGGTATATACATAATACTACCACTCTTCTTGACCCCTACCCACAACGAGAATCGCCTCCTGGTGCTTTTGGGCTTGCCGGTGAATGTCATCCTGATCTATATGTGAATTTAATTTTTAGGTGAGGGGATCTCGTTCTCGATTGAAAAGGGTCGGGTTTTTGTAATCAGCAAACCAGAAGAAAGAAAGAATGGGACCATGAAAATTCATGGTATCTCCCCTTTGTTACAACGCACTCTTTATCAAATTAGAGAAAAAATTACGGAATTTAAAAAAAATAATGAACTGTTAATTTTTTTTATTATTTACTAACGTTTACAAAATGGATTTAAAACGCAAAATTCAATTTTATTTCGATGACTGAAATTCTGAAATACAAGTAATCCATTCTTCTCAGCATTACCTCCATTGCTAACTATTTTTTTTTCTTTGAAATTTAATGAGCACTAGCAACGAAGCTACATCATGCAGGAAGTTGGTAAGGATATGTACAAGAAGGTAATGAAGGTAGACGAAGATAAAATAGTGAAAGATATGTAGCTGCAGGCGCTTCTGCGGGTATTTGGGCCGGGAGGGGAATTACCCCTGCAACATCATCCCCCCTTATGGGGTTAACGAACTGTAGAGCGGTGATAAATGTAGAATCGTTTGATTCGGCTAAAGTCGCTCGTGGCTGACCTTAGGACTCAGCTCTGGGTCCTGTAGTATTTTTTAATTTTAGTAAACGATTTAGTTTCCTTATTTGAAAAAGGATACAACAACTATATTCGAAAGAGTACAGCGAGGGACAAAGTTCCACCTGAAGCTGTGAAAGAAACCAAAAGACTAGTTAAAGATTTAAAATTGCTCTCGCTTGAAGATAAACGCTTTCGATCCCAATTAATAGAAGTCTTCAAGATTCTGAAAGTTTACGATAATATAAACTTGGATTCATTAATTGAACGAGCTGAAAACTACGGGAACAAAGGGGCATAAATTGAAATTAAAACAGACGAATAACGTGAGGAATCTTCCCACTTATAAAGTGATTTCAACTAGGAAGGCTCTTTCAGATAATGTAATAATAATAATACTGATAATGATTTTTATGGGGCTCTTCGAGGCCATAAGTCTCCAAAGAGCGCCTGGTTATCTAGTAGAGAAAAACTAGAGAGAAGAGCCTGCAAAGCAACAAGGGCAGGGATGGGGGAGGGGACTCTTGCGTAACAGATATGTCATTTCACATTCTAGGGGCAAAGGCAGAGAAAGCACGACCACGCATACACAGACGACTATGGGCAACAATCAGTATGGTAGCGGAACCTGTCCAGAGCGTTCTGGGCGGCTGATATATGGTCAGTCAGGAGGACACAGAGCAGTCCAGGTAGGAGGTAACTGCGGCATTTATAGTGTTTTATGTAAGCAGGACCTTAGATTCGTCTTATGCGCTTCTGCATCGGTTTCGAGCTGTTCACGTACTCGTGTAATTCTTATTGGTTCTTTTTGTTGAAAGACGCAGCACGAAACTAGTCGTCGTTTATCCTTCCTAACGGTCATGAGTCTTCTTCACTAAGAAACATGCCTGTGTTGGTCCTGGTGGTTGCGACTTGAATTCCATATTCTCTATTCCATGCATTTGATTACGTTAGCAAACTCGTAATTAAACCATTTGCGTAGTGTTCATGCAAGTTCGACTTTAAGGGCAAAAAAAACCCTCGGCTGGTCGCTCCATAAAGGATGGATGGATTATACAAGTCCCCTGGCGCACATTTCATGGTGAACGCGCCGATGGTCGCTCCATGAATTGCTAGTTGAAGCTAAACTATTTGTCTTTAAAAAACCTCGTCGTCTTTCATTGATCCCAAGTTACAGAGTGAAGTTAAATTCTATTAAAGTTTGCACGCTTAGAATCTAACTTTTGCAGTCCTTCCCTTTGCTTTTCCGCAGAAGAGATACACCAAACAAACCTATCCAAGTTATAGTCGCTCCCTCTCAAACACTCGTTCGCAGAGAGACTGGATACGAGGTTATCTTCGTTTGCGCGCTCGAGAGAGAGATAACTTAACGAGGTGAATGGGACTGACGAAACGTAGCGACTGAATGAATTTCTAACAAGGAGATCTCTCTCGTCTCTCAGGTGCAGACGTACGGCTGTAAGAACCACTCTTCCATCTGGCTTGTCGGCTGAAGTGTCTGATCGGTTAGTCTGTGTCTTTTGATGCAGGTCTTGTGCAAGCTCTATCCATAACTGCTGAATGAGTTTCGGTCTGTCTCACATTCTAGGAAGTACATCTGCTTTTTTGAGTGACAGACTTAATCCGTAAATTAAGAGCCTTTTACATTTAAGTTGAAACCTGTGTATGCTAGAGATACACCTTCTTGTAATATGCCTTTGAAGATATGTTTGCATGAAAAAGAAAGATGTCAGAGTAGATTACTTTTCAAGTGTATCCTCATACGCTGTTAGGTGGATCGAAATGCTATTTGTTTGACACCAATCTATCAGTGATCTCATGAGAGAATTGCTCAAAGTTTAAATGCCAGCTCCAACTAGTTGCCTTCCAATATCGCCTATAACAAATTGGTGCGAAGAGTAAAAGTACTTACAAGTAATTGTACTTTTGTGCAGCTCCAAGGTCTTAGTACAAGTCGATCCCACCCCCCTTGAGAAGGAAAAAATGACGAAGGCGTTGGAGGGGTGGGGTCTGTAGCCGGTCTCCTCTTGACCGAACGACTGGTGAGACGGAGATCAGCGCACGCGGAGGCTGCTATCTATGGTTTTCCTTCAAATATACTGGGTTTTTTTTTGCTACGCGAGTCCAAAGAGCAGTAAGAGGTACCTGGCCATATTATAGGCGTATTAAGGGATAGGGAGGAGAGAGGAATCCGATTTTATCCGTTTCCTTTTCTTCTCCTCCATCCTTTAACAAATATTACAAGAGCCACGCGTTACTCGAGCTGTTTTCCTTTTTAAAGAGCACAAAATTCAATCGCAATTTTTTGCTTGCTCCGTCCGATTATTATTAGTAGTATCGTCATTATTAGTGCATTATTTATAATTACAGCATAATACACAATTATGCAAATATATCATTATATGATTTAATGGGGCAATGGCATCATACCAGTCCTAAATTTCCAGTAACAGATTTACACAACAGAGTTATGCGATCCTTGGACCACCTTCAGGGGGTCTTTTCTTTCCAAAGGGGTAAGTTAGATCGCCCAAAAGACTAAGTATCAGACAAAAACCTTTCTCTAAGGCAACGCTTCATCCGCTTTCATTCAACCCTTATCGTTTGAGCGACTGTGGTCGCAATTAGTTCACTTTATCGAGTACATTCGCTCTTTGTTCTCGTAACTCTTCTTTGTAGTAGCGAAGAGAAGCTATCATTGTTTCGTGTTCGCTGCTTCGCTTCTTGCGTATGTATTTTTTTACCCCGTCAGTCTCCGCCAACTTGTGTGGAGCAAAAAGTTACCCATTCAACCTCCACCCAAGTAGAATTTAATCGCTGGTATTTGTTGCACAGACAAAAAAAACTGGATCTAAATGCTAAATGAGGAGAGAGTGAGGTCTAAATAAAATAGTGGGAGATAGAAGACAGTTATGTTAATGGATGTGATCTGGTGCACGTAACGAAGGTGCTTTTTACTTTGCCGATGGGCCGTTTTCTTTCATACCCCTCTCTGCTTTATCATCATTATCATCACCACTAACTCTATAATTTAAGAAGGGGATTTTTTCGAGTATTTGAATAATAATTTAATCTTAGTTTGGTTATGACTTATGTAAGTATATTTTAAATTTTTATCAAGGTAATTTCTAAGAATCTCTTTTGAGTTTGAAAAAACAAAATAGTTTAGTTCAGAAAAAATAAATAGGATTATCCTCTGCTTTATAATGTTTTAAAATAAAATGAATTACAATTAGTGAAGTTCAGACAAGTTATTAAAATTTAAGCAAGGCTGCTTTTTATTTTATCTTCTTCTATAACTCTATATTTTAAGCAACGTGATTTTTTGAAAGGAGTGAAATTTAGTTTAGAGTTCCTTTTTAAAATTATTATAATTGGTGACGTTCAGAAAATTAATAAAAATCTAAACATGGCTGTTTTTTTTTAGATTAGAAATTTTAATCTTAGTAGCGAAGCGCAAGCTCCCCGCGTAGGAGGATGAGTGGCGAAGCCATTGCCTGGTGTATATCACAATCGTAAAATTATTCAAAAGATCCCAAAACTCTGGATACAAAAGATTTTAAAACTTCGGATACAAAAGACCCCAAAATTTCGGATACAAAAGATCACAAAACTTCGGATAAAAAAGATCACAAAACTTCGGATACAGAAGATCACAAAATTTCGTATACAAAATTTTCGGTATAAGTCGACCAAACTTCTTTTACAAACGAAGCAACAAATATTCGCCCCTAAAAACGTCACCTTCCACCCAATGGTCGTCCAGATGGAATGAATATTCTAGCGCGCATCTCACATTTGACCCGAGACATCAGGATTGAGTGGGAAACATCTGAGTGACCATTGTTCAATTGACATAGCGATCACAGACATGATACCTACATGGGCGGTACGCCCTTCCGCTCCCAGTGGTATCCCCCAGGGTATTCTAAAACTAGATTGAGACTACCGGGTCTTTATTCCTTCTAGACATCGCCATTTTAATCTTTATGGTTGCTTTCTTTCAAAGCTCTTTCTCCTCCAAATTTCTTCATCGACGGCTAAATTTGCCGGCTAGTCGCCGAACAGAGTTCGTTTATTCACCCCTGGTCGGAGCCCTAGGGAGTTTCCCCTTTACTTGTCCAAGATGAAGTTTAATATACCGGCCTTTTTTCCTTCTATTTCTCCCATGTTCTATTACTACCCTCAATACCGTAGCGTTAGGTATAGCATGGAAACCATGCTGCAGATGACATCTGCAGGATTGCGGACCCTCCCACCCAATGCATTCATTCCCTTCCGGCCTGCGGCTATAAATCTTTCACATATCTTTACTTCCTCCATCTCCCCCCCCCCGTCTCATTCATTACAGATCTTTCTTTACAAGGTTTCAGCGCGATACGCCCTCGCTGTTATTGCGTTTTAAATTTTAATATAAAAGATAACAATCGTTGGGCGATGTCAAGGACAATGATCCTGTATGGTAGCGAAAGGTGGTGGGGGAAATAAGTCCCAAAGAACCTAAAGACGCCAGAGACTAGACTGAGTACAAATTTGGCTCATTTACCAGTGCTCGTACGCAGAAGGATCACTCGACTGTGGTAAGTGAGCCTTAATTCTCTCGCGGATCAAATTATCACCCACGTCAGCATTTTTCTCGCGTCCATCTGACGACTACTTACAAGGGCATAAGTCGCCTTAATTATAGCATAATTCTAGACTAAATAAAAAAACAAAACAAAGAAAATAGAAAACAAACAAAATAAAAAGCAAAAAAAACAATAAAAAAACAAGGAGAAAATAATCAAGAAGAAGGAGGAAGCACGCTCCTGTGTAGGGCGGGGGAGTATGCGACCATCACCTGCTTTAGTATTTAACAAGGCTGTACTTAATGTCAATTGAAGGAAGACCATTCCTAATTTAAGCTTTTAAACGCATTGGTGTTCACAAAAATATTCAATTCATATTGAAAAAAGAAGAGACGGTGCAAAGATGGCCAAGAGTAAGAAGTGTATTCTGTAATTCTCCTAAATGGGTTTAATCGACAAAAGTATATATAGTAATGTATCAATACCTTTCCCCTAAAACTGAGTGGATTGTGTTTAAAAGTTCTATCTAGAATGTAGTTTTCTTTCCCTTCGTTTTCCCTTCAATTCCATGCTAAGGAAATTGGCGGAGTCAGCATATCTCAATGTTAAAAAGGATGGTGAAGTAGAAAAGGAAAAAGAAAACGGACAATAGGAAATTGCGAGTCCCTATTTCTTAATACACCTGTAATAGATTTTGGAACCTGTCTCGATATTTATTCAGAGGAAAGATTTGATGAACATAGAAAGCAGTGATTAGGGTTTATGCCTCCAAACCATAGGAATCCAAATTAGTTCACCGGGGGAAAAAAGGAGTCCCGTAGCGTGTTTAAAATAATTTGAAATACAGGAGACTTTAGTTAGCACTAAACAAAGAGGATCGGGAGGTTATTACTTGGAAAGTGTGTGACGGGCTTCATAGATTTCACAAATGTGGTACGGTGCATTGCCTATCTGGTACGTTGTTTGTAAAGTAGGGTGCAAAGCAGATGTTAGCGTTCGACAAAAATGAGTGATTGCATTTTGGTTCTCCAAAGGCCATCCTGCGAAGGATGTAGCGAAATTTGCCTGCGTATTCTATGCATAAGGTCATACGGGTGTATCTGTAATGGCAAAAATCACGGTCTACAGGAAATTCCCGCCAGAAATTGGCCGAAAGACGATACTGCCGGACCAGGACCGCCTGAGTGTTTCACGGCTTGTAGCTAACAATCGCTTCGCTTCAAGGCAAGAATTGCTGCAGGACGTCAACTCCGTTTCTTTGGCATTCATTACTGAAAGAACACTCTACAGGAAACTGCATAGCAGGGGCATATGGGCAGAGTGGCAGTAAGAGACCATTGCTCACTTCTGTACACAAAATTATTCTGGTTCATTGGGCGAGAAGACACAAACAGTTAACCATAAAAGATGGAAACGCGTTATCTCGCCAGAGGAATCACATTTTTACCTGTATGTAAATGATGCCCGGTATTGTCTTCATCGTAGACCTTATTAGGCATTCAAGAAAGTTTGCGTGCAGTGAGAAATTCAAACTGGACGAGGTTTTGTGATGTACTTGAGATGCTGCAATTATGCGGGAATGAGTCCTTTGGTTGAGGTAAAAAGCATCTTGGACAGGTATGTCAACAACGAGCTGCTACAAGACCAGGTTTTGCCGTATGTCCTTCATCTTAACGGGGAACCTAACATTCCAATCCTTGTATTCTAGGATGAAAACTCTTGAGGTCATAGGTCTAGAACTGTGACTAACTGCTATGACGAGCATTCAGAAACAATCACACATCTGGATTGGCCCGCAAAATTACCGGATCGGAACCCCATCGAAAATATTTGCGACTACCTCAAACTTTAGTGACGGCCTTCACGCAAAATGACCCAATGGCACAATTATTTAATACAAACGTGGCTGAACATTGATGTCTTCTACACCCATAAACTTATCTACTCCATATCACATCGAATCACAACTGTTATACAGGCTCATGAAGGTATTACACGCCATTAGGTACGCTCCCGTCTGTGACTAATTATATATTTGTCCACTGAGCTTATGTTCCCGCAAAAAATATATCTAAATAGGGCTATCATGGGTAAAAAACGATTCAGACCGACTTTATTCGAGCAAAACTGGTTCCGAGGCATTTCATTTGTGAACTACAATTCATTGCACCTAATCTATATTTTCATCTCTTTAAATATAATTTAGCTTCACAAATGAGTCAAGCGACTCCCATCTCAGAGAAGCTTGCCCCCCCCCCACTGCCTAAACGTTTGAAGATGTATATGCGGCTTTATATCTTCCATACACGTTTATTCGTTGGATTTCGTTTCTTAGTTTTAAGTAACAACAAGCCTCCTTTGGAGACAACAGCCAGTTGACCAGTAGATTAAAGACAAAATTCTCAACAGACGAATTAAAGTTGGAAATGGACTCAAAAAGGATGACTCTACTTCTTCTATTTGGAATAAATCATTCAAATGTTACAAGATTTTGGCTTCGTTCCAATTCATTCCGAAGGACAGTTAATATGTTAATATAGTACTTTTTACTTAATGCTTCATCAACCTATATATTATGTTCTTTGACCTTACGTTCTTCAATCCTACCAGCTTGGTCAATGCATTTTTCTGCACGGAGAACAAGAGACAAGTTTATAACTAATCTTTAATAATTCAAGAGACGCTTCCATCTTTAATAATTCATATCTTTATTAGTCCTCCGGAACATTTCCTGGGTCTATCGAATATAAGTTCTAAGCTAACCTCTAATTAAATTTTCTGTAGGGGTATCTAAAATACCATGTTCTCAATGTGTTTTTTGCAGGAGCAGAGGCGGTAAAGTGGTCTCACTCTCAAGGGCATAGCCGCCGAAATTAAAGTTTAATCAAATCTTAGGCTATTTTAACACTTATAAATCAGGACCACCATTATATAACATCGGCCAACAAAATCCCAATAAAAAAACCCAAAACAATATTAGAAAAAAGGAAAACAACTAGGAGCTGGAGGGAGGCCTGCGCTTACAAGGGCCAAATCATACACCCAACACCTCAAAAGTATACACAATGGAAGAGTCAAAACCCCTTAAAAACTCAAATATGACACAATCAGATGTGTAGGAGCCAGTTCCGAACAGAGGTGACAAGCGGTAACACTCCCGCTCGTCCGGGTACCGAGAGAGATAACACACGCGAAGATCCACCAGACTACGACATTTAATAAGAATGTGCCCGACAGTTTGGGGGATCAAGTGCCTGTCACATTAAGGTTTAGAGACCTCTCAATCAAATTGCATCCGCCCTGCGAGTGTGCCCGATTCGAAGACGATAAAAAAACTAGGCCATTGAGAGATTCCTGTCTGCCTTCATACAACATCTTCCCCGTAAAATCCGAAGCATTCCCGATTTCTGCTATGTAGTAACAGTTATCGGTGCCCCCAAAAATATTACATTGAATAAACTGGTAGGAATTTACAAACACTGCAAAAAGGGAGGAATTCGAGGCCTTTGGTAATACCAAAAGTAATGGGGCAAAGGAAAAGGCTTCATAGGTAGTGCTGGTGGCACATCAGGAATATGGCTATCCGGACATGGTGGCACATCAGGACATGGCGATCCTGAGAGAGAAGGTCTTTTTGTCGGGATCCTGACCTTTTAAATATTTTTTATAGAAAGTATGAAAGTGGATAGCAATGATGGAGGATGTCCTTATCCAATTCGCCAACCGGCAAAAGTTGGGTATGAGAAATGCTAAAAATACCAAGGTGAATTGAAATAAACAACACGGACAGAAGTTTGATAGTATAGCTGTCATTTCAAGACTAAAGTTTACTTAAAATATAAATAAAAATAATTATAATAAAAATACATACACCCTTGGCGAAAATTATGGGGCAGGTATGAAAAGGTGAAGAATATGATTAAAACTCATTTATTTCATACTTGACATAATACAAATAAACATTTTTGCGTTATCTATCAATAATTAATATGTGATGTGTTTTTATTATGCTTTTATAACCGCTTTCATGCGTTTTTGCTTTTTGCATACTTGAGACTAAGTTGGCACAAGTGGTTGGCTCAATTTTCTGCCAATATTCATAAATGTTGACTGTTAATTCACTTTTTGAGAAACATTTTTGCACCCTCACTCTTGTACCCAAGTGTCACCACAAATGTTTAATGTGGTTGAGGTCTGGAGATTGAGGGGGCGATTACATCATTGTCACCCCTTTCTTCCCAAACCAACCCTTTGGGACACTAGATGTGTGGCATGGGACATTGTCTTGTTGGAAGATTACACCATCTGGTATTTCATTATTGAAAATTTTACCTAAGGAAGGTTGATAAATATGGTCTAACCTTCTGGTGTAAGTGTTGTAATTCATTCTGCCCTCACAAGTTAACAACAATCCTGGACCTGAAGACGACATGCAGCCCCAAACCATTACACTGCCACCTCCAAATTTGACTTTTGGGACAACACATCTCGGACCATAAGCTTCCCCAACTTTTTGACGAATATAAACAGCCCTAGAGCTCCAAAGATCTGAGGAGAAATAAAAATTTTACTGATCATTTTTGGTATCCAATAAAAATGTGCACAATCGTAATAACTTGGTGAAAACTAATGTGGAGAACCTACCTCACCTCAAAGTTGCTTTCATCAGACCAAACAACTTAAGCCCATTCATCATCAGTTCAATAATCTTCATTCTCTTTTGCTCAGAAAATCGCTTCTTTCTGTTCACCTGAGACAGCCAAGGTTTCTTTCTAGCCTTACATCCTTTGAGCCCAGCTTCTAATAACCTTATTCTCACTATGCGTCTTGATATATCTTTGTTTGTTGCTGCCTGAAACTCAGAAGCTCCATCAGAAGTTTTTTCCTATCGGCCAGAGATGTCCTTTATAGCGACCTCTCTTCCCTCGGAGTGGTACACTTTTTTTTTTGCGATCTTGACCATCACGGTTTTTGAAAGAATTGGTCTCACTGTACCTTCCAATGGTTGTTTGGGCACCGTTTCTCGAGCATTTAAATTTTCTTGCAATTCTGACTTGGGATAATCCCTGTCTGGACATTCCAATGATTTGACTGTTTATTATATTTTTTTCAATCATACCTGCCCCATAATTTTGGACAAGGATATATATATATATATATATATATATATATATATATATATATATATATATATATATATATATATATATATATATGACAGTCCGCCAATAGTTCATCTATATTCATATTATATTAGGTCATCGGGAAATTTCCTTGCCACTTTGGAAACATAATCTTTTTATAATTAAATCTAATCATTTATATAGTCACCATTTTTTCTACAAACTTTTACTTTTAATGGTTTGAATAATAAACGAAGCAAAGTTCTTTGAAAAAAAATAAGAATTGTTACGTAAAAATTTAGTAGCTAACAATGCACCTTTCCTTAATTATATAATTAATTAAATTTACTTAAAATTCTATATTTTAAATTTTTCCAAAGCAGGACGAATTTTTCGGATGACCATTTATATGAATTGAATTTTTTATCTCCCAATTTGAAGTACCCTCGCGATTTAGTAGCCAATGATTATAGCTTTAGACCTTTGGTCCATATTAAGGAGACACTGATTTGGACTCCCTGATAAAAACCAATTTATTAGTAGGAGTTTGTATTAATTTAGGATTTATAATTCCTTTTTTCAATAGTTTACGTTTCAGGTATCTTCCTCTGACCTTTTTATAAATGTTCCTACAGTATTACTAAGATCATTTTTTTATAGTTAGGTCTAGCAGTAACTATCTTGTGTCAAAAGATTTATACAAAAATTTGTGCCAAGCAGTTAAGGAACAAGATTTAAATTATTGTTACGGGCAGAATTAAAAAAAATTTACATAATAATATAGACTGACTTCACGCTATTGTAAATTAAATATATTTAATGGAAAAATTCTAAGAGATTAGTTAGACACGATCTATGCTTTTTGTAGCCATTTTCTAATCTGTTCAATTCAATATAAGCAAATATATCAGCAATGAAATTCTCGAGCATTTTTCCCTACTACAGATGTGAAGTTTATGGACCAATAATTACTGGCTACATCCTCGAATCCTATTTTATACATTGACATCATATTCATTAACCTTTTTACAATATTCCTGGATAATTCCGCTTTCAAGAGAGGAAGTAAAGGGTTGTGATAGGTGTTCAGCTATTGAATTTCTATTTTTACAACCACTTTGATGATAAATGTCTCGACCAGGCGATTTAAGTTAATTACTTGTATCGATAAACCTATAAAGATCATTAATTAAGCATTTTTAAATTCCAAGGATTTAGTACCCGAATACCTGGTATTAGGAAAAAGTGTAAAATTTACATTATCCTCAGTGAATACCATTACAAAATACTCATTTAATGTATTGACTATATCTCTATCCTTGAATGTAAAACATCATTCTTGTCTTTAATAGGTCCAACTATTACCTTTGATTGGTTTCCTACCAGCTTACTTGTGCAAAGAGTTATTTGTGGTTAGATTTGCAGCTGACTTCATTGCACTTGACTCTTAATTTTTACTTTAACTTTACTCTTCAGTTAGCCATATTTTTCTTTATTGCTTTCGGAGCTTTATATTTAGGTACTTTTAAACTTTGTCCCTGTTTTATCGTAATCTTTTTTTTATAATTTTGTGTTTTTAATCTTACCAATTTCCCATTAAATTGAATTAAATTATATGCGCTATTACCAAATATTTCGCCTATATTAAAATTTGAATTAAATCATCGTCAGTATTCAAAACGATGCATTTTTAGGATATTCGGACCTCGTATAAGTTCTCTCCCCAACTAGTTTAATATGTTGTCTATAAAGTTAAGTAAGTTGTATCATACACCGTCATAGGTTCTCATAGACTAGTTTACTCGCCAGGTATTAAAAGCAGCCATAATTAAAGGTACCTTGACCTTTATCTATTTTGGGGGAAACCTTCTGTAAACTTAATATACGCACATGTTTCTCCTTATATTTAGCTTATCTACTAGTATTTTACATTCCATCAGATATTACAGTCTATAGGATGAAGATTTTCTCGGATATATAGAACTACTCCACCACCCTCCATGTCAAATCAATCTTTAGGATACCATTTATATCTTTGCAATTGAAATTTACTGCTCAAATCTCTTGAATTGCAATGGATTCAAGTGTTTGTGGTGCCTATTTTGTTATATGTTTCTAATAGCACCAACACTCTGAGCTCATAAAATTTATTCCTAAGAGATCTGACTTTAAACAAAATAGCTTTTAGTCGTCTTAATCTTTTACTTTCACTTTTGGGATCGTATCGTTTCCCGATGTCCCAGGTGAAGCATTAGAGAGAGGGCTCTTTTCGTGGATATGGTACAAACTCTAAAATTTTCCTACCCTCAATTCTAAGATGGGTTCCATCGTGGGCGAAATATTTCTAGTCATCAATGAAGCTCAGGCAAATGTCGACGAAAATTACTTTTTACTTTCACATATTCTCAGTTATTCAATTGCTTTATCAGAGTTTCAGCTTTACCAATTACTTGGTTTAATCCTCTTTGAGGGAAAGTGCTATTTAGACCTCCTGAGATAGCACTTAGAATGACGTGATAATGTTGTGAAGCCTGCTTTCGAAGGCGGCGGGCCTCAAGCCAGCAGAGAAGTTGGATGTCACCTCTTAATGTCTGTCAGTGAAGTTTATATGAACAGCAACAATGTCATGGCTTAGGAACCCATTCTAAGACTAAGATTCTGTCTACCAATGCTTTAAGCTCCATGTCGTTTTTTTCTTAGAATTTATTGATAGCTTGTAACAATATGAAAGACTTATCATGCTTTCAATGAAGGCAAATTGTAGGCTCTGGAATGGCTGGAGAATCAGTAACTAAAACCGCTCAAACGTTTAATGTTTCCAGATTAACTGTCTCTGAGCTCATAACTGCTCATGAGAATCAAAAAAGACAAACTCCAACATAAGTGATAGTGGAGGAAAGAAACTACTTTGCGATATAGACAGTAATAGAATTCTGAAGCGCATATTGCCGAAGAATAATAATAGGACCACAGCTTTAAAGGTTGACTATGGAACTTTAGGATGAAGGATATTACATAACAGCTGCAATTGCTAACCCGTATTTTATGAAAATAAAGATAGAATGTCGCGAAAAGTGGTGTAAAGAAAACGGGCAATGGAAAAAGCGGATATATTAAGACGAAGTTTCGAATCAATTATGCTCACGTTATGGCAAAGTTTAAGTTTGTAAAGTGCTTAAAGAAACTTATGATCTTAAATGTCTCATTCCGACAATAAAGCCTAGAGTTGGATCATCAATCATTTGGGCATAAATATTATGTAGTTAATTTCCTTGGTCCATTAGTAGTACTGTATGTTACTGTGAGCCACCAAGACTGTCAATTTTGACTGGTCATATGGATACCATGGGGCAAGAGCCGTTCCCCACTGGTGATGCCATCTTTAAGGAATATACTGCACCAATTCACGCCGCAAATGTCATGAAAGCAGGTATAAAATGCATGGAAATGAATGAACACCCGGATTGACCATTGCAATCGCAAGATCTTAATGCAGGATGCAGCAATAAGACCACCCCGGTTTCCTTGTCATTGTCGATCCAAATCAAATAGGTCTTGTTGCTGCCCTCGCTATATTTGATCATTGTGGTGTCATTTGGAGCAGCAATATAAGCAACCGATTCCCATCACTTTCTTTGAAAGGGCTGGAGCAAGTTTGGCTCGAGTAAAGCTCGAAATCTGTCTAAATCAGAGACTCGACGTAAAAAAAAGCTGCTATTAATTGCAAAGAAGTTTCAACTCTATATTACAAATAAAAATTAGTACTTAAATTTATTTTCATTATTTTGCCCAATGATTTTATTATTTTGGTTTCTTCTGAATGAATAAAGTCGTTCACAACTAAAGACATATATATACCCATAGAAATATAACCTCCCTGTAACAATACATTGTTTTTACCTTAATTCATAATTATACAACTTTAATACACGATTTTCTCGAGTGACTATGGAAACACATCTTGCTCGCACGTTATGCCTAGCCATAGATAACGAATACTTGATTGGTAGCTTCCGCAAATTCCGGAGTCAGCTGCTTCCATAGTCACGCGACAGTCAGCGCGGGTGTTTGCCGCTATGCCCGCCAGACGGCGATCCCAGTCATTGTTACGACTTAGTCTGGGTGATACGCTGCCGCCATCTTGGAAAATTTTGAAATCATAAGTTAATTGTATTTATTTGCCGTTGTAGGCCTGTTAGCTCCAGGACCGCAGCGGTCTCCTCTACCACTCAAACGAGTGCATCCACATGGCCATGATGGCCGTGGAAGCCTTCAAGGCGAGGCCAAGTTCCTGGCGGCCTACTCTTCAGAAGAAGTGTTCGTGAGTGTCTACAAGGAAATAATGAGCAATGACTTAGGCATGTCCCTGCTGGACTGTGAAAAAGGTTGCAGCCTGGTCAACACCATTGTTCCTGCCATCGCCAGGTCCCTCTTCCCTGTCATGGGCAAAAATATGGTGTCAAAAGCTAACAGTCATGCCCATGCAAAAGTCAAAAGAAGAGGCATAAAAAGAGTAATCCAGATGCACCTGAGAAAGCTACCAGGAGCAAAAGTGACTACAAAAAGAAGAAACTTTCTAGTGAGAAAAAGTCCTAAGTCAATTTAAGTGTGCGTAGCCACTGACATTTGTTATGTATCTATATTTTGTAGGGTAGATATTAGAATCCAGGTTAACTATGAAATAGGTTACTAGTAAAAGGTGTACACACCTTAGATTCTTACTAGCTATTACTTTATTATACCTATTTCAGAATAACATATTCGGTACTCACCTAGGAGATATGAAGAAGATTTATGAAGTTAAAAAAATGAAATCAAATGCGGGGGTCTAGCTAGCTAAATGATTCCTAATGGAAATATAATTGTTTGCTAGATTGGTCAGGTGTGGGCCCTGGAGGGATTTCTTTCTTTTTCTTTAATTGATGCTACCTACTTTATTTCATTTATTAGAATATACCTTGAAATATGTTTGTAGTTAAATGTAATATACTTATTTTTCATTACAGTTTTAATTAGAAATTTTGCCATTTATTTATTTTTTAAGTACCTGGAAAAGACCTGGAAAACCTATGGAATTTTGAAATTTGATATTAGTAGACACCCTGTAATATCTAGGAATCCCACTGTACACAGCCTTATTAAATAAAATTGAATTGAATATAACCAACATCGGTTATAAATATAAGGTTTTGATTTTTGATTTTTCATTAAATAAGTCACACTTTCTTTCGTCACGTCGAATCTGTTTGTCGAATAAAAAATTTACTTCGCAGCTCGAAGTACATTGGTCCTAGGGTGATTCATGCCAAATTTGGGGTGAATACATTTACAAATAAAGAAATTAGAACGATTTTTGTTTTTTCCTGACTAGCCCGACTATGGAATCATCCGATTTTGAGCTACCAATCAAGTATTCGTTACCTATGGCCTAGTCCAATACGCATTATCTCCAATCGCCCCTTCCTCCCTCTGTTACTAAAAATGACATCACTTTCCTTTTCCGCGAACACACCTTGCTCGCGCTTAAGGGCAAACTCAATCTACCTCATCCTAAGCCGCACCTTTTACTATGGCACTAAAAAAATTGCCATCACTTTCCTTTTCCACTAACCAATATACAGCCGTGGCCCTAAGATTTAGGAGACCTCGGAAATTTTATGATATTGGATAAATGCAGGGTCGCAAAGTTTTTATTTGCATATCAATATGAATATAACAGTTAAAAAAGGAAGAATATATAACAATGTTATATATGCCCCCTCTAAATCAGAACAATGAACAAAATACAAAATTTGCTAAACATGTACCATCAGCAACAAAAAACAGATGAAGCTCGGTGAAATTTACAGCAAAACCAAACTGAAACAAGAAGCTCAGTAGCTAGAAGAGAGTTCTTTGGCAGGGAGAGAGAGCATTTATTCTTCGAGGTCTGCTCTTCAAGAGGGTGACACACCTGAGAGGTGTGATGATGGCGCATTCCTCTACAATGGCTGTCTTCACTCGCTCATTGGAGACTGGCTGTCGACGTCTTACCACCTCTTTCAGTTCGTTACAGAGTTTTTTCTACTGAATTCATATCAGGAGATTGAAGCGGCCAGTCCATCGCTGTGATATTGTTGTCTCGTAACCAATGGGGGGTGAACGTAGACTTGTGACACAGGGTATTTATTGTCTTACGGGAAAAATTCCTTCTGGGCATTTCTGGAGAAGTATCGGTTTGAGAGCAGCTTGAGAGCTCTCAGGATAGTTGCTATTTCTTTGAATTCATAGTGCCATCAAAAATGGTGAGAATAACAACCCTGAACTTGCCTTGCGGCCCCCTAACATTACAGAGCGGCCACTGCTCGTCGGACCATAAGACACCTGCCCTCAACATCACAGCCTCACTCATCAAACTATTTCTTGACTCTCTACACCATCCTCAGGTTCATCCAAACACTCGGGAGATCTTCGTATTGGAGATCCCAGCGCGAATAAAAAGCAGCAAAGCCTCGGTATTTTACAAATTTAGGAGGATTGAATTCAGCTATGGTATTGCATCCTTTACAGACGATGCACAACTGAGTATAGTATGATAGGAAGAGGAGAGAACAGACGCCAGATAACACGCGTGCGCGGACTTCAGATTTGCCAACGCTGAAAAATTACCCACCGCACCATATATAAATGTATATATATATATATATATATATATATATATATATATATATATATATATATATATATATACATATTCAGATGAAAGGAATTATCATGTATGTCCACCGCCGAATTTTACAGTAGGAATTGTATTCCCTGGATCCTATGTATTTCCATATTTCTTGCATTCATCGCCAGTTGAATTCCTTCCAAACAATTCAGTACTTGTTTTATTTCAACCTAACACACTACTCCAGAATTTTCTAGGCCCCAGTTTACGAAGATCGTCCACAGTACCAGTCTTTTTCCATTTCAAAATATGAGTACCATTGGTACTGAACGGAATATTTAACCTCTGCGATATATTTCGGTAACTCAACGCTTCACTGTAAAGGTTAACAATTTTATTCTTACATTCAATAGAGAGCTCCTTCATTTTAGTCATGGGGACAACCTTGCTGCATGCACCAAGAGAAAACAATGAGTTGTTGTCTAATTAAGTCCCAAACGGTATAAGTTGCTGAAAACATTAGTGGAATATTTTAGAGTATTCTTAACTATTCCTTCAAACACAGTTTTTCTCTTAAAATATCTCAATTACTACTTTGATATATTTAACTTCTTATGTACAAATACTCTTTCCCTTCCCTGATTTTAATAATTTAAATTTCGATTTACTTCACTTCAAGTTTGGGATTGTTCATTTCGAAATTGTCCACGTTATTCTAAATCCGCATATTTTGTATAATGTTTAAGTTATTTAAATACTTGTAATGTTATTAATACAAGAATGTCTCGTGTACATATTACTTTTCATTACAATTCCTTTGCCTTTAATTCCAGAATGCCGCAGTTATAAAATTTTCAACGTGAAATAATTGGAAAGGAATTGTAAAAGTAATATGCGAGGTAATTGTACGTGTGTAAAATACATAGTGAAAATCGAAAATTTCCTGATTTTTATTTTGTGGGGCACCCTGTATATACAAATTCGAACCATTTTGATAAATAAAATTTATCCCGAGTTGGCAACACTGAGTCGAGAGCATATTAGAGGCCAAAGGCTCAACGGTCAGTTGCCATGTGAGTCAAGCAAAATGGTTGTTGAAGCTCTGCTGATAAGCGAGTGACGGGTTGTGGCCTATTGTGTGTTTTTTATAGCATTTGTCCTAGGGTTTGTATTTATTTTTATTTTACATATCATAATAATTACTTTCTACTTTTTTTCAGATATTGTATGGTAATTCAAAATGGCAGCAAATAGATGTGCTTGCGTAAATCACCCAGACAACTTTTGCTATGGCCAATATACATCTAAACCACAAGGTAGAAACATATCAACAAAGATTAATCTTGCCTACAAGTTTTACTTTGACTGTAAGATTTAGTATTTCAAAAGAGGGAATGTGCCCAGTACAATGCAATATTAATAGTTTGGATGAATGGTAAAAGAAAAGTTGGCCGTTCTCAGTTGCCATGGTTTGTCCTGAGCCGAAAATATCGCTTCGATGATTGATATTTTTGTTTCACAAATATTGCTGGTTTCACAAAGAAAAGCAAATCAAAGATCACCTGCCCAAACTGCGATTCAGCAATGATAACAGACAGCAGTTCATGTGAAGATTCTGCTAGTGATATATAAACAGGGAAAGGTGGCATACATGATCCAGATGCAAATATTTCTACTCATTGTTAAGTTAAGGCGAGTTAAATAACTTAGTTAGCGATTTGAAATTATGAAAAGAAAAGTCAGAGTTGCTTGGTTCAGGACTTCAGGAATGGAATCTTCTCCGACCAAACACAATAGTTTCACCTATCTGCCATCGTCATTTGCAGTTTTCATCATTTTACTTACAGAAGGAAAACGTTTGTTTTTGCCACGATACCAGTAGTCTGATTCAAGGGATTGGCTGTCGATATGATCCAAAGGAATGGAGACTGTTTATTGACTCTAAGCTCATGTCACTGGCCTTAATGAGACATGATTCGATTAAACTTCTGCTAAGACTCATCAAATAGGACCACACATGAAATATTTGTGGTGACCTTAAAGTTATATAATTACTACTGGGGTTACAGTTTGGCAACCCAAGGCATATGTACTTTCTGTGTATTTGGAACATCAGATATAACAAGAACCAGTGCAAAAAAACACCCAGCATTTATTAACCCTCAGAAAGTACATCTTTACTTACTTTACATTAAACTTCGCCGGATAAGAGATTTCGTGAAGTGTATGGATTATCAAGGTTAGTGTTTTCGAATATATAAATGATAAATTCCCCCAAAATATTGACATGCTGAGAAGCTTGAGTTTTGCCTGGACCATAGATCCGCCGGGTCATCCACGACTTATCGTTTACATCTAACCTAAAGATGAATGAGATAGGGGCATGGACATCTTTTGTTGAGGTTGTAAAACTATTTCTTGGAAACTACAAAGCCTTAAGCCACCGCAAACTTGTATAAAACAAGCTTAAATTTTATGAAATGATGGGAGGCAAACTCCAACAGGTCTCAGTTATGGAAAACCGATATCAAGGTAATTTAAACAAAAATATAATGGGAGATTACTATCGGTTCTTGCAGGAGGAGAGCTTGTCATCCTACAAACGACAAAGCAAAAGTCCACACCCAAGTTTCATTTAAGAACCCGAGTTTGCTTTTGAGTAGTAACAAAAAAATACTAATGTACTTTGGGTGGATGACGGAGGGCAGGGGTGGTAACTCAGCCAGCGGAATTACGCTGTCTGTCATAAGCCAGAATAAAGGAGGAAAGACATCCCTGTTCACTAATTATTTAAGTATGCTTGACATAAAACTAGTCGCGGAAATGTAGCTTAGACGTGTTCATAATACAAACAGGTAAACAAAAGAAAATTAGCAGGTTTCAGTTAAACAAAATCTGGATGTGATAGAGAAATTTTGATATCAGATCTGAAATCAGCCTCAGCGCTTTAGCAGGAATCAGAAGTTTGTGTGTTTGTAACAAAAATAGTTAAAATTTGTTGTCTAGTTAATTCATGGAATTAACGAAAATGTCAAATTTGTGATTTGCCCCACTAAAAAGTTAACAGTCACCCAAATGCTAGTTTTGGCTAAGGTCTTCATTTTTCGAATATTATTAAAGAAGAATCCCCCAAATCTTTAGAACTGATTCCAATGAGTCCCATGACACAAGTATTGAGGCACAAGTACTAGTGAAAAGCCTGTGTCATCTACTAAGTCACCGAGGGTCTCCTACTTTTACGATTGGGGCGGGGGTCACCAGTTACATATAGGAATAAAAAGGTGTTTGTTGTTGGAAAGGAACAAATAGGTCTTCTCTTGCGTATGAATCGAAATTCGAGTTCGTTTCCGAGGGTGTTCACTAAATAAAATCGTATTTGGATTTATAAACAATAAAAATATTATATTGGGATTTGCTGTTTGGTATGGTGAATGAGTGGACTTGGTGAGTCTAACTCCTTTTTCGTTGGAAAAAGTGAATGTTAATGCTAATGGAAAGAAGACGTTTTTCCTGATCCGATGCCAAGTTGTAAATCCCTTCCACAGAGAACTGCTTGAGGAGGTGAATGGGTGGACTTTAATTAAGTTAAAAGTCCTTTCTCGGTGGATGGAACACACTGTGAACACGAATGGATGAGACTTGTGTTCCTGAAGTGGTATGACCAACTGTACTATAATGTTGTAACGACTAAATATTAATGTGTAAAGAAAGTGGGCGTGACCGGCTTTGATCACCAATCTGTTTTCTGGGGGAGGGTATATATCTGAAAGTGAAGGTTTTTTGGTGTGAGTGTTCGAGAGAGAGAGAGCAGAAATTAATTGTATTCTTACTCAAAGTATTTATATGAGAGTAAAGAACTGCTGAGCAAAGGATTAATAATGTTCTAGACGAAGTTCGGAAAAAAATGCATTATAGGATATTGTGTCTAGCAGGTTGGCGTTAATAAAGAAATTAGAAAAATGGCAGTGTCGTGTGACCGAGGCTGTTATGATTTGGAAAGAAGTGACAGAAGGGAAACCAGGAACTCTTTATATGGAGAGTAGGAGGACTTATGTTTGGGAAAAAACTGCATAGTGAAGCTTGTGTGTATGATCGTATAAATGAATTATGTAGTCATGCTACATATAATAGCCAGCTGCGTAGGTAAAATCACTCTTCAACTCCACTTGAGGACCAGCAAATATTGCGGCTTCTCTCACTACACAAATTTACCTCTAGCAAACTCTGAATATAGAGACACACCGTATTTATGTTGTGTTTATATTTTATAAACCATTGTGAGTTTGAAAATGTTAAGACAACGAAAGTACTAACTTCAATCAATCTTTATTTTTCCCTACATGGTATACAAAAATATTTATACTTATTCACGTGTTACCTCTCATGATATTTACCCATATATATATATATATATATATATATATATATATATATATATATATATATATATATATATATATATATATATATACTAGTATAGATGGGTAGCAGTCTTTCTTGAATTCAAATTTTGTTGAAGACCATTGTGTATTTCGCCTTAGTTAATTTCCTTTGTTCCTCTTTCTATTCTTCTAACTGTCTTTTTTATTTCATCTTGTAGATGGTAGATCACTTGTCCTGTATTCATCTCTCTTTTAAATGAATGGGTTTGGTAAAAACCAAACTAAATTGTAAGCTCAGCAATTTAGTTTGGTTTTTACCAAACCCATTCATTTAAAAGAGAGATAAATACAAGACAAGTGATCTACCATCTACAGGATGCAATAAGAAAGACAGAAAAATAGAAATTGCCAAAGGAAATTAACTAAGGTGAAATACACCATGGTTTTCAACCAAAATTTTCATATATATATATATATATATATATATATATATATATATATATATATATATATATATATATATATATATATATATATATCTTAAGAGAGCAGAGGGGTTGCGCGTTGCCAGGCGTATACGTATTTTTAGGATAAATAAGCAGGCTAAATTTAGGAAGTCCATTATTATATTTAACTTCTTGGTACCGACGTTTCGGGTAGGAAACCCATTCTCAAGGAAATGACATTATAAATATATACAAACATAAGAATTTTTTTTTTTAGAGAAGTTATCAGATATTTATAAATTTGCGCACATTTAGGCATCAGCAACAGAACTGGAGACCCGCTCACTACTCCCGAATTTTTCCATATCCGAATACACTACGAAAACAGACATCCACACCATAAACCCAACTTACATACTTTTTCAATTAAAGATACAGCAAACACCAGAAACCAACTACGAACACTGGAATCTCTTTATATTAGATCTACAAACCCAACTTTAAACTCCGACACAAGCTCATTTCCACTTTTACTACAACTATAATCACCCACGAATTACACACGCCAAATCCAATACCCCCCAAAACAACCCCTATTTTTTAAATATTTCTATTATCTCCCCCTTTTTACAATGAAGACACCCAAAACTAATTAATTTTAGTTTTTATTTTCTAAACAAAAACATATTTCCCATTCCCTAATATTTAAAAGCCCCGCATTTTTATAAATTGAATATTACCACCTCTGCTGCTTCCCATTTCCCATATAATTAATTTATAAATATTTGATAACTTCTCTAAAAAAAAATTATGTTTGTATATATTTATAATGTCATATCCTTGAGAATTGGTTCCTACCCGAAACGTAGGTACCAAGAAGTTAAAATACAATCATGAACTTCCTAAATTTAGCCTGTTAATTTATCATATATATATATATATATATATATATATATATATATATATATATATATATATATATATATATATATACTGGGGTCCCCCCAAAGATTGGGCCGTTTTGAGAAGCAATATCTCAATAACCATTGTAGTTAGGGAGAGGAAATAAAAACAAATGGAAGATGAATCCTTTATCTATAAATAATTATTATTTGTAAAAATCGTCTAAACTCTAATATTAATTTTTATAAAGGAAAACATATTAATTACATTTATCGTATTTATTAAGTGGTAAATAGTTAGTGGCAAACGGCGCGCAAATCTGATGCAATCCTTGTGTGGACCCAAACCAAACATGTGTTGTAATTTCTCTCGCTATAAGCCTTTATATTCTCTGTGACACATTCGTCACATACGGGCATAAAGGGTTAAAGTAATTTAATGATTTAATTAGCCTTTAAATAAATATTGTTAAAAAACATGTTTTTTTTTATTTTCTAAATTTCAACCTTTAAAAATGTTCAAAATTTTAAACTAAATTACAAATTTTAATGAATGATTAAATATGCCCCCCCTCTATGGTCAATCACAGCATGTATGTAATCTTGACTTCCATTCCCAAATTGCCCTTTGAATTTTGCTTTCTTTTCGCTTTCTTAGCAAATCAGTCAGAAAATTTAAAAAAAGCGTTTTTACCCCTTTTTTTTAAAAGTCTAATTGACTCATTAAATCTCTTTAAGACGATTTTGACAAAGAATATGTATTTACAGATAAATGATTTATGTTTCATTTGTTTTTACTTCGTGCTCCTAGCCGCAATGGTTATTGAGATATTGCTGCTGTAAAACGGTCTGATTCTTTTTTTTAGGTGGGAGGGGGGGGGGCAGTATAGATTCTTGGAACGGGCCTAAGAAAGTGATGCCCTGTTGTGATCTTCAAAGGGCTAAGGCGGAGTGACTCATCCAGTTTCAGGGCTTCAGGCATATAAGTAACCGGTCTAATTGGTACAGTATTATCAATGAATAATGGCAGCATAATAAATAAACTTTCTCGTTCAATTTTGGACGTTTTTATCAATGACTCAGCTATTGATAGCTATTCGCAGGTACGTGAGCGAAATAATACCACAATACCACTGAAACTTTTTTTTTTCTCTTGCTTCTCCGAGTATTCGCTTAGAAGTAGTTCTTTGATTAATACCGCTACCAAAATAAAATATCTTCTTTACGTGTTCAAATTTATTTTTGATGAAATACTTTTATTATTTTGAGTGCCTTTGGCATTTGCCTAGAAGTAGGGAAAGATTGAGTTTGAATAAGTAGATTAAATCAGATTCAGCAACTCTAGATTAGAAGATAAAAATCCCTTTGGAAAGAAGTAATTTTACCCGAGGAGAACATTTGGGTGCGCAGGTTTCTTATTTTGAGGGCTGTCCTCTAACGTTACTTCTGTCTAAAGATTTACGGAACACTTTTTCCTGTCGCATTTGCATGTGTTATTGTTACCTTGTATAATATGCTATATATCCTATATATTTCTTAGAAATTAGGAAGACTTATTTAGGGTATCTTCAAGCCATCTGAGATATTCTCCTGAGTAGATCACACTCTTCTGATTTCAAATGAATTAGCGAGTAAGTTTTGAACCCGGAGGTCAATGCTACACAGCCTGCCTTGTAGGAAAATTTTTATACATAGTAAAGCAAGACAACACACAGTAAGCAATAAAAGTGTCAATGACGGAGCATAGCATTTTGAAAAACCTGAAAATTGTTCTAGATTTAACTCAAAACCGGATTTTCCAATTCCCCGCACTGTATCTCATAGTAATATTGTACAAAATATGAGTATATTTCGAGGCTAGAAACAACCAATAGGAATAAATCCATGTTATTATTATCTACTTCCTACACATCTGAGGCTACATCTTGGCAGCATGGATGTCAGTCTATCTTGAGGATGGTTGTATTTACGACGAATCATGTTCTGAGACTTGATGGCCGCGTTCTCTATCATAATACAGTTTAACTCGTCTTTTTGAAGGTGCATAGTCAGTTTTCGTGTGGGGGTCATCGCACCAATGTATAATTTATTGGGATTAGGTTTACAGTCACCATAGAGGCATTGAAATTGTAAATCACAATGGTAGTTTTCAACCTTGGTTCTTTGGCTACAGGTTTTTATGGTATTTTCTTAAAGAAAAGTTGCCTTTGTATGTACGATGACTAGTGAGATCAGTTTGTGAGTACGATATAAGTTTCACATCCTATTCTTTTATAATAGAATTTGTGAATTGTTGAAAAATCACTTGAAATAAACTAACCGTTGCTAAATAGAATTTGTTTCTTATTTTTTTTGTGGTCCTTAAAATAAAAAAAAGCATAAAATCCAAAATATACGGAAAACTAGGAGAGAAGATCAGAAAAATTCTAGAAGAGGATAGAAGGTGATCTCATGTTAGATTACTCAGCATTGTTTACAATCTATAAAAATGAAACAAACATTACATATAAGGGTTGGTCTCTACAGTAGCTGTATATATAATATACCACACCACTCGGAAGTGACTGTGTGAAACCTCACAAATACATATTTAAACCCGATATGAACAAAGACACAATAAAATCATTTTCCTCCACTATGAGGTAATAGCCAAAGTATTATGACGCACGTATTTGATAACCGATTTAGGCATCGGATTTCGACAAACTATCATGATCAAAGTAAATTGGAAATATATGTAAATATATAAATTCACAATAATACACATATATACACACTGCATAATATACCCAGATAAACAAAACCCTAACAAGACAAGAGCTTGAAAGCTAAAAAGAATATATCAATAACAAATGAGGATATCAACTGAGGAAAAGCTAGCTAGAGATAAGAAGATGGTATTCTATGCATGCTTGAAGGCAAAAAGGCAGGGGGATGAGCGTATCACAGCACTTTTAAATAATTTTAAGGTCTCTTCTGGCGACAGGCAGCAAGAGCACAGCCACCGAAATTATATACTAGCTTACCTTTAGGCTACATTAAAGGCAAAAACAAAACAATGAAGCGGGCGGGCCGAATTTCCAATGACTCGGGGGCACTAAGTGTGCTCCGAGGCGCTATAAATTACAATTTGGTGTCCAAAGTGGGAAAAAAGTGTAATCTCATGTACCAATAGGTCTATTGCTCGGTCTGGGAGACAGATGCTGCGTTTGGGAGAGTCCCTTTATAGTGGCTCTTCCATGTGAAGACATGTGGTCCAATGGAAAAATCACCGGTAGTTAAATGGAGACCAATGTGGTGGATTCATTCCACCTTCCACAATTCGCGATCGGTTACGATTGCGTGGAACTCGCATCCCTAGACTTGCTTGGAACGAACAAGAAAGCGGTAAGACACTAGAAAATTATCCCAATTAGAACCCAGAGTGCTGAACGACAATAAACGAATGACCATGGCGCGGGTAGAGAAGATCCAAGGGCTACGTATGTGTACATTCCAGGTTGGGCATAGGTGAAAAAAAAGACATGAAACGGTGACTCTACCACATCCAGGTGAGGCCCATTTAGGAGCAGGTCCGACTTGGGATGAAGCCTTGGCTCGCTAAAGAATTGCAGCAACATAGTCTTGGCTAAATAAAGCATAACCCCGTGTGGTTTGACAGATGCGTTCCAGAGCCAGTTCGTGCCACCGCTTCAAGTAAGGTAAATAGACCGCAGCAAAAATGATTGTGGGTCTCTAGGTCCCTAACATCGTCTTCTCCTCCTGTTGCCCCGGAAACACATTGATTAGGATATAATAAAAAACAAAATGACAAGATAAAGAAAGACTAGAAAAACAAACTATAGCAAAACCCTCCAAAAGGCAACAAGACAACAAAGCAAAAAAACAACATCTTCGAGTTCGGAGATGTATGTACCAAAAAACAAAAAGGTTAAATAAAATGGAAGAGTCCACCCTTCTAGAAAAACTCTAGCATCGGGAGTGCACTAGCATGCCTTGAGTACAAGGTAAAAGCGATGTACCACAGCTTGTCCTGACACCGAGACACTTAAAAATAATATACCAAGCAATCTGGAAGACCACTCACCGTCGCAGTAAGGTGCAGGGGATCGCTCCATCAAATGGCTGGGCATCCCGTGAGTGTGCTTAATTTGAAGACGTCAGAAAGAGACCTGATGCCCTCGAGGGAATGGAAGATAGCTTTATAGAACAGTCGTAGTACTATGGTACCCAAATTTAGGTTCCTCAAACCGTCACATATCTTCTTTGCCACGTAATCAGAGGGACAGGCATGATTCATGCCATATAATCACTGTGAGGAAGTGTGAAATGTTGATCTAGTTGACAGGTCCTCGCGGAATCTTTGGCGCATCATGTGCAGGAACCCAGCTGAGGATAATCTCCACATCCGGCCACCTCGTGGCAGCCGTGGCGTTACGGATCCTGCAGTACAGGGGGTGCGGAAATTCTTGTGACCCAGGAGGTCTCAGTGCACTTTCTCAGTCACTCAAGATAAAAAAAACAGGTCTTCGAAGTAATCATAACGCGTAATCCTCCGTACTGAGCAGTGTATTGGAATCAGTGCGGCTATGATTAGCGTCCCAGCGCCTGGTAGATCCTCGCTAACTTCAAAGCTAGGGAATACCGCGGGAAAGCTGACCACTTCTTCTGACTTGGAGCCAACTATTTCCACTGGCACTGTTCCAGCGTGAAACGAAATCTACTCAACAAGTGTAAAAAACAATACTCCCGGCGCTGTAGAAGCTCTTAAAGAATTTTCCTAGCCATAAAACTGAAAGACTTAATACATGTTTAGCGTCACTTAGTGTCATAGACAAGGTCGAGATTGACCGCCGATCTAATAATAGCTTTCGGCGATCGAGGGAACTCATAATGCAGTATGTACGATGCATATTAAGCGTCATCTCCGAGGTATTGACAATCAGGGTCTCAATAGGGGACGTGTGGAAGGTACTGCTCGCCAAAACGGAGACGATGTAGTGGATCATGTCCGACCTCCGGAATTCATGCTCAGCTAAGAATGCGTAAATCTCAGATCCAGAGTCAGCTAAGAGCGAGCAAAAAAAAAAATGGTAAAAAGGTATATTTGCAGACTCTAAGGCTGCAAATATTGGGTTCCTAGGAGTAAGGCTTGTTGAATACAAGGCCAAAGAAACAGTGCGAATCTACCACTTATACCTAGGCGAGCAACGGGGAAGATGGCATAAGTTCACTACCATAGTCTTTGCCATGGAAAACCGCATGATTTTTTTATAATTTAAAGAGCCCATCTCTGACAACTCGGGCAAAAGTCGCTGTAATTAGCGGACAGCCTAACACTAGGCTATATTAAAAAACAAGAAAATATCAAAGATAATAAGAAACAAAGGCAAGGCACTAGCTAAAAACACAAACAAATAAAAAAAAAGCAACAGGAATGAAACGCGCTCCAGCGTCGGGGGTAGGCACGCCTCTTCCCGGCTCAAAAACATGCGACCTACAACAGAGTCGAATAAAATGGACGAGTCCAGCCTCCCTAAAAAAGTCGTATAATCCGAAAGTCTGTGTGCAAGAACCAGTCCCGAGTACAATGGAGAGGCGGGACATTCAACGAGAATGTGCCGAACAGTCTGGGGGACAACGCAGTAGTCGCAATAAGGCGCAGGCGAGCGCTCCATCAAGTGGCGGTGCGTCTCGCAAGTGTGTCCAATTCGGAGACTACAGAAAGCAACCTGAAGCCATCGTGGCACTGGGAGATAGGGCAATGAAAATAGTCGCAGCGCAATAACACTTAACTTTAAGTTTCTCTTGAGTCCCAGTGGAGACTTGTAGCTAAAATAATTGGGCTGCTGTATCAGATTTTTTTTTTGCATTGTTTTAATATTCTGTAAAAGTAAATAAACTTATAAAAATAAAATTTATAAATAAACTTGATCAAACAAACAAAATCAAACATTTTTTACTTACTAATAGTCTAAATTGTTACAGTTCAGATTTGATCCATTCATTTAAAAACGAAATCCATTTTTCTTGTTTTAATTTGCGCGAAAAGATTAATTATTTTCTCCTTTTGATTTCTGGATGACTACTAAGGGATTTTTTTTCCATTGAAAGTATTGCAAGTGCATTTAATCTTTCTGAATTCATTTTGCTCCTTAGAAAAGTTTTTATTCTTTTCAGTGTGGCGAAGCAGCGTTCTACTTCTGATGTAGTCATCGAAATTGTCAAGAGGATTTTTCTCAGTTTCGTAATTTCTTTAAGAACATCATCTAGATTATTTTCCAAGATAAATTTCAGCAGCTCAATTAATTAATTAATTAATAAAAGAACCGAAAAAAATACGAATAAAATTCTGCACTTTATTACATTCAAGAATATAAACACGTTCTTAAGCACAACACAGTTTCGTAATTTCACTAAGAACATCATCTAGATTATTTTCCAAGATAAATTTCCGCCGCTCAATTAATTAATTCATTAATAAAAGAACCGAAAAAGAATATGGATGAAATTATACACTTTATTACATTCAAGAATATAAACACGTTTTTAAGCACAATACACCCGGTGTAAAAAAATTCACTATCTTCCACCAGCACACCATAGTCGACACTACGTGAGCTACAGTACTCTCTCTTACTAGCGTGCAGCTTCGTATCTTGGACATGTGAGCATGCGCACATCAGCTAAACACCGTGTCGGTGGAACTATCATGCGCACAGTGCTATACAAGGATTTTTGTATTTTTTTCATAAACTAGGGGATGGCTACTGACATTAAGCTTAAGGATTATATAATGTACACATATAAATAAAGAATTAAAGAAATAAAGGACTCATTATATTGAATTTTATCGATAATATAGAGTGGAAATAGGAGAGGGAGTGCAGTTCCGCAGTGCATATACATGAGGCGCCACTACGGCTTTGACCGTCTCCAATCATCTTTCCCAAGCCGCCCGGAAGGCTGGCCGGATCCCTGCCATGTAATCGGTGTGAGGAAGAGCAAAACGTTGGTCTGGTCACCCAGTCTTCGCGGACTATTTAGTGCTCTCATCGGCTCGCTCATCGGAACTCAGCAGAAGATAATCTCAACATCCGTCAGATTCGCCAAAACCTGGGGTGATATGGATATCGCGAACCAAGGGATGCGGAGATTCCAATGCTGAGATAGCACTCAGGTTTGCGAAAAGCGAGCACAATAACGATTCGCCAGGAGTCTGGGAGGATACCCTCTACCCAGAGCATCTTGGAAAAAAACTAAAAGAAGAGCCATGCCTCACTCAACGAGGTGTCGAAGCGTGGCCTATGGGATATCGTCTGGACCAGACGGGGGTGAGGGGGTGCACTAAGCGAGAGTGGAACGCAACTCACTCAATATAAGCCTATCGTTCAACGATTCTCCCCATCTGGAAGTAAAGTACAATTGGCGGCTTTCCGCGAAATCACGGCTTGTATTGAAAGCTAGCAGAGCAGCATCTCGGCTAGACAATGCTGATATAGCGGTCGCAAAGGACTCCGCTACGGACGCGGGGTCCGAGATTACGGTCCTATTCTCTTTGAGAACGGGAAGGGGAGGGGGGGGGCTGCGAGAACTTGCCCTGAATCCTTTTAATTCGCTTCCCCACCTTTGGTAGAGGGGTCTTTCCGTTAAATGAAGACACATATGACCACCAGGAAGAGCCGCGGGCGTGCTTCGAAACATATCGGAACCGAGCCCTAGCTCGACAAAATTCACCGACAGTGAAGTCACTCTGGCGCGTTTTTAGCGCATGTAGGCATAGCGCTTCTATTTGAGGGCCGTCTCACACTTGGCTGACGACCACGGAATCAGTCTGTGTGCAAAATGTCTAGACGATCTAGGAATTGCAGTTATGGCCCGGCGATGAGGTTGCTGGAGAACAACTCAACGGCCTCATCCACCGACCAAAACTCCTCGACTGAGATACAGAAATCAGTTATTTCCTGAAATGTGGACCACCGCGCCCGTGCCAAGAACTACCAGAGCTGGCTCTCAGGCGGCAGCTGCCCATAAATGATATTTGAATGGGAAAGTTATCAATACCATGGAGGTAATCGACTACCCCCAACTCAAAATCAGGATGTGCATCCGGAGAGCACAGAGATAGTCAAGACAGGAAAATAAAGCGGATCTCGGGCAATGATGCATAAATTCATTCACATTTATGACAATGATCTCCAGCTCGTCGATCAGGTCGTTAAGGACCTATCCCCCGGGATTGATCGAGTAAGTCTACCGATAGAGGGTATCTACCAAATCAAGTCCTCGAGCAAGAGAAAAGGCCTCGGCAACTGTGCCACGACGCGGTGGAAGTCCCGCGCGTCGATGTCGGCTGACGGTGGAATGTACGTGGAAATAAAAGTATACCTCCTATCCAGATGCAGCTGCACAGCTACCGCCTTAAACGAGGTTTCTAAAGCAAAGAGAAGAACGGAGACATTATGCCGTCTGTAAATGGCGCATCCTCCTGCCTGGCCCCATCCCGGGGTTGTAGGGTTGAAAAACCTTTATACCCCGGGATGGTGAGCAGGGGACACGCTCCCAGCACGGTCTAGCAAAAAGATAGCTAAAGGAAAACGGGATCAGACGAGCCTCCGCAGCTGCTTCCAGTTGGCCGGGATCCCGGGACAATTTCATTGACGGAATATGCCCTCCAGGCCTAGCTAGGAAGAGATGCGGGGACCCTCTTCGAAGAGGAGACCCTCACGGGAATGGCCGTATAATTCCCAGAGGTAGAACTCGAACCGTTGTCGGTCGGACAATGCGCTGAAGGCGCCCTCTTCTTCGAGGACTTATTGGGGGAGGTTGAGCTCCCTGTGCGAGTCATTTTCTCCCTACACCTCAAAACTTTAGGCGAGGGTCCCTCTTTTGGATGATCCAACGTCTTCGAGTTACCCAACATAGTACTGGTTGTGGGCGTAGGAGCCGAAGCTTCTATAGTGGTGTCCTCTTTTCGGGGAGCATCTTTAGGAACATCGGAAGATGGCCTTACGAACAACTTCAGGGGCGTTGTATCCTGTTAGTCTAACGATTCGGGAAACGGTCACGGTAGGGGAATGGGAAGCCTTGGTTTTAGACGGGGCTCGGTGTGAACCCTTTCTGCCACCAGCTGTACAAGGAAAGTGCTCGGAGTGGGTAGAACCCGCAGAAGCGTTGCAAATGGACGCGGACATGACCGTGCTAGTATGCCCAGAGGGGCAAGGAAGAAAGGTTTTTTTTAACCTTGAGGTATAGGAATTATCAAGCAAAGACGGGCGCGCTCGGAACAAGTCCTTAGCCTCGCGAAATAATAGACGATCTTGGGCCTGAAAGGCCGGGATTTCATTCTCAAGTAAATACGCACCACAATGCTTCGAAGAAGCGTGATGTGTATCTCCGCAATTGACACACTTGGGTACACGCGATTTCCACTTATCGTGTTCGGCTTTAGAACAACTCACAGACTTCGAGTAACGCCGAGTTTGCATTTACGCCCCCCCTCCTTTTCTCTTTTTTTTTCATTTACGACCAAAGCGGTGGCAGTAGTAGCACGAATGTGTTCACGCGGTAGAGATACCATCCGGCACACACCGACTCACGGAGCTTTCTACAGTCAAACGTGACGAAGATTATAGAGAGGATCTTTAGTACCATCCATGTTTTCTCATCACACGTTTGACCTTGACTACTCCATGGTCGGCCAGCTCTACGTTGATGTCATCTATGGAGTAGTCCACGAGTTCCCTTGCAAAAATCACTCCTTTTACGAAGTTTGTGGTAGAGTGCAACGTCACACTCACCGGCGTGCCATCAAGTGTCCGAAGGTCACTAATCAATAATCCTGGCCGCCTCGTAGGGATTCGACGCATTCGCCAGAAGGCTCCCGTCAGAGAAATGGGTGACATTCGGCTCTCTACCGATCATGCTAGCTAGTGCTCTCTTCTGATTGATCATGTTACCCTTGGCCAACAAGCTGCCATAAGTGGAGTGAATAACGAGAAAGCGTTTAATGCCAGCGGGCTCGAAAACTTTAATTAATCTCTTAATAAGGGGCCCCGATGTAATCGAGCTTTATCTCTGCGCACTTGCAATTTTGATCTTTGTCTGGGACTCCCCACCCGTGTGAGCAACGGGGCCGGAGGTGCCGATCTTGGATTGGTCTCTTGCCGAAACGACAGCAGACCCGCCCGTCTCCGCGGCTCCCGCGGAAGGAGAGGAACCCCCAGTCTTTTTTGTCTTTTTCGTCTTCTTGTTTCTTTTCCTTTTAGGAGAGGAGGATGGGGAATGAACCCTCTTCTCTCGTCCGCGCCTAGGAGGATCCATTAGGCCAGATGGACCGGTTTCAGCAAGATCCTTCTCTAAAATGGAGAAGGTCTCGACTGTTACAGGTGCACCAGCCGGGGGAGTGGACCCCTCCTCTCCTTGTGAGGCCTCGTGCTCCCGTGCCGTCTGAGGAGAAGCTTTCATAAGGGTGGACTCTGGTTCGGTGCTTGTCCGTGAGTCTGAGTCCGGGTTTAAAAAAAACGAATTTCTCGGCATAAATATAATGTCCGTCGCGGGAAAAAAACAGCTTATTTTATGTGCATATGTAATATCTTAATCACAATATTGATTAGAATTCTGCTAATTATCGAACAAATCGAACAGGAATACCTCCCTTTATTAACGCTATTACGTCACCAGAAAATACTAAACATTATCAAGTAAATCACCCATTTTTAGACTTTTTTACTATATATCTCTAAAACGTCAGCATAATTTTTTTTCCTTCTAGCCAAAATTCTTAGTGTCTTCCTGCACCGTTATTTTTCTTCGCTCATTTGAAGCCAAAAAAAGAAAAATAGTATAGTAGTGAAAAATAATGAGTGATTGTGACGGATGTAGAAAAGGAGATAAAGGTGTAGGCAAGTTCACAGCCTACTCCAGTCATTTTTATATATTTATATATATATATATATATATATATATATATATATATATATATATATATATATATATATATATATATATATATATATATATATATAAATGCGTCAATTCCTCAGTGTGACAACCTCCTTTCCTATAGTAGTTGCGCATTAAAAGAATTAAGCTTGCACTATTTAACTTCCATCTCGGCATTGTTGCTCCATTTTTTTTTATCCCAACGCTTCTTGGTACCACGTCGCCCCGTCCATCACGAAGGAAAAATATAACGAGAAACGTGAGGTGAGTCCACCGCAAAGAGCTTCCACGTCGATTTTAAAATTGATCAGATGCCATGAATCACGAAAATAATTTCGACACTTTTGCGCACAACAAAAACTCGCGAATTATCGAACAAATCGAACAGGAATACCTCCCTTTATTAACGCTATTACGTCACCAGAAAATACTAAACATTATCAAGTAAATCACCCATTTTTAGACTTTTTTACTATATATCTCTAAAACGTCAGCATAATTTTTTTTCCTTCTAGCCAAAATTCTTAGTGTCTTCCTGCACCGTTATTTTTCTTTGCTCATTTGAAGCCAAAAAAAGAAAAATAGTATAGTAGTGAAAAATAATGAGTGATTGTGACGGATGTAGAAAAGGAGATAAAGGTGTAGGCAAGTTCACAGCCTACTCCAGTCATTTTTAACCGATCACAAGGCGAAGATCCATTATCGCGGAAGAAGAAAAGAAACCCGCAAGTAGAGGAGCAACTTTACCCAAAGGGAGCCCATGGGGTCGGCCCCACAGGAAAACAAATGGGTCCCCCTTCGTACCCTAAGAGGGGAACCAAACCGACGAGGGCGATGTTCATGCAGTCGATCTTCGTAGTGCTAAATATTTCGCTACTGCGGCTAATAGAAACGCCCTCTGGGTACGCAGCCATCTGTGATACCATGGGGGACGTGGAAAAGTTGGTTTCGGAAGAAACTAAGATAAACATCAACAAGATCGGATTTGAAGCCACAATTCTATACGAGATATTAGTACAACGAACTATAATACTGCGACGACTAGACCCATTCTTTACTGAAAACTCCAGCGAGGAAATAAATGAAGAAATAAGTGCCAATCACAAATGGGCAAAAATAACAAGCGTGGAGAAATTTGGCAATGCGCAGAACATTGCGAAAATAGTGTTCGCCAGCGTTGAGATGGCATGAAGAGCTATGAGCGAAGGACTGCGAGGGTTATACCTTAGGATATCACCTGAGAAAATTGAGGCAGGAGTGTTTATCCCGATCAACTGCTGCTTCAAGTGCTACGCATTCGAACAACATAACACGAGACTGACCCCTAACTAGCATCGCCCGCTCCAATTGCTCAAGATTCAAGCACGAGTGGAAGGAATGTATAGCGGGAAAACCGCGATGCATAAACTGCAAAGGAGAACACAAAACTATGGCCATAAGATGCCCAGTCAAGAAGAAAGCTATACAGGAGAAAAAGGAAAATTTGGAAAAAAAGAAAAGGAGGCAAAGTCAAGGACATACCAAGAGGCAGTGACGACGCTGAGAAAAATTGAAACCAAAGCAACGACTCTACAAATGCCAAAAGAAGGGAAATAAATTATGACCATGATCTAGCAAATCTGGCTCACCCCGGAACGTTTGCGGAAGAATTAAACCGACTTCTGCAGATGAACGGGGTGAAAAAGAAACTATGGTTTCCGCCGACCCCGCGTCCAAAGAAATATTGAAAATATAGTTCACCGGCGACCCAGAAGAAAATAATAATGAAGAAATAACAGAAAAAAGAAGAGTAATCGTCAGAAGAAGATGAGAAGCAATCGAATGTATCGCCAAGGAAAAATTCAAAAAGAGAAGGAATAAAGGAAAGAAGAAAAAGAAGAAGAAGGAAAAACCACTAAACCTGAAGAAGCGTGCGAGATAGAAGAAGTAACGAAATACAAAAGTCTAGAAAAAAAGGATAGACATATACAAAAAATGAATGAAGAATAAGAAGAAACAACCGAAGAAGATAAAGAAGAACGCACGAAGTACCCGGGAGTGCCCCTCACGGAGGAGAAGTACATCCTAGAGGAAGGATGCTTCTATAACGCCAGGGACGTAAATTTCCAGATATTCGGGACACCCACGCACAAACTCCAATAGGAGAACAGGCAAAACTGAGCCAAGAAGATGATCTACTCAATTTTATTAGATGTTGGGATAGTGGTAGATAATAGTGAGTGAATAATTAAAGCGGGGAGGGGTATTTTGCCCTAGTAGGGAGGGCATCGCTTTCCTTTATTTACTTTTACTCTTGCTTTTATTATTTGTTTGAATTTTTATCCATGTTTTTGTATTTTCAGGTGCTTTAGCGTTCTTGTTATTGTTTGTTTTTTAGTGATTTCGAGTACTTATTTTTGGTGTAATATTCATCATTCAAGCCTTTATTAGATCTATTTGTCAACAATTTACTTTGTGTTAAAAGTTTAATGCAATGGTGTTTGTACTCATTGTTTCTTACATGTTGTATTGTTTACTGTGTTTCGTCTATTTATATATTGGTGAAATGTTGTTTGTACTCATTTATTATTCTATGTTGTATTTATTGTATTGTTTACTGTGTTTCGTCTATGTATATATTGGTGTAATGTCTTCTTGTGAGCATAAATGGGTGTTCGGGAACTGACTTCGGCGTGAGACTTTTGCCCGTAGCCTCGCATATATGTTAAGACTTCCGCCTTTTCCTTGTAGCTCCGGAATGACACCATTCGTTAGGGTGGACCAGACCTTTCCACCAAGTGTTTGGGTGACAACATTGATGGAATCTCTTTGCCTAAGCTGATCACGCCTTTGGACTTTATTTATGAGTAGAGATGCAGCGTTCTGGATACGGTAGAGTCTTTAAATCGAGGATTTGCTGGCCACTTGAGTAACCACCTCGGGGTAGATGAGCTTAGCCCGGACATACATCAGATATATTTTCCTTATGTTGGCCGAGATAAGATCTCTAAACCTTTATAGATGGAGATTTCTTTCCTTGCCAGGTTCCGCCTCTCCGCGTGGTATCTCGAGTATCCATGGTCGGAGATCTTTACACCCATGACGATGCTTTCGACAAAGTAGCCTTATATCCTTCTTTCTATGATGATGGGCCATGTCAACTCGTGGCTCAGCGGAACGATCTTGAATTTGTCCCTGTTAGACTTGATCTTCCATAGTCTCTCGTACTGGTTGATGTTATTGATTTCCGCTATCGTGCGAGCTGCCTGTGCCCTTGCTTTCCTCTCCGAGCATGGGAAAATTTGCGTGAAGTCATCTGCGAATTGCAGATACATCGTGTTCCTGTGCACCGGAGTTGGGAGATCGATCGTGAAGACCAAATAAATCAGTGGGTTCAGGCAGCTTTCCCGAGGAACGCCTGCCATTAGTTCGAATTCAGGTCCTCTGTAACCCTCAAACATGTGACATGCCTTTCTGTCCATAACAAAGTCACAGAGGATCCTTTCCAGGATTGGGTCTAGCTGGAGGTTGAGGATCTTGTATTGAAGTCCTTGCAGCCAGACTTTATCGAAGGCCTTTTGCCCGCCTCTCAGCACAATATCTACATAGCCGTCGTTGGCTTGGGAATATACTATTTTCTCTGTTAGGAGCGCCAAAGCCGTATCTGCGCCCCTTTTCCTGCGGAACCTGTGTTGTTGGGGGTTATGTACTCCTAACTCGCTCAGTTGAGCTTGTAGCCTGTTTGCTATAATATTTTCGAAGATTTTTCCCTGCATCTCAAGAAGAGAGATCGGGCGATAGTTAGCCACCTGGTCTGGGTGCTTGTTTCTCTCCGGGCTAAAGATGATTTTTGCTATCCTGTACCCGTCAGGGAAGTAGCCTGTATTCATGGCAGCGTTCATTGTGTTTGTCAAATCCTGAATAATTTGCCTTAGGCCATTTACGAGGTTGTTTTTCGTAATTCCAGGTAAATCAGTGGGCTCAGGCAGCTTCACTGAGGAACGCCCGCCTTTAGTTCGAATTCATGTACTCTGTAACCCTCAATCATGAGACATGCCTATATGTCCATAACAAAGTCACAGAGGATCCTTTACAGGATTGGGTCTAGCTGGAGGTTCAGGATCTTGTATTGAAGTCCTTGCAGCCATACTTTATCGAAGGCCTTTTGCACGTCCCTCAGCACAATGTCTACATAGCACCAGTTCGCTTGGGAATATGCTATTTTCTCTGTTAGGAGCGCCAGGGCCGTATCTGTGTCCCTTTTCCTGCGGAACCTGTGTTTTGGGGGATTATGCGCTCTTAACTCGCTCAGTTGAGCTTGTAGCCTGTTTGCTATAATATTTTCGAAGATTTTTCCCTGAATCTCAACAAGAGAGATCGGGCGATAGTTAGCCACCTGGTCTGGGTGCATGTTTCCCTTCGGGATAAAGATGATTTTTGCCATCCTGTACCCGTCAGGGAAGTAGCCTGTATTCATGGCAGCGTTCATTGTGTTCGTCAAACCCTGAGTTATCGAGCATCCGTGGTTAACCATCACTCTTTCCTGAGATAAATGCGGGTGTGGGTGGGTTCTATGTATCACTGTGCCGAGGTCATCAAGCAATTGGTCTTCGAAGTCCTGCTCGAAGTCGTCGCTTTCCTCAGAGGATATAGCGAAAATCTTTTGCCATTGTGTTCTAAATTTCCTTTCTCGAGACTCTGGGTCCTCAATGATGTCGTCTCCAACCTTGATTTGGGTTCCGGGTTTGGAAGGCAATCCCATTTGTCTTCGGATGTTGTTTCAAAATCTTACAGGAATGTCCTCCCTGTCCAGCCTCCCAATGATGTCATTCCAGATTGCTCTTTGCTTTTCAATTATTATGTTTTTAGTTCCTCTCCTAGTTGTCTCATTCTGGCTGTCCTTTCCAGATTGGTGCTTTTCCTGCCGATCTCTTCATATATTTCTCTATGATCCCACGCGATTTCTCTCATCTCGTTCGTCCACCTAGGTTGTGGGGGCATTTTATAGAATATTCTGGGGACGCATCTCTTGTCGGCTTGTATGAGGAGATTGGTGATCTTATTTATCTCCTCATCAATCTCTTCGAGATTAGCGTCTGCCAGATCAGCTGGTTTGTATGTACTGAGTATCTCTTTCTATAGCTCCCAGTTAGCTTTAGCGTAACATTTCCTATGTGGAACGGGCTTGAGTAGAGGAGCAAGCGAGATCGAGGGGATAATCGGGATGTGATCGCTCGGTACCACTGGTCCGGGCTCATTGCTAATGTTGAAGGGGAAGTTTTTGCTCGTCAACACAATGTACGGTTTAGTTGACGAATCATGTGTTAAGAAGGTCGGAAAATCTGGTCCGACCCTCTGAAGTCTGTCTCTTTCGAGTAGCAAATCCAGGTTTCTTTCCCTTTGGTGGGTGCTTCCGTAGCCTGAAGCTCTGCCTCTGGCATTTAGATCACCGCCAAGCAATGTAAGTTTCCCGCGCCCAAACAGAGTGTAAATGCTAGGAATCACCAGGTATTTGCAACGTGGAGGCTGATAGGCAGCCGCCACGATCATGTTTCCACCAGGGTTGGTACTTCAACAGCCAAAAATGACTCTTCTAGGTTTAGAAGCGTTCTGTATGAAATGTTGTTTCGGATTGCGATGGCTGCGCCGTCGTCACAATCCTGAGTGCGGTTTTTGTTTATAACTGTGTAATTTAGTATCTTTATTCGGTTTGTATTTGTGTTAGCACCGTGTTCAGTGATGAGGATTAGTTCGGGATCCACTGTACGGAATATGTTTCCGTAAGGAATGTGTTTTCCTTCCCATCCATTGACGTTAATTGTAAGCATTTTTAATGTGTTATTCGTGTTTTCCATGTTTTTGTTGTCTAGTGCTTGTGTTTTTTATGTGTGTGCGTCTTCTTCTAATGCTTTTTGTTGCGTGCCTTTTTTCCATTTCTAATTTTGAAAAAAATCTGTTTCGCTTATGGCGAGGCCCGAGTCCCTATGCAATTTAATTTCTGCCGCCATGAGCACTGCGTCAATTAGCGCTTTCTGGTCTAGCGAATCGTATGTCCATTTCAAAAAGCCAGCCTTGATTCCTTCGATGATCTCCCCTATCTCAAGATCCTCTGGGAAGGAAGTTTGAGCTTTCCTGTAAAAACAGATTTTGATATCCTGCGCCAAGGAATCCGCGATGAGAAGTTTAAGTGGATCTTCGATGGACCATACTCACACTGGGAGATCGAAGGAACCTTGGCGGATAACACGCTCTACATTCTGGATTCGTGCATTCGCGTGGTGAGAAAAAATCTTTTATAAAAGTTAGAAACGGACAAATAATATCAATCTCAGCGGGGAAATTAAATTTCCTCCAAAAATAACAAAAGTGAAAGAAAGTGTTAAAAAGTTAATAGATAATAGAAATGGTGTTAAAAATTGATGCATTCAAAATGACTAAGTGAATAACGAAATTAATCAGCGAATAAATTAATAACAAGTGAATAAATAAATTGAAGATAAATAAAAGTAACTAAACGACATAAATGATGAAAAATGTACAATTAAAGCGAATAACCATGATAAAAACAACAATAATAAGTCTTTTGTAATGCGCTCTTCAAGGCCTGAGGCCTTCCCAGAGCGCACGTTGTGTTGAGATGAGGAATGGAAATTCAATGGAAATTCAAGATGGGGGAGAAGGCAATACTGAAAAGATGCGTTTTCAGCAGACGCTTAAATGTGGTAAGAGAGGGAGAAGACCTGATTTCAGCAGGAAGAGCATTCCACAACTTAGGGCGCAGATTGAGAAGGAGCAGTCCCCCATTGAGCAAAGGGATGAACGAGGAATATTCAAAAGAAGTGCATGTGATGACCGAAGGGCCCGAGGAACATGGCGTGGCCAGAGGGCAGAAGAGAGGTAAGACGGGGCCTTGTTGTTTAGGGCCTTAAATGTGAAGATAAGTATCTTGAAGTGAGTACGGGATCTGACAGGGAGCCAGTGCAGTTCATGCAGCAAGGGTTTCGAGGGAGAGAAGCGAGGGCGACGGAGGAGAAGCAGGGCAGCATAGTTCTGTACAAGTTGAAGGGGGTGGAGGTAAGAGGATAGCAGATCCACAAGCAGTGAGTTACAGTAGTCAAAGCGTGAGGTGATGAAGGCATGAACAGCAGTCTCAAGACTTTGGCGATCAAAGTGAGAGCGAATACGAGAGAAGTTACGAAGGAAACATAGAGAGGATTTGCTGACATTGTGGATATGAGGCTTAAAGGAGAGATGCTCATCAAAAACAACACCCAGATTCCTAACGCAGTCAGAGAAAATGATAGTATTACCGCCCAGAGTAAGCGAGGGAAAGAGAGATTTAGATTTTTTGACAAGAGCAGGGGTGCCGACGAGGAGGACCTCAGTTTTGGAGTGATTAAGCCTGAGGAAGTTGGTAGAGAGACAGTCAGAAATGAAGGAGTAGGCAGCCAGGAGGTCAGTGATAGAGTAGGCAAGAGACGTGGGGGATGAGGAAACGAAAATTTGAGTGGCATCAGCATAGAGGTAGAAGGATAGACCGAGATTACGGAGAAGGGAACTAAGAGGGAGAAGGTAGATACGAAATAGTAGAGGACCAAGGACAGAGCCTTGTGGCACTCCAAAGCGAATAGGGGTAGAGTCGGATGAAACGTCGTCAATCACAACGGATTGGGTACGAGACGAGAGGTAAGAACGGAACCAGTCAAGCACGGTGCCTAATATGGCGAGGAAAGAGTGGAGACGATCAAGTAGGACGGTATGGTCAATAGTATCGAAGGCAGAGGAGAGGTCGAGTAGAACGACGATCGAGACACAACCCCTGTCCGCGGCTCTTCGTAAGCAATCGGACACATTGAGAAGGGCGGTTCCTGTAGAGTGACCTGACTTGAAACCAGATTGATAGTTTTCATCAATGTTACAGGCCACGATGTGACTCTTGATGCGTGAAGCAACCACTCTCTCCAGAACCTTAGAGAGGAAAGGAAGTTGCGAAATCGGGCGATAATTGGAAGGGTCAGTGGGGTTCAGTTGAGGCTTTTTAAGAATCGGACGGATGTGGGCACGTTTGAAGGAATAAATGAAATGTTAAATATTGAATAAAATAGTATAAGTAAAATTTAATTTGATAGAATAATTTAATATTGTAAAATAAGAGAAAAAAGGAAGAAAGTAATTATGAATAAAACAAAGTAAGGATGATAACGTGTGAAATCTAGAAATTAATCTGTAAATTTAAAATGTGATATATAGAAAAAGAATATAATCAATTTGTTAACTTAAAGAATGTAGCTAAACAATAATACAACAAACTAATCAAAACTCCAAACATGTATATAAATTAAATCTGTAAATTGTAAAAATTATGAGTGTCATCCACCGATCATGGAGCTTTTCGTTCTTCTTCCTTTTTGATGTAATTTTCCCTTCTCTACTGTCCTTTTGTGTTTGTGTTCTTCACCCCTATTAATTAATTATTTTGTACTCATGTGTTTGTAAAAATATTCTTTGCAACTCTTATCTTAATAAATCTTATCTTACAGCGTGTTGAAACGATCCAATCCCATCATTATCTCCCCAATTGTTTGTAGATCCAAGTTTTTTTTTTGTCTCTTCTGCTTTCTTGCGTTAACGGGTATTACTCAAGTCTAGATGTACACAGTTTCTTACTGTTCTTAACGCACCATTTACTCTCCATTTTTGGCTGTATATTTTATTCACACGTTTTCACTTCGCTAACTTCACTATATTAGGTTGAGGAGCAAACGGGTCCCAAACCCTCGGTGAGTTAGGGCGTGTCTACCCTAGCATGTTAAGACGACTCCGGGGGATTAGGCAGAGGAAATCAACTGGGAGATCCATGAAGGCGGTTTTGCAGGGCTTTGTAGAAAGCCAAGGGTGTGACCAGGCAACTAAGACGTCATGGCCATCCACAGTAGTTGTAATCACAGAATTTGACTTACCCTCCTGGTGAAGGCACACAATCCTTTGGATTTTTTTTTATCACAGGGCACCGGTCGTCTCTCACAAGCCTCCATGTTGAGAGTTGAATGTTCCAATGATGTATGATCGTAAGAAGGAACTGGTAGCCCATCAAAAGTCTCCTAAACACAAATACCTCGGTTGGTAGTTCATTTTTTCTAAGTGACCCTCAACTTTTAGCCGGTAAAATTTGCAAGATAGTTGTTTATTTCCTCATAACTTACGAAATATTTATTCCACTCACTTGAAATTTTCACGAAAAATAGATATTAGATATAAATAAATATGTGTTTAATATATAGTCTCAACGTTTTGTTAAACTTCTATAATAAATATTGAAATACATTTGTTCATACTAACCCTTATAATGGCCACTGGTATATATATATATATATATATATATATATATATATATATATATATATATATATATATATATATATATATATATATATATATATATATATATATATATATATATATATATATATATATATATTGAAGGCGACTGCTAATTTATTGTTAAATGTTTTCTTTTCGAGTCTCCTCGATTTCTCTTATATTCCGCTTAATCTTGGCTTAATCAGTGTAATAGTTCCCCAAATTCATTAGAAAGTCGTGATGCACGAGGAAAGAAAACTGGTTCACTAAGTAAAACTGAATTCCTTATTGACCTGACGCGTTTCGATATATACAAATATCATTTTCAAAGGCTAAATAGTTGTGACTATGGAAAAGATACAGAGCTTTATATATGTGATTAGTTGTTTTAACATTTATACGAACATATTTATAGGAAATGGAATATCTTTAAACAAGTAATGGTACATGCAAATGGTTGAGACTCTAAAATGGTCACAGGATCAAGATAGGGAGGGATTATTATAAGGGGCAGGGGGACGGGAGGAAGGCAAGATGAATTGTGCATTAGTTTGTGTATTTAATTTCGGCTGTTTTCCCTTTGTCTTTGGACTCTAATATAATCAAAGGTCGTCAATTTAGAGCGTGTCCTAAGATTTCAGTGTTATTTTCAAGCGACTTCCGGTCCAATTGTTTTCCGTACTTTTCCAACGTATGTCTCCTGGGAAGGGAGGGGGGCACCGTTGCTTAAGTGATAGCTTTGTTTCGCTCATTCCGATATATGAATGAGGTTGGAGTTCACAGTCTCCCATTTTACAAGTATATTCACACATCACTTCTTTGCTTGGGTGTTAGGTGAGGTCCTGGGTTGTTTCTCATTATGAGATTGGAGGTGTGTTTGTTATTTTAGTAAATTATGAGGGATATATTATTCTAATTTTGTTTTGCTTAAACTCTCCTGTTTATAATTTCCTTTATAACTCTTTCATCTGTTTTGTCGGCTGTGCTCATGATGTTCTTGTAGTAGATTTTAATGTTCTTTTCTGCTTGTTGATTTGCACTGTCTTTAAGTGACATATACCATCTTTCCGTTTTTTTTGGCGACTAGCGGTGTGTATGTCTCCGTTTGGGAAACTATTTTTACGAGTACTTGTATAGCACGCTCGACTTCTTCTTGTGTATCTTCCATATTGAGCAAGTTTACACACAGTACTCCAAGGGGAGAACTCATTGCATTGCCATCGGTTTGAAGGTACAGATCGCCGTTTGATCCATAGAACGGGGCTTTTACATGGGAACAGTGGAAGAACGAGTTTTTCAAGGTTACCAAAACCACATATTTACTACAGATATATAGACGACATACACATAAATATAGAAACAAAAGAAGAAATGAAGGAACTACTAGAAAAAATTCAAAAACTGCTCTTCTCTTAACTATACAATCGAAAATAGCCAAAATAACCAACTCCTATATCTAGATACTCTCACCACTAAACATACCGATAAAATAACTACTATCGTTTACGTCAAGAGTACAAATCCAAGTCTGTGCATGAATGCAAAAAGCGAATGTCCTTAACGTTACAAAAGAAAGCGTAATAAATTCATACATCGATCGTGCGTTACGAAGAAATTCTTCACAGCTTACATGAATTCTTGGGGCCGCTTTAACTGCCATTAATTAATTGGTTCCGATGATATCTTTCATGTCGAGTTCATTCTAGTCCTATAGGAAATGATATATCTGGTCCGAAGGGGGAGTTTTGACATTACGCAAAGGTCAGCTCTTTGTTGCTTTTTTGTTTGGTGTAGGTAGTTTTTTTTTGCGACTGCCCTTGATAGCAATAGCCAAATGGGCGCCTCTAAAGCAAAAAAAAAAATTGTTTCGTATCTATAGAGTGGAAGCACAAAGTGTAGAATGATATTTATTTGATTATTTTCAGAACAAAGTTTAATATTAGCTCATTGTCGTGGTATGACATTACATTATATCAATACCATATTATATTTCTGGGGGAGGGACCAATAACTTAAAGGCGAACCGACAAGGGACGGAATGCGACGAGTTTCGACGCGCGGAACAGCGAGAAAAGAGTGCAACGTGGTCAGGTAAAATTTGGGCCATGGCAAAGCTCAAGGTTATTTAAAGAGGCATGTACAAAAATATAATTTTAATTACATAAAATAAGAGAATTAATGGGCAAAATTACATCGGTGAACGAGGGGAGAATTGTAGAGTTATGCATCAGACTCTGAAGTTAGAAATTAATGCGTTACAGAAGGAGACTATTCAAATGGAGGATATGGAAGGGGGGGAATTAACTCAAATGGGTTGCTGAAGGGAAAGATGGGTTGGCTTACGGAGGATTCCGGGTGAGACGTCAGGGTAAGGCTTCACGGATGTCTTCTGCAGGCAATAAACATGAGGGCGAGGGCGCTCGGAGCCTCTGAGAGGGAAGTTGACGTGATGACGGTTTTCCAAAAGGGAGGAGGGGGGGGGGGTCAGCCCGGTCCAGGGGAGAGTATTTTGGCCACCCGAAAACGAGGAGGGCTTCAAAAGGAGTTGATGAGTGGAGTCGGAAAAATCGCTCGGTGGCGATCGTCAAATGGAATTACCTCACTGGTTGGGCTAATTCCAACTCACAAAAAGTTCAGCCGTCACTTTATTTTGTTGTTAGCATCTGAGTTGGAACTAGAGGAATCTTCTTGGGTCCAGGCGAGACTCCTCAACTCTGTGTCTCCCACCTGGAAGACGAGCCCTATATATCCAAGGCTCCCCACGCAGGGGTGGCGGAAACAGCGTTACTCTCGAATGGCCTCGAATCCTCACGCCGAGGCGATTCTAACCCGCGCAAATGGTGGTCCGAGTTGGACGTGGTTCAAGGCTCCCGCTTGTTGATGGGGAGGGGGGCTTACGAATTTAAGCCTAACCAAATTCTAGAACCTTCTCCAGCGCATGGACGTCACTTCCGTACTGAAAAGAAATTCCACGTGGAATTCCACCACATTCATGCTTGGACAGTGAACCACTTCTCAACCATCCACAGAACTGGAGGCTGTGAGTCATCAAGGAGCCGTTGGCGGAGAAGCTTAGCTCTTTCGACTCTCGTCTTTTTGATGGGGTTCGAAAGCAGATATCCTTTAGCTCTCATGAACAGACGAAGTCTTAGATCTTCTTTAAGTAATCTTTGAATGATAAAAAAACGTTCTGTCAACAAATTTACAATGATTTGTAAAAAGCAATCTACACATAGTGTTCTCACTTTACATCTTCTTCTCATGGTATGCTTGTGCGTCATCTTGGTCTCTTATTTAATTTTTATGTTGATGACACGCAAGTCTACATCTCCTTTCCCACATCCTTTTTTACCGAGACACTTAGAAACCTGCTATCCAATTATAACATCATTGAATGGCTCTCCACCAACTTTTTGAAACTCACCCTTGACTAATCATAGGCACTACTAGTGAGCACTTCTATGTTTGTTGCTGCTGAAAAGCTATTCTTCCCTATCTTAACCTTGTTACTTCCCATATGCTTCCTTTTCCCGAGGCAAGTCAAAATATGGGTGTCGTTTTTGATATTCTGTTATCTCTCAAAAGTCATGTTGACAACGTGTGCGAATCACCTCTCTGGGGTTTTCCGCAATATCCGCCGCATCCACTCCCACTTTGACCATAACAGCTTTAAGATCGTCATTCATACTTTCTTCATCCTTCTTTCCCTCGCCACCCCGCCTTGAGATTGCAAACCGTACATTCGCCACTTCCCGAATTTCCTACTGCAATCCCCTTCTCACTGGATCACAGGCTTCCACTCTTCGTCTTTGCATCTCGCGTTCTTCTCCACAAGGGACGTCTCTCTAGCGCCACTCTCCCGCTTCGTGATCTGCACTGGCCGCACATTCGAGAGAGTCACCCTTTTGGTCCTTCTTGTGGCATATAAGACCTTAAATGCCGAATGTCACTCTTACCATTCTTCCTCAGTAGCTATATCCATTTCACTGGTTTATGCACACAGACTTGGGGACTATACGACTTTTTGGAGAAGGCTGGCCTCCACTTTATTTGACTTTTTTTTTTGTAGGTTGCATTTTCATGCGCCGGGGCACGCTTCCTTCTTGTTTCCTTTTTGCTTTATTCCTTTTTTATTATTTTAACCTGTTTTTTCTTCTTTGTTTTCTTTGCTATTTTTTTATCTAGCCTAGTAGTAGGCTGTGATCTACTTACAGCGACTTTCGCCCTAGCAGGCAGTCACCAAATGGGCTATCAAAATAAAAAAAAATACTACTGGCCTTTAATCTCTTTGATGGTCCTCTGTCGCTGCACGTAGGGGATTTTAACTGCCGAATCGACTGGAGTGACCGAACATTCGACAGAGTGGCTTCTCGGCTTGTGAACTTTGCTGACAGCAACCTTTTAACTTAGTGGGTCCGCGAGCCTACCCGAGGGGGTAACGTTTTGGATCTAGTATTTAGCACCGAAGATGACCTCGTCTCTGACGTGTGAGTAGACCAGTGGCTGGGTGGTAGTGACCACAATGCGGTCAACTTCGGTGTAAGTGCCCCTTGTACGCAAAGTACGAATGAATGAGCACGTAAGTTGGATTTCAGACCTGCATAATTCGATGGACTTCGGACGGCATTTGGCCAGCTAAAACCAACTAACGAAGACTAGACAAACTCAAATAGAACGACTTCAAGAATCTTTCTATGGAGAACCAGGATGAATTCGTTCCCACGAAGACTATGAAACTAGCAAGCATTCAGCCGAGGTGGTTTAGTCAAGAAATCGACACCCTTATTAAAGGTAGAAATACAGCGCACAGGGTATAGAAGAGAAGTAGAAATGCAGCGCATCATGAAGCTTACGTGACTTATTGTAGAAGTGTAAAGGCACTGGCACGTACGGCTAAGTGGAACGAAGAAGTTCGTGTGGCCTCTCTCTCCAAAGAGTACCATAAGGAGTTTTGGCGGACGTGAAGAGCCGAAAACCAGTGCGCCAACGCATCGGACCTCTGAGGGACCTGGTAATCGCGAACGTACTCAACGACTACTTTTCCTCGGTGCTCACGAGGGAAAGGGCCGGAGATATACCTAGACTACCGATAGTGATATATGTTGGATTAGAAACCCTAGAGGAAATAACTACAACTGCTAGAGGTTGGCAGGAGGTGAAAAATTAGGTGGGCTCCCATCTTTCTGACATCATCAACGCATCACTCAATAGTAGTGAAGTCCCTACGGACTGCCGTATAGCCAACGTCACCACCCCAATCCAGAAAAAAAGGGACTGTGGCACCGCTAGAAACTACCAACCAATAGGTCTCACTTCAATAGAGGGTAACGTACTGGAAGGTATCATAGCGGATAGAATAACGGATCACTTAGAGTTCCACACGGTTTCCGAAGAAAGCGCTTATACCTCACGAACTTGCTGGAATTCTTTCATGGGATGATGAGCGAGTTTCAAAGAAGTCGAGCGGTACACATACTTTATTTGAACTTCCAGAAGGCCTTTGATTAAGTCCCCCACCGTCGACTTATGGCGAAAGGAAGGGCCTTGTAATTGGAGGAAAGATTGCAAATTGGTGAGAAGGTGTGTTGTTGACAGGCGACAGAGGGTTACTATCAGTGGCCACGCCTCTCGGTGGTCGTCACTAACGAGCGGAGTCCCTCAGGGCTCCTTGTTGGGCCCTCTGCTATTCATTATCTACATCAATGACATAGATGAAGGACTGGTGAGACGCCTCGAAAAATTTTCCACGACACAAAACTTGGAGCGAACGTAGCGACGCTCGAAAACATCGAGGGATTGAGGGCGGACGTACGGATGATCTGCGAGTGGTCTGACAAGTGGCAGATGCCTTTCAACTTGGAAAAGTGCGAGGTGATACACATCGGGTATGCGAATCCCCGGTCAGACTAAGAGCTACAAAGTATGCGTCTTGGGCCAAGTGATGTCGAGAAAGACATGTGTGCTGATTAGCAGCGATCTCAGTGCTTAGAGGCAGAGAAGAGAGCTCAACGCCTGCTAAGTTACATCAGGAGGCAATTCAGCTTAGGAAAAAGGAGGTTCTTCTGCCTCTGTACAACTTACGGTGCGGCCTCACCTAGAGTACGCGATTCAGTTCTGGCCTCCTCACTATCGAAAAGACATCGATCGTTTGGAAAAGGTGCAAGCCAGTGACACGAAACTCATCCCATCTGTAAAGAACAAGACATACTCGTAAAAACTGCAAGAGCTCGGTCTATTTTCGCTCGAGACTCTAGGACTGTGCACTGTCGTAACATAGAGACTTTCAAAATTTTGAAGGGTTTGGGAAATGTCACTACACGATGTATTTTACCCTCAACCGGAATGCGACTCGAAATCACGGGTAGAAGGTGGAGTTGCCCAGATTTAATACGCTTCCGGTGGGTAAGTCCTTCACGCACGACATCTGCGGCACGTGGAATAGAACGCCAGCGATAGTTGTCAACAATAGCAGATTTATTTTAGAGCCCATCTAGAGACTGCCTACTCGGGCAAAAGTCGCCGTGGAATAGCTCAAAATAATCGACTAGGCAAAATATACTTTAGGAACAAAATTTTGAAGTGTGTGCCAAGTGGGCGAATTGAATTTAGATTAGCGTAGGATAGCTAAGTTTCTTTTTCTAATTAGTGCCTCTTCGGCATGGGCCGCAAGACCTTTGAGGAACTTCTTTTCCTTGTAACTACTTGTAACAAGCCCTTAGTACCCTACGCCTAAGTTCTGAATCCCTACTGATTGCTCCTTGTAGTAGTCTGTGGTGTATAAGTGATAGTAGTTTCTCTATACTGCTCCAAAGATTGCGGAATGATATGCATCATGCTAGATGCCCCTAATTTCTCTTAGTGCCTTTAAGCGTGCCTCAAGGTCCCCACATCTTCTTTCTTACTTTTACTTTGGCGATAAACGAGCGCTCTATGAAAGCCTATGCCCTTGAAAAGTGCCACACAAAAATCCATACAAATTATTATCTAAGAGGTTTTATCCTCATAGTAACTCGTGTCAACTTACATGGTAATTTAACTCTCCCTTACACTAGTGTTACTCAACTCGCTATATAAAGATCGGCATAGGTATAAGGCACTTAAACTACCGTCATTAGGTTCTTAACCTCATTCTCTGATACCCGAAACATTCGGGAATTTAAAGATTTCCCTTCTCATTTAAATATTTCTGTTGCATTTTTCAAATTTCCGCCAAACTCTCGATTTGACGAAATCTATCAGTGAATGCATTAATAATTCCATCCCATAAATAACTTACAAATTAAATGAATATCCAAATTTTTTAAAAAATGAAAAGAATGGAAATATTGCAAAAACAGCATAGAAGCAATAACAATAAATAATACTGAGAACTCTCTCCTGCCATTCCACACCTTTAGCATGTAAACAATCACGATTTGAGATTTCAAATACCATTTAATATCTAGCGTCAGTACCACTCACTCACAATATTGTGAATTTGTGTTAAAAACAAGAAAACCTAGGAAAAGATCTGCAAGGGTTCCACACTTGAAATAGTGAGAATGACGGCTCCCTTTCCCATTCTTCTGGCGAATGAAACCGTGAAAATGATAAAAAAATCACAATATTAGCCCAAAAGGCAAAATCTGAACAAACAAGCAGTGATAAGAAAAATCTGTTAAGGAGGTTGAGAGAATGAATGAAACAATTTCTCACGATTTTTTAACATTTCTGCCTCACCAATTTCGCCAAGAAAATTTATTTTAGATGAAAATGGGAAGTTATAGTTTGTCTGGTAAGGATTACCTGTGGCGAGTATCATTCATACCTTAGGGATATTCAGGCTCGGCTATATATCAATAAATGTATCCATGACACCAATTTAAATGCTCTATAAGGGGGTTTCAAACAAGCTATTTTATCTATTAGAACTCCTATATTTGTCCATCGGAGACATTCTATAGATGGAAGAGAAGCGGCTCATACACTTGCCTCATGTTTGATGCAACATGAACATAAATATGTAGCTTTTGTTTGCTAACGACCAGTGTGAAGGTATAATTAAGCAAGACTTTGTGTAATTTTGTACTTTGATAAATTGCAGAATAATTTGATCCGTTTGTGTACAAAGCATAGGGGTGGGAAAGGATAACTCTAGACAGTATTATACATCGAAATAAGGAAACACTCAAAAATGGTTGTCCTTTTACACCAAAATTCAACTTAATTAATAAAAGTAAGGATAAAATGTTTTAACTGGATTTTTAACTCGGGGTATTTTGATCACAAAGGCCAATTTATTTAAATTCATTTATATGTATATCAATCGGTAGGAAAGGATCGGATGTTTTTGTTTATTACAGTGTAAACCAACGCTAGATTCATTGGTCAGGGGTAATTCTCATCGACAAGAATCAGAGAATTTATCTTTGCCGTCAAGTTGGCTTTTACTATTAAGTTATTTTATCTAATTTACATACTTTTTAGAATTCGCTTCCTCTTTCGTCATCAACTAGTGCATGTCATTCAATGTGAAATAAACGAAACAATGAAAAGACCATAGGGAAGGGAAAAGGATGACGGCATGATATAAACTAATACAACAAAACCTATAGTTCTAAAGGTTAAAATTCGTTCAGAGTATTTTATAGTAACGTGCGCCATTATGACCATACCCAAGAAATAGTCTTTTCAGATTAAGTCAAAATAATAAAATCTAATTACCTCTGCCGCTTCGTGCCATGACGGCCATTCGAGAATGTCTGAGGCTACTTCGGGTTGGAGTGTGCCTTCCGCTGAGCGTCCGGTTGACGATGGAGGTTGGCACTGTGGTGCATAGGTTATTTGCTTGAGAAGGAGTTCGGGTCAACCTATCCGCCTGTCCCGAGGAAGGATATATTTTGTTCCAGGACGCCTCACACAGCGAAGAAGGCCTATTTCGATCCTGGTGATAGAAGGTGGAAGGAGAATTGAACGTTCGTTAATTCATAACATCTCGCAGAGGGGACAGTTAAAAATGGAGGATAAATACAACTAAGAAGCACTTTATAAACAAAGATTTTCTCCTCTCCACTCAAGATGATTCGGTTGGTAAGGTGTTGTTCTCATTGCAGACCAGAAGCAATACAATTCTGGAGGTTGAGGATGGGACTCACCAGAGGAAAAAATAATTAAAAAAATGGAGATCTTTGTTCCTCATCCAAATATCAGTTACCTTAGAAACAATAAAAATGGAAAGTTACCCCACTTTGCCAACCTCAATTACTAGAAGATCAGAAGGCAAACTCGGGAGGAAGAAAAAATGATTAGAAGCTAGAGACAACGTCAGAGACGCAATTGGACAGCGTCGCCTACTCCCACCCGTGAACCTTCGTATTCAGAGTTTCATTTCGGCTTCATTGGCGATATTTCATTTGCTCCTGAAGAAATTTATTGGTTTGGTCACTTAAGAGCTTCGATCTTTTTATAATTTACGATTTCACACTTGGCTACTGTTGATTAAAAAGGTGAACCGGAGCTCTCCTGGACTTCTGCTTATTATCTTTGACCTTCCCCCACGTTTTGTTTATTTTAGTGTGTAATATACCCTACCATTTTCCTTTGCCGGTCATCGGTCCTTTCCTTTCTTGATAGTTTAGGGTAAAATTGAAAACGTCCGTGGCTCTTATATCTGACTATGATCACAAGTCACCTACAATAATTCATCCATCTACTTTTAAAAGAGATGCGATCATCATCAAACTATCCCACTGCTGGGCAAAGCTCACACCGAGAGTTTTCGACTCTTCACAGTCTACCCCTCGAATTTGCCCTGTTATTCCTGGCTCTGAGTTGATTTTCTTTTTACCCACCTTCAATAGGTCGTCTTACGTGGTCAGATGATAGAAGTTTTTAAAATTTTAAATGTTTTTTCCAACATGAATTACTCGCTATTATTCGAATTAGATTCTAGGGCGAATACCCGTCAAAATGGGTAGAAATTAGTCAACAAGCGATTCACCAGTGGCATAACGGTACATTTTTCACCTAGAAAATCACTCAAACGTGGAAAAGCCTACCAGACTGAGTAGTGGAAATACTATAAGTTACCACTAAGAAATACCTACTACTTCCATTATCTCTGTTAAAATGATTAAAGTATTTGCCCTTTATTACACGTAAAATCATGAATTTTCTAGGAATCACTAATAACTAAGGCCGATTTATCAACAACATCAGAATTAGAAAGGTCTTTAGCTCTAGACTTACAATAATGATCATTTGTTTTTAATAGGGATCAGTTTTTTACCTCAGATTTACACCAGAATCCATTTAATATCTCTATTCAAAGGTAACGAAATTGAAACCCACCATTTAAGAGATAGGAGAATAGTATCATCAACGTATAAAACCAGCTTATTTTGTAACCAAAGCAATAAATCACTTGTAAAGATTAATTATAAATAGACGCAACATTGTTCTGAACTAAATATACACGAAACTACATTTACATAAATCATTAAACTGCCTATTAACACATTTGGGGCATCTTTTGGTAAAGAATTCATTCAAAATACTTATAATGGGATCATAAATTCTAGTGGTGTACTTAATATATGAGGAATTTCGATTAATAAAATTAAATACAGCATTAAAATCCAATCCAACCCGACGTGTCTACTGCCCAAGGCCAAGAATTTTTTTGAATATGAGACGAGATTTGCGACAAAAGATCAGAAGTGTCAGGAAGCAAGTTAGATCCTCAAACTTACTTAAGTGTTTATTGGCAAAGCTATCAGATATCTTTGATAATGTTAAGTGTTAATGAAATTGAAAGGAATTCCTTAGGACATGTCGAAGCAGTTTCTCCCTACACTTTCCAGAGTACTAGTGAAAATTACTTGGCATAAATAATATCGTACATAAGATAGCCACTTTTCGAATAAAAATAATATCTGTTTTGATATACATATAGTATAACAAAAAAAAAAAATCAGAACTGTTCCTATTAAGAAGCTCCGTTTTCTTCCATCCTTCTTCTGTCCCAACCTCGCCTCTATAACGCTCTTGCTGTCTATGTACACCATTTTGTTTTCTTATTTTAATTAAGAACGCAATGTTATATAGTAAAAAAAATTAGTTTTGATTTTATCTAGCTTGCCGTAACATTGTTTTTGTTGTGTTTATCTAAAGGTTATCGTGACGCATGGAGAGGTAGAATTTCTTCAGATTTCCTTTCCCACTACGCACGAGAGCACAAACTTAGACAGAGCCCTCATTTTGACTGACTATCCGAAACGATCATAAAGATGCAAATAAAGTAACTTGGTCTATTTAATCTTCTAAAGGGATGTTCTCATTAAAGCTTCAGATATAATGGGTAACTTGAAAATATAACATGCATCCTTCGCTCGTTTACCTCTAAATGTATCCGTCGACAACCATTCTGCAAAAGAATCGTTCCTTTTACGCTTGAAGTGTTGTCAGAAGATTCAGGCCAAATTTTCGCGATGTAACAAAATCTTTTGTTACACGCTTCGAGGCGTCGTATTTCTTTGAAGCTATGATGAAAGCTTTCCCCCCAAGATTTTGCTGTGATATTCCTCCATTATAAGTCATGTTTAGTGACCCACCTAAACATCGTCTGTCTCACATTATTAGGTACGAACCCTAAGAAACAACAGTGAACTGGGGGCAAAATTATCCTTGCAGTGGAGTGGTATAGTTTCACGCTATTTAGAAATAAAGTCGCCTAATATCATGGCTTGTGCTGAGGTTTTCTCGCCTTCTCTCATCTTTTCGAATTATAAATTACAATTTTAGGTTGAAAACAGCTAAAATTCTCTATCAAGAATTAAAGCAAGCCGCTGAGGAGATCTGATAATTAAATGCCACATTAAAGAAAATACCATGTTACTTTCTTTAACGTTATATTCAAATAAATAATAAACCTGAAAACGTTTTCTTTCGAACTGGTATTATTATGTTTGGAAACTGCAGAGTAATAAGCAAGTAAATTTTGAAACCCTTTTCATGGTCGTTGTGGCTATTGGCTTAGTTTTCGCGTTTCTTACTCAAGTGCATATTTGGCTAATAGAAGGATCGCGAAATGAAACTTCAGGTCTAAAAAGAAGTTCGGTCAAGCAAATTTAATAGCACCTTCAGGCTAGACAGTCACCCGTTCGATCAGTTTTACAGTGCCCCCAGGAATGGGGCACTGCTCCGAAAGAGCATCGCGAAGAATTTTGCTGCATTCATACCAAATCGCCTTGGTATTAGGGCGCCCCTTTCGAACATTACTTCTTTGTTAATAACCGTGATGAGTATGAGTACCAAGAGAGTAATAGAAATGATGGTATCCAATAAAAGAAATCATCAGGATTGAATATTAATTATTACAAAGGGAACAACAAACAAGGAGAGTTGCACCAGTTTTTAAACAAGATCGTGAATAAAATGGTCAAACTAAAATAAGCGGAGCTATATGACTTGGGTAGCTAAAAGAGTAGGCTAATTAGTATGAAGGCAGATTCCATTGAGGGGAACGTGTAAAAACGACTCGGTAAAAAAGAATTAACTGAAAATGGCTGCTATACCAATCAACCTTAAATTCAGTGCCCGGGAAGGAATACAAATCCTCACCCAGAAAAATTCCTTTAAAAACGTGAAAGCGTTGAAAAACAAGAATGGAGAGAATAGGGACAAGTAGCCGAGGATGATCTGGATGAAGTTAAAAGTGAATAAACGAAACGAGAGAAACAGTTATTAAACATCTCGGGGGTACGGTCGAGCTGAGAGGAAACGCCGCTTTGGATTGCAGCCGAAGATAAACCACATCTGAAGTGGTGAGTCGCCGGATGGAGTCATGAGTCAGGTTAATTTTGCGCATGCTAACGCAAACTGTACCCCACTTAAACTGTAGGTTCCCACCGTGAATTAACGGACCCCGGAGAGAGTGCAGATGGGCAATAAAATAATCAAAACGCTCCACCTCAGGCAGTTTTCACAGCTACAAGTTAAATGGAGAGAGGTAAAAATTAAAATGGAAACAAACGAAAGGATGAGTGGACGAATAATAATCCTGTTAATACATAAGTATGTTATTAATTTTTTCATTTAAATATATGAATTTGTTATATTTCAATCATATTACTTATTAGAGTGGCTAGTAAGACTTGTGTACTGGCATAAAGAGGCAGTAAAAGCAGAAAGATCTGGCAGTTTAATCAACCTAATTGATGAAGATTTGAGAACAAGGACACGATAACCAATCAATAGGTAAACATATCGATACAGCATTATTTTTTGATAGCGCCCCTCTGGTGACTGCATGAGGATACCGGTGGCAAATATCCAAAGAGATTAATACCATAATAACCAGATGTCCTTGGATTGCTATCAGATGGAAGAGCACATCACCGCCAATGCTTCATGAAGGAAGAAATCGGCTCGGAGTGCAGTGGACCACACTCGTGGAGAAATTACACAGGCAGCACCAAGAGATGCATCAACTGCGCTGGAAGCCACAGCACAATAGCTATGTTTTGCCTTAACAGAAGAGAAATAATAAAGAGACAAGAAAATGCAAACTACCAACCAAAAGAGGCAAATAAATCCCCATATACAGCAGTGGCCGCCAAAAGCCGGAACCAATCTACCCAGATCAACATAGACAGAACATTAAACTTAAAGATACTGACGTACATCCTTCACTCGCACGTCATAAATATAGCTCAACCCGGAACCTACGCAAACACATTGAACGCAATGCTTAAAGGAAAATAGATTAGAACCAATGAAATTCCGCAAAGAAGTAGACTCGTCTGCTATCTTTAACATTAACACATCGGAAGAGACATAGAAATCACTTAACCAACAAAGAAGAGGAAGAGAGAAAGTAACCGAAACAAAAGTGGAAACGTAAACCGAAGAAACAAATTCTGAAAGTAACACAAACGAATCAAACGAGGAAAAACCTCAGGAAATAAGAAAAAAAAAAGGACACCTAAACAGAAAAAAACAAAGCAGCAAAGACAATTCTACGCACAACGTAACGCCCAAACTCTCAACAAGGAACCCTGGATCAGCGCAAGAGTAAATTTTAGCGAGAACGGAAAGAAGGAGAAGAAGGACAACCAGAAGATAACACCATAAGAACAAAGTACCGCTCTACTTTTCCAAGGCAAATAAGCAGATAAAAACTAAAACCAAGACATGGAAGGAAGAAAACTACGAATATTACAAACAAACACAAACGGATGAAAGGAGAGAAAAGCATATATGGAAACATTCTTAGATAAATTGACCCAAACGTGATACTCATTTCTGACCACGGATTAAACATGGAAACAAAAAAATCAAAATATAGAAGTGCGATGTAATTAAAGTACCACACAAACGAACCTCACGATGGTGCAGCGATAGCAAGAAAAAGAGGAATAGACTATAAACGTGTGGGAGCATGAAATTCAATAGGCCGTTATCACACAGAATTTCCCTGGTCTAGACGGATCAGCGCAGCTGTATTTAATTTGGGGTGCTTTATTGTCCGTCTTTCCCCACTTTGATAACGCCGTCCCGCTCTGAGGCCCAGCAGCCGTGTTCATCTCTCCGCCCCTTTTGGGGTAAAAGGGAATCTCGCTTATTTTCCTTTCGCCTTGTCGATGCTCGGAAATTATCAAGGTCCATGTTTGCTCAAGCCGCGTCTAATATCCCTCGGGACGCCTCGCTGCGCACAGCCTTCTGACGACCATAGTTGTGGCTCCTATTTAAGGCGATGTCTTCAAATCCTCAACAGATAGAGAGAGCCGAGCTTATTGCCGTTCAGATCTGAGTATCTGTCCCCCGTGAAGTGGTCCCCTCGCCCTTGTGATATCGTCAGCAGATAGTCTTCATGCAATCCGTCCTGATTAGAGGAAGATTACAGAAACCCAGTTTACACCCGGGAAGATTGTCCTGGGTTTCTCTCGTCTTACTACATTGGTTGAGACTTCCTGCCGTCTGCAGACGATCTCGATTTGTGATTACTTCTCCCTGGAGTCGTGGTAATCTTAACCCCCTTTGGAGTCTCTCTGGACGCCTTCGCATTGGGCCCCCTTTGGCGAAGACCTGGCCATTGGTCCTCCATCTCCCCAGTTCATCCACTAGAGGTAACCAGGAGGTTTTTCCTCGTAAGTCCCACCTCTCCGTTCCCAGTGCTAAAAAGAATTCCCCCATTTTGTGTGACCCCAATAGACTTGCTAAGTCTTTCCTTCAATCCAACTTATTTGGATTACTTATATATTTTTCCCGTACCTAGTTTCCTTAATTTTTGCCCATCATAATATTATTTGGTCGTATTAATTATTATTTAGATTTCTATATTTATCTGTGCCTTATTATTTGTATTAAAGTTTATTTTTGTAGAGGTGTTTATCTTTCGAATAACCCTTGAAACGAACCCGGCAAACGTATTCCCATTCAAAGAGCAAACCTTGATAATATTGCACTCTAGTTGGAAGGTATTTACAATTCACCAATTCAATTGTACCCGAGCCCAGTGCCGACAGTGGCGACCTGGCTTACAGACGTGTGGAGCTTTTTGAGACTTTTGAGTCACACGCCTTTGTCCCTCGACAAAACGCAACAAGGACTTACCGAATATTACCTCGCTATCGAGGTGAAAATGGAACTCTGTAATATAATAATAGCCACGGGATATCAACCACCTCGACGCCCAAATTTACCGATAAACAATTTTGTCAGGATATTCAAAAATAGACTCCCAATCCGATTTATGGTTGATCTAAATGCGAGATGCTTAGATACCGGCTACAGAAAAAGGAACAAAATAGGAAAGGAACTACAAAGTCTAATTGTAAGAAGAATATTGAGAAGACTGGGACCACACATTTCCCAATATACAACACAACGGCAACTACTCCAGATACCTGCCTTGCTAACTACAATTTACCTTTCAACTACCATATGGAACCTGTCGATGTTCTCGGCATCGACCATACAGCAACGCTACTGACCATAAACCAGTAACCAATAGAAATACTCGCTAAACAGTGGAAGGCGTATCGCAGAGCTGACTGGGGAAAATACAGACAGGAATTGAACGATTACGAACCGAATAGATTAAATGAAGGCACTTAAGAGGAAATCAACGATGAGTTAGAGAAAATAGGGACACAGATACAAACAGCCGGCGAAATTGCTATACCCAGAAACACCTAAAAAACTATTAAATACTTTATATGGACAGATGAAATGAAGACTAAGAATGCATAGATTAAAACGATAAACGAGGACATTATAACAAACGGAATATCAAGAGAAAAATACCGTAATCCGAGAACGAAGAGGAGGGAACTACAAAATGGACAAACAAACAGAATACTGGGAGATAGTAGTTGAAAATATTGACAACGAGCTAATGCTCCGAGAATTTGGGAAAATGATAAGACTAATGGGAAGCACTAAAGGAAAAGAGAAAATAAAGATTAAGGACAGAAACGAGAAATTAATATAAGACGAATACGAAATTGAAAGACTGTTCAGGGAACACTGGAAAGGAATGTTTAACACTCTGAACAATTCTCTGAACAACAAGACGAAATCCTTTAATTACTCCATCTGAAAAATCTTAGGTTCCAAATCTGAATTAACTAGAAAATTTAAAACAATCAACCCCTCCCTTCCCTACATGTACCGGTTACCGAAAATCCATAAAGAAGGCATCCCATTACGCCCAATTATCTCTTGCATTGGCTCCCATAGTTATAAGCTATCCAAATCGCTGGCTGGAATCTTATCAAATGCGGTGGGTAAAATCTCTCACTCACATATTATCCACTCATCGGACCTCATTTCCAAAATTAAAAATCTTGACCTCAGTGGTAAAAAACTGTTAAGCTTTGACGTAAGTGGTTTGTTTAAAAAAGTCCCGGTCAGTGAAGCACTTGACGTGTTATCGAAATTTCTTCTCAATTTAGATATTAACCTACCTTTACCGATCCCTAAAATTATTAAATTAGTGCGCTTATGTGTAACTAATAATGTATTTTCAACTGAAGATAAGTTTTTTCGCCTAAAATAAGGCCTGAATATGGGTAACCCTCTTTTCCCCATCCTATGCAATCTATTTATGGAAAACTATGAAATGACCCTCCTTCCTAGGATCCATTCCCAGCCTCTTATCTGGTTCCGATATGTAGACGACATTCTGAGGCATGGCCCATAGACAACAACAATTTTAAAAGGTTTTAAACCACCTGAATTCGTTACACCCATCGGTAAAATTCAAAGTAGAATGGAAACAAAATAATTCTCTACCGTTTCTAGACGTAAATATTCACTGTTTAAATAATTATATGGAGTGCTCAGTATATCGAAAGCCTATAAATTCAAATGCTTACATACATTTTTTCCTCATTACATGACAAATCTGTTAAGATATCTGTTATTTCTTTCCTCTTTCTCCAAGCCTATATAACGTGCGACTCAATCTTTCTTCAGGATGAAATTAACCACCTTATCTGCAATTTCATTGAACTAAAATATCCAATTTACCTCATAAATAGATTCGATTCCAAAGCACGAAAAAACTTCTATGCTACCTCCCTCCCCCTGAAGGGACGATTTAAAAAAAATGTATTAGTTTCCTATATGATCCCCCTTGGCTCCTCTAAAAATCATATGGGGACGGAAATAACATAAATATTACATTTAAATATTCTAATACCATTCGAAAGTCCTTGGCTAGACTGCCCCCAATCAATCTCGATGCTGGAGTTTACAGTATATCATGCTATAATTTCAAATTAACATACAAAAATCATTTATAAATCAAACAAATATATTGAGAGGAGAATTGCGGAATCCATCATCATCAACAAAGTTGATAATTTCAATATATCTGAAGGGCAATACAAATTTAACAAATATATATCAAATAGAGTCGTCAATCATATTTATAAGCCCCCGGACGCAATGCGTCTCGGGGATTAGCAACTCTCCAGATTGTTTCCGATTCCATTTCATTTTGTTTAGCTTGTCATTCACGTTAGATTCACTCGAGTCTTTTTTCTAGATTGTTTCCTGCTGTTTCATTTTGTTTAGGATGTGTCTTACCTTATATATAATGTGCTCCTTGCCTAGTTTCTTCATTATTAGTTGAAAGTGGCATGTTGCCTAAACTAGTCCGATAGTTATAAATAAAATCTTTATTCAAATATTTGTGGTTTACCATTATCTTTCACTGATATACATCACGCCAATGTGATATCTTCCATTCCATTATATATATATATATATATATATATATATATATATATATATATATATATATATATATATATATATATATATATATATGAGAGAGTGGGGGGGAATATTAACACTAAAAGTATTTAAACATTAAATAATTGTTTGAATTAAAAAATCAGGGGAATGAAAGGTAAACCAGTAAAGTGGACAGTAATAGTGAGTGGCAGATAAAACTTTAAATATCCACTACGTAAAAGTACTTAAAATCTTGTGTAATTTTGTGAATAATATGAAAGGGAGAAGACACACACACACCCTAGAAATACTTCATTACAAACTAACTTCAGTATTATGAATTAAAAACTCAATGAAGTTAAAAGAATAAAATAGCACATTGATTTTTTTTTTTAAATTAACAAATTACAAAGAAGGTCTAACTTTATAGATGGATTTGGGAGAGCAACTGACTAACACTAGGACTAACAAAAAATGTTCGGTTGGTCTGTTGGCGGTTCGATAGATTGGTTGGTTATACGGCGAGTAATTTAATTGAAGAGATGTAATTATTTAAATTATGGTTTAATTTTTTGATGAACAAAGACTCAAGGACTTTTAACTCTAATGATGTTGAGGCAGATGATAAGATCATGAACGATTCTGGATTAAGAGGATGTTGGTGATTTTCAGTTTTTACCTATAGAGAAAACTTCTTGTTTAGAAATGGGAATGCCAGTCGTGAGAGACGAACCCTAGTGTTTAGCGATCTTATATTTTAGTAGTTAGTTTGTCCCTCATAACCGATATGGCAGGTCATGAATGTATAAATTGGAAATACACAACATCGCAAGCCCATAGGAATGGACTCCTTATGGCGAAATCTTAAAGGGGTGTAAGGAAACGGTTGGAATTAGTACAGAAAAGTTGGCAAGGTATGAGGTGGTTGTAGAGATGAGTTTATTGAATTTAACTTAAATATGCTAGAAAGGGGAATGATGGAAAACATTTTGTTTTAGCACAGTTGTTATAATGTTTTGAAAATGATATATTTGAGAAAAGTCTAGACACTAACTTATCAAGAATGAAAATGGGTAGTAATTGAAATGAAAGAAATCCATTAAATAAGTTATTTTCCCATGATAAGATAACCAGTTTTGAGCAAATATGGTAGGCTCTAAAAATTGCACTTTTAAAGCTAGTTCACTTGAAGTTACTAGGAGAATGCTAAAAAAATGAGTACCCTATTTGTTCGTTGAGAGTTTTCTATAAATAGATGCATTAAAAGCCGAACCCACTTGAACAACAATAACATCCAGGAGAGATTTTGTTTCCATTGAAACTTTATGTTCGGATGTAGTTGGTTAATAGAATTAAAAAATACAGATGCGTGAGATTTGTGCTTGAAAATCACGAAACAATCATCAAATTGTCTTTAATGACAAATGGTTTGTTTTTAAAGGACATTTTTTTTAGCCACCCTTGTTTCATGGTGAGAAAATGCTGTCGACAAAGGAGGGACCCAATCGAGAGCACATGGCCATACTTTTTTAAGTACTTTTACTTACACTGTCTGTCTTACATGCCATTCATTATTTTATGTACATTTTAATGGTGTAACTCTTATTCCCCCTCTTTTTTAATCCAAACGATTATTTAATGCATTTTAATACTTTTAGTTTTAATATTTTATCGCTCTTTCTGATGATGGTCTCAGTTGAGGTCCGAAACGGCCGATTTTCTGAGTGTTTATAATCCTGATATATATATATATATATATATATATATATATATATATATATATATATATATATATATATATATATATATATATATATATATATATATATATATCAGAAGAGAGACGCAAATATATTACTAATAAAGACAAACACTTGGAACTTTCAGAATGATGATCAGATTTTGTAACGAAAGGAAGCCAGAAGACCTCCTCCGAAAGACGGGCTATAAAAAGCAACCCTTTCCCCCCCATTGACTCTTTAGCCAAGTTTGGCCCCAACATCTGGGAGGAAACTCACATAGATCGAGGAAAATAAGGTACTTCCGCTATTCTCTTAATTGCGAAGAGAGAAGTATTTAGATATTTTGGAACAAAGAACCACATGTTGAATTCTATAGTACAAGTCTATTCAGCAGAGCAAAAGAAAGAAACCTCAAAGTGGGAAAAAATAATGTTTGATTAGGAACGAATAAAATGAAAGGAGAAAGAAACGACCTCGCCCCTAAGCAAAGGGCACAGGAGGGCGACTGTCAGGAACAAATTAGAAAATGGCATCGGCGGAACGGAGTAGAAACTAGTTTAACTACATCCCCCCCGAGAGAGAACTTGAAAATTTTTCTTTTAAGTCTTTAAATGGTGCGGGTCTATTTTTGAAGATTGAAATCTATCAGATGTGCTTTCTAAAGACCAAACCTCAAACTTAGACGTATCAGTACACTTGGCACAATTTGTCTCTGGAGACTGCGAGCCCGAGCATTTGATGGTGACGAAGATTGCTTATCGAATCTTTGTCATTTATCCCTTTCTCTTCAATAATCTCTTCTTTTTTCATCAAAAGGACCGAATAGTCTCTCTATTTACGTTCATTTCTTTCCTTGGCATCTTCCAGGAGAGTCATGTGACTCACGTTGTTATTCGCTTCCTGTCACATAACACTAGATCATCCCACTGACCTTATTTCCCCATACCACTTGCACACTCACACGTCGTGTGTACATACCCTGAAGTTCCTCGAGAGGCTGGATGTGTCTGCTCCACTTAGACTTTTCGTCCGGGGTAAAGTGCTCATCTTTCTTCCCAATTTGGTTTTGGTTGATTTAGCTGATGGAAAAAGGAAATTACAGGTCAGTACCTAAGAGAAACCTCATTTAAACGCCCTTCCAAAGGCTATGAAATGGATGAAATAGAAGAAGCAATGAAATATGATGAAAATGATGCAGAGGGTGATAATTAATCTAGTAGATGAACGTCCAAGTTTCCATAGAAATTGAATCACATGACCATTTTTATCAGTTTTTCATTCTCTATCTCCCTTTATTCTTTTATAATATTGATTCTAATTATATTTCATTATCTTTTTTTGTTGTTTAACTTTCTCTTATGCGCAAATTCGCCAAGTACTAGTTGAAGCCCGCTTCGAGAAAGAAGTAATTTGTAGTTTACGAAAAATTGTATTATAATAATGAATTCTACCAAAAATCACGCATCTACAGTCCTTAACCAACACAGATTAAACTATTCTAACATCCTTTGAGCGGCTAAAATTAGCATATGTCCTAAATACCGCGTAGTGTAAAAACTTGCCCGACTGATTCGTTGAATACCGAGCTGAAAATCTCTTTTGCTGATTGCGAGCGGAAGTTGAGGTTTATTTCCCCCATACACTGGCTGGCTCCACTCAGTCGCTATTGTTTGTCTGAAATAATGTTGGTCGTGTGTCTGTGCGTGGGGAGCGGGAGTAGTTGGGGCAATGAATCTTCTTTCCAACTTAATGGGATTTCCTCCATTCGATCTCCAACAGTCACACGCGATACACAAAAGAGAAACACGAATCCTAGAGTAATGTACACGTCGATAGTTCATTGCAAATAAAATGTTTTTTTTTAAAGAAGATTTTTTTTTTGTTTCGTAAGAAGTTCAGGATTATTTTCGTAGCATCACACCCCAACCTTCAGCTAGACAATGACTGGCAAATTATTCCCCTAAGACAAAACTTATACGAAGAATGAGAAAACAAAAAAACAATGACAACAACCAAGAGAGAAAAAAAACTATACAAAAACACTGATAGAATATTTAAAAGGATGAATAGCGGTGATTCCAACTGAAAGTTAATTAGGGATTGAAGCAGAAGTTTCCTTTCCATAAATTAAAGTTGTGGATGCAATTGAATAAAGCGCCGTAACTACAACTTGTTGCTTCATCTTAGTCATTAGATGAATTGTGCTTTTTCTTAAATGACGATGTGGTTTGGACTTAAAAAGTTGGAGAAATTTAGGGAGAGAAAGAGAGAGAGAGAGAGAGTAAAGTGGTAAAATTAGGTGAGTTTAAATAATAGAGGTGGTGTGAGTGACATAATAAATAGGGCCCTGGTGAAAGGGTATCTCTGTTTGTTTAGGTCCTTCATTTTGGGTGTATTTTGTGTTTGTTTTGTTTGTTTTTGTTGTTTTTGTTTGTTTTTATAAACTATAAAATTTATAGTTTATACTAATTAAATTAAACCTGTTAATTTAATTAGTTTATATATGATCTTATGGACACTCAAGCCTTTATTTGAGGCGGGTTTTTTTCCGCTATGGGTTTTTGAAAAAGTATTTTTTAAGTAAATTTTAGATTTTGAAAAAGTTTTCTAAGTGAATTTTAGCTTTTGATATTTCTTCGCAAACTTGGAAAAATAGGTAATCTTAGTGATTGTATGTGAATTTATACTAGAGAAACCTGAGCATTACGCTCGTTGTTTGTTGTGAGTTGTCGATTTTGTCATGTGTATTTTGGAGTCACGTCGCCGTCAGTCTGTGCCTTGCTACTTTTAAATGGTCTTATTTGTTGAGCACCCTCGATGTCCGCGTGTGTACGAGAGAACTCGGGGGACAGGCGGGTGCTAATGGCTCGCCATATCCTCTTAGCCCTCTCTTGGAGCGCCATGTTGATCGGAGATAATCTAACCGAGTCATGGAGCTCCCTCTGTCGTTTGTATTCTCTCCTTCGGGTGTTTGTGATGATAAGCACTGCTTTGTTCTGGATCTTTTGTAATTTCGCAATCTAGGTCTCGGCGCTCGCGTTCAGCGGCACCGGGGGGTACAGGAGCCTCGAGCGAATGCACGCATTGAATATCTTGAGTTTATTTGAGGGATTTAGGTCACGGAACCTATAAAATTCCCTCAAATCTCTCTTGTTATTCACGACTGTTCGCGAGAATATGACTCGTGTAGCCCCTGGTGGTGATTTTGAGCCACAGAACCGTCCCTTCCATGAGTAGGGGATTCACCTCCACGTCTACACGTATATCGTTGAAGGTCTTGCGAAACATGGGAATTATTTTGAATTTACGGGCATTGGTTGAAATCTTTCATCTCCTCTCGAAAGAGTTGATGTTCGCTATCTCCCTAGCCGTATTCCTCGCCATAAATTCCCTGTAAACATAAGGGCGGTACAAATTTGCGATATATCGTCAGCGAACTGTACGTATATCGTAGCCTCGGAGAGAGGTTGTGGTAGGTTATGTGTATAAATGTTGTATAAAAGGGGACTGAGACAGCCGCCTTGAGGGACCCCTACTTCGAGTTCGAATTCGGGGCCTTTATGTTCTATGCTTTGTATGTATGCTTTCCTCTCCATTATGTAGTCGCATAAAATCCTCTCAAGAATGGGCTTGAGGCCTACTTAAAGGATCTTAAATTGTAGGCCTCTCTTCCAAACCTTGTCAAAAGCTTTTTTGACATCGCGGAGCACCAGGTCAGCATGCCTTTTGTCTGACTTGATCTTCGCAAGGTTTTCGGTAACGGCGGCTAGTGCCGTGTCAGTCCCTCTTTTCCTTCTGAAGCAGTGTTGCTGCTCATAATTATGTAAGTTGGCTTCATCGAGAGAAGAGCTGATTGTTAGCCAATATCTTCTCGAAGACTTTATATTGAGAAGGGGCGGGGGGGGGGGATAGAATGAGGGGACAAAGTCCAAGTATTTGTTTTTCACTTCTCCTTCAACTTTCCTTAGTGCTTGCGGATAGGCCTGATGGGGTTCCGGTCCTTGTAACTAACAAAGGTGCGAAGATTTCACCCTTCACTTTCTTAAATCGAAAAGCTATTAGTCTACTTTTCGAACAAAATCGCGCTTTTTTACTTTTACCAATTTGTATTTTCACTACTCTTTGCTAGTCGAACAAATAAACCTTCACTAAAATTCACTTTCGAAAAAATCCGAAAAATGGGCGCAAATCATAATGCTGTACACAAGCGGGAAAAGCAGACTAGCACCGGCAACCAGAGCAGTAGACGGTGTGTTAATAGGCTCAATGTTGAAATTAAGTGTTTGACTCTATGTGCGTAACGGTATATCAGTGTTTGTAAACGATATGAGATAGGCTACGTTCAGAGTGCCCTTTGTACAATTCCTTGCAAATATAACATAGAAATTTATACACACCTCCTTTATTGGACGGCCGAATATTCGATTACTATGCAATGTTGAATACCCTACGGGTAAAGCTTTTTTACTTGCTTAGTAACGGACTTTGAGCACCGCCCACATAGAAAAGGACCTAGCCTGGAAGGCTTTTGGTGAATTTTGCTTCACCCTTCAAAAAGAAAGAATACCGTTTACTTTACCGAGGATTCAGAATTCAATGATGGTTTAAGCACCTCACTGCTCCCGTCCATCGTCCTGCGTAGGAACCTACTCGGATGTCTGCCATTCATTCATTTCGTTTTAACTATGCCGGCCAATTGGACTGACATAATTAAGGGCTTATGTGAAAACTGGTTTAAGGACTAGCCCATAGCGGAAGCATAAGTCAGAAATTTTTCTCGTAACTGTGGCATAACTGCGAGTCCCCGATTGAAGAGATATACTCATCGACCGGGGGACCCGGCCAGCATCATAGATAGAAGTAACACCCGACTCTATGTAGTTGGATGCGTTTATGGCGCAAGTACTCGAGAGGGGAGGGGCAAAACTTTAGCGGCCGTTGATTAGATCGCTACTGCCATCAAGTCCACCATAAGTCATCCCTCTTGAGGTTCTCATTCGAGATCCATCCCATCCATCTATGGCCCATCATCCTGGCAGCAACCGAGCGGGGAATCAATTGGAAAATGAACGGAGGCCTTTACTCCATTTTTTTACTCATTCACGAACCTACCTCGCTAATCGTTACCTCCTTTACCATCTCATAACTTCCTTTTCACCCCAAACACCATAATTTACACTTTGGTTTCAGAAAAGAAGACAACACAAGAGGACATGGTAGCAGCAAGCCAGGCTGCTACAACGAGGTTTTGAATGCCACGAAGAGCAAATGAAAAACCTCAAGCCCTCCACTGAAGGACGAGAGGCCGATGTACAGTAAAACTGCCCCGCCAGCCCCCAAGAAGAAAAAGAAGAATAAGAAGAAACATAGGTCAAAACAATTCACCATGTTACGGAACGCACTGAAGATACTGGAAATAAATACGAACGGCTGGGCGACGAAAAGGACTCTTTACGGAAATGTATTCAGAGAAATTGATGCAGACATCATCTTAATTTCGGAACACGGGATCGACACGCGTAGTGCAGAAATGAAAATCTGGAACTACGATGTGTTGATTACGAATTATTCGACGGTGCCGCTATTTCAATAAAGAAAGGGATTAAATACAAGCAAATAAGAAATCTAGAAGAATCCTATCTCGCGATTGAGGTCGAACTCGACTTAGGAAAGTTGGTCATTGCTACCGGATACCAACCGCCAAGGATAGACGTGTTACCAATTCACACTCTCACTGGCCTATTGGAAGAAGAACCCCTACTATATTAATGGGGGATCTGAACGCCAGATGCCAAGAATCCGGCTACAGGACCTTCATCGGTATAGGAAGAAGGGTAAAAATTTTATTCAACTTTAAGCGATATATATTTTTTTTTTACACCAAATCCTTAATTTAACCACCTGTATCGTGGAGGATACGGGGTCACCCCCAGATCATTATATTTCTTCCTATAGCTCATTTTATGCAGGATGAGAATCTGTTTATCCGGTTAAGCTGAGATTAATATTATTTCTTCTAGAGCCGTCTATAGAGCCGTTTTTTGGGCCCAATAAACGACCCTCGAACGGGGGGGTCCTGGGGGTCCGGACTCGGTCCGAACTGGATTCTATCGCATATATAGATGGTCCAGGGCCTAAATATGCAGGTATTTTTTAATCCAAATCTGATTAAAATCGGAGTTTGCATTAACCAGCTGTCATACTTTGAAAGAGCGAGTACGTAGTTGATCTGACGGCAGGTTCACTAGATACCTATGGAAAGACGGAATTGACACTTTCTATATTACATCGCTAATTGTCACGTTACTACGGGAGCTAGGTTAATTATATTTGGATCAAAGATGTTAAATAGAATATATTTTAATAAAATTAAAGATTTAAAAAAAAATATATATATACTTTTTTAGTTATTTGGAAAAAATAGATTTTCGCAGTTATACCCCATTCCGGACGAATGCCAGTCGGCGACCAGTCTGCAGAATCAGCTGCCGGCCAAGAGCGAGAGGGGAGAAGGGGGTCAATAAAACGTTGCCCAAAAAGGGTGAAACAGAAATGTCTAGAACGAATAAAACCCAGTTGCTTTCAATCTAGTTTGATGCGAGGTGTATAGTCTCCAAGGGGCAACGCCCGTTTAAGAAAGAACTCCACAAAATAATCAAGAAAAGGAATAAAGTTTACCGTCTCGCCAGAAAAAACTAATGAAGAAGGACAAATATAGCCAAATGAACGGAGCTAAAGCATATCATCAAAAAACTTACCAACCGAGCCAAATAAATGACGAACCTTTCCTTGCCAAGATCGCAAATTGAATCCAAAGGTCTTTTACCAATGTGTAAGCAAATGAAACACGATAATAAGAATCATTGGTCGATTGACAAATTCTTGGGGAGCTGAACGGCAACTAAGATGCTGACCGATCTTTTTGCCTCAAGAAAACTTGGAAGATCTTCCATATGTCTAGTCACAGATGGCATTTGACCAGCGTCCAACATTGAATAGTATATCAGGAAATAAAGATGTTGGCTTATACATTTATAAATTTAAACCTAGCAAAGGTCCTGGGTCAGTTATGAATGGGTGTAGAACTATCCTGCTGGTCAATTTTATCGCCGAAGTCTTGGAACTAATTTTATGCCGCGGTACTTTGAGACGAACAATAAGTTCAACCAGCCACCAACACTACAAATTAAGAAAAAATTAAGGTACACAGATGACCCTAGCGTTAATGAGGAGAAGCTGTCCAAAACAAAGTGAGTGTAAGATGGTGTACTTAGGGCGCGTGATGTGCTGCAGGCGTTTGGCATGGTACAGAGGGATGGAGTCAAGTATAAGGTGGTGTGGATGGAGCTTTGGGAGAAAATGACCGAGATATTATGCAGTTTCAGAAGCGACAGGAAGGCCTATAGGACATTCGGTTGTTATGAATGCTCCACATTTAAAACTAAGGAAGCGTTCCCACAGGTAATCTGTCTCTCTCCACCCTCTACGCAATCTATACGAATAATTTAACATTCCTTCTAAGCCATAAAACAGCCTATGTACAAGGCGCGGATGACGTAACACAAATTATAGCGACCTTGATGAGAACAGCAAGGAAGGTGGTCAAAATATACCTAAGGAGAACTTGAACCTAAATAGGTAAGATAAGAAACGAAAAATTAAGACGAATAGCGATAAGTTTGTGTAATACTCATCAACAGAAGGGAGGTAGAGAACATTAGTTTTTAGGGAAAGATATATGCGTATGGAAAGGAAGCGTTGGGCCTTCAAATATGTAAAACAGGGTACACAGCACATGAAGCGGAAAGGATAAGAATAGCTAAATTGAAGTTGGCACAATTAAGGATGTTATCATGACTGTCGTCCAGGCATAAAGGGAAACTTTACTTGGCGATAGTTAGAGCCACCCTACTGCACCTGAAGAGTGCAATGGCTAGGAGAATAGACTGAGACTAGGAAAAAAAATTGTAATGAAATTTCAATTTCCAAGCAGTTAGAGAAAGACAAATAGAAGTATGGATCCGAAGTTTATATAAACCTATAGATCTCATACCTCAGACACCACCACAAATACGCAAATATAGAAGTGTGATCTGCGGACGCCTCGACTCCTGTGTTGGAGGACACTCGATTGACCAAATCACGGACGAGATTCTCTGGAAGCATAAGTGGGCAAAAGTAGCCAGAGTGATCAGATTCCCAGACTACACCCATGTTTTTAAAGTTGTCTTCACCTAAACCACAATGGCGATTAAGGCAAAAGAAAACGGCCTCCACCTCTTTAATGTCCGCATCTGCCCCGATCAGATTGAAGTGAGGAGTTCGTTGGCCTGCAAATGTACTTAAGGTGCTACAGGTACAACGAACACACCACCGCCACTTGCCCCAACTCTACACTCACAGTTTGTTCGGTGTGCGCCGGCCAAGACCATTCCTGGCGCGAATGTAAAAGTTCGTTCCAGAAATGCCTCAATTGTGGTGGCCCACACAGAACCATGGCAAGGACCTGTCCAATAAAGAAGGAAAAAATACAAACACAAATGACAAAGGCAAAAAAGAGGAGGAAAGAAAGGCTAACGCCACCTACGCGAAAGTTTCCTAAGGCAACGGTCGCAGAGAGTAGTGTTGCCACTGTGCCGACGTACCTGCCAATTGAAAACGAAAAAACAACATAAATAATGTGTTGCATATAATATGCACCCATTGCTAACTTGACCAAGCCTGGCACCTTTGCAAAGGAACTGAACACCATGCTCGTGAATAACGGCATGGACAAAATGTTTCCGGAAAACCCTCCGTCAAACGAGGTTCTTAGAGTGAATCTGCAACCGCAGACTGAGAAGAGCGGCCAAAAAGCTCCGGACACGAGCAATGCCTTTTCACGGGACCCTCGAGTGTAAGCTATGGCTACCTGGCAGAAGGCACAAACGAACTCACATATACACCCAACTACCCTCAACAGAAGCACAGGTCGAGCAGAAGGAAGCTGCTGCTGTGAGGCCTACGAAGGTGGAGCATTCGCCCCGCCCTCAAAAGGCCTCGCAACCACGTCGACTGAGTAGGTCTTCCTCTTCAAAGAATCGGACTCCCAGGTACATGTACTACTCGAGGATGATAAACCTCAGAGTATATGCTGCCGAAGGGAACCAATTTCCTGACGACGCAGGCCCAAAAGATATTGTCGATGGCCTTAGGGCCGGACAATACAAATGGGACTACGAGGCTGACATAACTGAGGATCTGGCAAAGCAGGCTCTCTTCCGCGACCTTATCCAATTCTCAACCGACGCTTACGTTGTTCTCACGGGCGCAGAGTTCCGTAAGAAGAGATCCGGCAAAGGGAAGACTCCTACGTCCTCCCCCCAAAGACTAAAAGTAGACTGAGAATAAAACACTCTTCGCCATAACATCTACGCTACATTGCGAGCGTAGTATCAAAAGCCAGCCTAAAAATTAAAGAAGACCTTTCCTGAACGGTAACATAAACCCAAACATGTAACACTCTTACCGATTATGACAACCCAATTTACGACAACTTTTCCCTGAAATTTGACCTACCGAAGTAACGAGTTTCACTAGTTACTACAAAGCCTTAAATGCCAACCAATTTCGACCCCCAACACGAGATTAACATTGCCAAAGCTACCTTTTGACCAGGGACCTATACATCCCTGCTCTTGCGCGCTTTATTTTTATTATACTACCTACTTTTGTTGGAGATACCCTTCCACCAGGGAGCAATACCCCTTCTAACTCACACTAAACTTACCTTTACTATCTTTCTCAAAACCCTTTCACCACTATACTCTCTTACTTTTGCTCTACGAATCTATACTTCCTAACTTGTTATGTCCAATGTCCAATAAACGTATAACCTAGTAATTAAATGAAAGGGTGCAGGTGAAGTGAAGTGAAAGCGAGGACGAACAAATTAACATCGAGTGAGTAGATAGACAAATATTACCTGCGTGTTGTGGGGGTGGAGGGAGAGAGAATCGTGAAAAGCGGTTTAAACAAACATAGCTTTCTGCTAATTTTTAATTTTAGGAAAATAGCTCTATTTATAGATATATTTCCTAAAAAAATCATTGCAGTGTAACTTTTAATTATCAAAATCATGCCATCAAGAACTGAACTCGTACTTCATTGCTAATTTTTAAAATATAGAATATCTGATGCAATTAACAATTTCATAGCTTTGATAAAGATGGCCTTGTTTTAAAGACCGTCTTCAGCAGTTTAAATTCAAGAAAATGGCTCTCGCTGACTGACAAACTATTTAAAAGAGAAAAGACAAAATTAAAAGAAAAATTTCACCCTACGAGAATAAACGCAGTAATTACCAAGAACTTACCAATTTGACTCCAATATCAAGATACTTCTTCAACACTTACGAAACCAACAACAGTAAATGAAAGCCTCATAAAGTTGCTTTAAAGACACTATAAGACCCCAATCGCCCGGAGTATCACTCAACTTAAGAACAACATTAATTCTTGCCGAGACCAGTAAAATCAGAGGTTGCATTAAGTCGCAGGTTCTAACCCATTTTATTATCGAGGTTGAAAATAAAAAATAGAATTAACCCAGTGAGTATTATCAGAAAAACAAACATCTTTCTCCTCATATCTACAGAATAGTACCTCGCAACAATGGACACCTTGAATGATAAGAATTAAGATAAAACAAATCGAATCATAGAAGAGATCAATAAACAACCCTGAAATGCAAAAAAATAAGGTATTTTCAGCCATATATATGTTTATGGTAATGTGAAGACCTCCAAATAAAGAAACCCCCTTAGACTCATAATAATTAAAATCTGCTACTTATAAAATGGGTCGACTTATGATCAAAATATTAAGCTCTTGCGTACGCAACCACTAAAACGTCAAGTCTCCAACTGACTTATTCAGTAACCCCTAAAAGAATAATAGCTTCCATGAATGTTTAATCACTGTGTCCAAATGTACCAGTCGCCAAAACTATAAAAATAATATTATAACGTGTTTACACCCCAATGACCCCTCCGCCCCTTATCGGCATACCCAGAGCTGACCTAAAACGGACATGCCTACACGTCTGAAGCCCCTTTCTATGAACCTAATAACGACATTTATGTAACATCAAGTGTCTAGAATTGCTCTAGGTTTTCCTCACCAATTTCTACATGGAAGCGGTCAAATAAAGAGATTTATCTAAGTTATCCAATTCTCATATCTGTTGTTAATATATAGACAATATACACACATGTCTAGAATCCGAAGAAATACATACTATCTAATGTTTTTATATGGCGCTCTTCGGAGGCGTGGGCTATCGCGCAGTGCTTGCTGGGCACTGAGAAGTTTTGACGGAGAGATGGGTATTAAAGCCACTATAGAGTTATCAGGTGGAGAGGCATAAATTAATAAAAGTAGAGTCAACGTTGAATTATCTCCTTGGTGAGATTAATTCTGGAGGGCTGATAATATTTAGGAACTGCATAGACACAGCCCTTACTTAATATGAAGATCTTGGTTCTGACTGTAGAAAGGGTGATGAAATAAATAGTTTGAATTTGGAATGTTTGAGAGCGATATAAACTTGAAATAAATTACAAAAAATACAAAGGTTATTTAGGAAGATTAAACTTCAGCAACGGAATGGACATCGAGACAACGCTGCCATAACTACTAAAAACAAACAGCGGAGGCTGTGTAAGGAAATGATGGTTGTACTAATTCTCCCAGAGGCCATCACTATATGTGGTGGATAAATGAGAGTGGGAAAACCTCCTTTTTGCTATTATCGTTCCTCTTCGAGGATTGTTCCTATCACGTATTTTCATTTCTTCTAACTTTACCAGTCTGTCTTTTCTCAATTTCTGGCGATGCTTTCATTGGTCTTCCTTAAGCTCATTGGTAAAACAATGTTCAATATATCTTTAACATCAGAATGTTTTTATTGTTTAGGAGAAAAACTTAATGGTAAAGAATTTTGAAGTTTATTAAATATATTTGCCGGCAAACGTCGTAAGAGGCAACTAAGCTCGGATATAAACTCTTGGCTTGGGAAGCCGCGCTGATGAAATTCGTTTGCCTGCCAGCGCTATCTGTAATGCGTAGCGTTGATTCATGGTAACTTCTCTTTGTGGGGAAACGGTTGGTAATGAAGATGGAATCGTTGAATTTCACCTTCAATCCCCCTGAAAGTCTTTGAGGTATTGACCTATCATCACCTCCGCCACGGGCACAATAATAGTGTAATTTGGCTAAATTGCATCAGGAAAAATGTGTCCATATTTCCAGTCGCTGCCGGCATTAAAAACTCATGCATAACAATCAATCATAGTCACCTCCAGCTAATTCTGCAAGAAGAAATGTAAGGGAATATAATTTGAGGATATTTCGTCACCTATATAATCTAAGACAACAGGAAAAAGGCAGTAAAAATTCACCCGCTCCATCCCACTAATGTTTATTTACTCATCTTTGTTTATAGACTGCAAATCACTGAAGCTAAATATACCCTCCGATCTCTCTTTCCCTTTCATACACAACAGAGGCCTACTAAATATACTCTACGATCTCTCTTCCCTTTTCTTACACACAAGAGGCCTACTACATATTATCTGCTGAGCTCGGAAATGTTGAGAAGGGCGGAAGCTCTAAATCGTATGTTTATTCCATTGGATATCGGGATTCTCCTTCTTAATCTTGGTTTTCACACGGTGGTTTATTTTATTTTATAAGAAAGAGGTGCTTCAAGGCTCTACCTCAAGCCCTCTCACCTTTCCAAGGAAATGAGAAGCAAATCGTTCAGTTTCTTCCAGGGTTCGGACCCCTTTGTTGGGATTGGGGTTATTTGAGGCTTGGAGACAGGTGATTAAGAAAGAGGAAAGAAAAACCACGCAGGTAATGGTTCACTTAAGGCGGACTCAAGATGAAAGATGGAATACGGCTAAAGGCGATTAGAAAGCTATGAAAGAGGTTACTAAAGCGAGCTGTCAAAGGGTGGCCCGAGAACTCTATAAAGTAGGTCATGCCAAAGGTTTTAATGCTCCTTGAGAAGTCTAGACATTTATAGATGTCATGTCGCTTGTATTATGTCATCAAGAACACTGCTACAAATAGGGCGTCTAATAGTTGGTCGAGGTGTTATTTGTCAAACTGAGAGAAAAATGTCATCAAAAAACACCGAATTATTTTACTTATGATTTTATTTTAGAAAAAGCGTTGCCATAGAGACACAAAAATGGGAAATATTTGGTTAAAAATGTGAGTTTAGGAGGTTTCAGCGATACAATGTGTGAATCATCTTAAAGCCGAATGTCCGGGAAATTTAGGAATCCCTCAACCGGGATCTAGTAAGGGGAGCGGAAGCGGCAGGTATCCCAGCAATATGTAGTCTTCCACTGGAAGAACACGTGTGGTACAAAGAATTTGCATCCATCTATGTGCGAGTAGCAAAGGGTTAATGGATGAATTCTAACAGGAACAATTGGGCCAAACAAAATCTGCGTTATGAGATTGATTGATTAACTGTACAACAGTGAAAAAAAATACGGAAATGAGAATAACTTTTTCTAGGGGTATCTTTTGCGTAAATCACGAATATAACATCCCTCTCTTTCTGCAACCTTCCAGTTTCTCGTAAATTACCATCTTACTAACTTTAAATACACTGATTGTTCCGTAGGGATTGAATGCAAAGATGATTAGGCCGAAACTGACAACTCTAAACTTATAAACGGATTTTTATTGCCAAAACAAAATAATTCGTGGGCTAAACTTAGGAATACCTTGTCACTTATATCATTTGAAATAAGCTAAAAATAAACATAAGGTATTTGTCAACTTAACCTATTAAATTTATGAAAGTATACTCAATATTTCTTTAGTTATATGGGTCCAAATCCGTGTTAACTCTCAAGTAGCGCTTGATAATTTTGTAACTTACTATAAATGCTTCTTATTTTTACTTTTTTATTTAACATTTGTTGCTGTTACTATTTATATTATTTTTTACATGTTACAGTGTTTTTTATTTAGAGGAGGCAGAGCTAAAATGCCTAAAGAATGCAAAAATTCCCTAGACAGTTTCTGTTATTTATGTGGATCAGTTTCGTTAAGACAATACAAGAGACAGTTTACTAAACATATGAAGAAACTTTATGAGTTGTACTTTGTATGTAAAGTAGGTGACCACGACAAACGCTGGGTACCTCACATATGTTGTGTCAGGTGTACAAGTTCCCTTCCTGCCTGGGTAGCAATGGGCTGGAGGGAGCCAAAGGACCATTCAACGGATTGCTACTTCTGCTTAACAGATATTAAAGTGTAAGTATTCAATGTGTTTTCTTTCTTGGTCTTTAATATATTTTCAAGAGATTTATTAATTAAAAAGATCAAAATACATACTATGTTGAACTTCGAATATTTCTGCAAGTGATCACAGCCAGTAAAATCCATTTTTAGTCTGATTTTATTATATTTCACAGCAGGTCGCAACAGAAAATGCAAGAAATCAATCTTGTATCTAGATCTTCATTCTGCTATTTGCTCAGTTCGAGATTCAAGTGTGATTCCTGTACCTCAACCGCCGTCTGAACTACTAAGCGATGACTCAAGCAAATCAGACGATTCAGAATCTCAAGATACTATGACGCATGGATGCCATAATGTAATTCATGAGCCACTAGTTAAGGAGGAGAAAATTATCTTGCTACCACTGCATATAAAACTAGGCTTAATGAAGCAATTAACTAAAGCACTGCAACATAACAAGCCATGTTTCCAGCAACTCAAATCGATCTTCCCTAAAATAAGTGATGCCAAGATTAAGGAAGGCATATTCGTAGGCCCTAGGATTCGTCAACTTATAGCTGAGGAGAACTTCGAGGCAACAATGGATAAAACTGAGCTAGCAGTCTGGTATGCATTCAAAAATGTATGCAAAGAACTTTTGGGAAAGTACCAAGGGGCTCAGTGAGAGTGTATAGTGGAGGGCATAATCAAGTGCTACTAAGATCTCTGATACAATATGTAACTGAAGATACACTTTCTGCTTCTCATCCGTCTTTCTTTCCAGATAATACAAGAGATGTGAGTGATGAACATGAAGAGGTGTTCCATCAAAATATAGCGTCAATGGAAAACAGGTATAAGGGAAAATGGATCTCTGCTATGCTGGCTGACTTCTGCTGGAACTTGAAGCGTGACACACCTGAGACGTCTTACAAACGAAGAAGTAAATACTAAAATGTAGGTTAATACATAATATAATGTTAACAAACATGCTGATTCATTATATATTTATGAATTAATTACATTTGACTCATTTAATCTGACTATGGGAGCGAAGTACATTTATGGTATCGTGGAAATCGGTATCAATTGTATAACACTATTTAACAATGAATTTTGCTACTTAGGTATTAGCTTGTGATTTATACTAAATCGAGTATCCTGATTCCAAATCTGTAATCAGAATTATTCTAGCACGTAAGGTTCCTGAGTTACACATATACTCTTTAGTTACACATATGGGTACTGTTGCTTCGGCTACCGTAGTGAGAGGATGTGTTGTGTATGTTTGGTTCTTGCGTTACACTCCTGCTTTATCACGTTGTCAAATTTAGCAATATAGTAGCGATGTTGAAAAGGTATTTACATACAGTGATTAATTGCATTTTTCTTTCCGATTTATCTCTCAATTAATTTGTAAATGAAATAAGATTGTACAAAATTATATAACAAAATATAAACAAACTAAGTTGAATACATGAATCGGCGAGGATGTATAAATAGCTAAGACAACTTTTGTTATATCTGTGGAAGATATACTCCAAGCAGCCAGCGCAAAAAAAATAGCTAAAAGAGTGAAAACTGCATAAAATTATTATTTTGGTTGTAAAGTTGGTGACAAAGACAAGCCCTGGGCACCTCACAAATATTGTACTATGTGTTATACGGGGCTCACACAGTGGTTAAATGACAAACGGAAGGGTATGGTTTTTGCTGTACCAAAGGTGTGGCGTGAGCCAACAAACCATGTTTTTGATTGCTACATTTGATGACAAATATTGCGGGATTGTCAAATAAGAACAAGTCAAAAATTGTATATCCAGATTGTAAGTCAGCTACAAAACCAGTCCCCATAATATGGAGATGCCAATCCCAGTTCCTCCATCAGCTAGTGGGGTTAAAGAAGATGATTCATCGCCTGAAGAGGATGATAACAATGAGGATAAAATGTATGTGGATGATTCTAAGGAAAAGAAGATCCAATTGATAAATCAAGAAAGATTGACTAATTTGGTGAGGGATTTATCATTGTTAGAGGAGAACGCCGAACTGTTGAGCTCCAGACTACAGTAATGGAATCTTCTAGATGACGGTGCAAAAATATCTACTTTCCCTAAATGCCATGAGGCCTTAGCTGCCTTCTATAACGAATAAGATGGTGCTTGTTTCTGTACTAATGTTAATGGCCTCATGAATCAGCTCGGAAACGAACATTTACCTGATGAATAGAGACTATTCATCGATGAAAGCACTGCTAGTTTCGAAGCTGTGTTGCTACACAATGGTAACAAAAATCTTCAACTCCTGTCGCACTTATATATGACTTAATGAAATTTATTTGGGAAGGTGTTCATTACTCGCATTATAAGTGGAATATATGTGGTGATCTAAAGGTAATTATTTTACTTCCTGGACTTCAGCTAGGATATACAAAGGATATGTGCTTCTTATGCCTATGGAATAGCCGTGACAACAGGAATCAGTATATTGTCAAAAAATGGCACGAAAGAGAAGAACACATAGTTGGCCCCGCTACATTGTGAAGCGTATGCCTTTGGTACATCCACAGAAGATCTACCTTCCACCACTTCATATCAAACTTGGCCTTATCACAAATTTTGTTAAAGCAATGGCCCATGATTCTGATGGATTCCAGTATCTCAAAGAGAAATTTGGTGCAAAGAAAACCGATGCTAAACTTAAAGCTGGCATTTTTGTAGGGCCGGAGATCAGAGAATTGATACGTGACAGAGAGTTCAGAAATAAACTAACTCCACTTGAGTTGACAGCATGGGATTCATTTGTCCATGCAGTGCAGAACCTCCTTAGTAATCATAGTGCTGAAAACTATGAAGAACTAGTAGACAACTTGCTAAAGGCCTATCAACGAATGGGGTGTCAGATGTCTCTTACGATGCCTTTCTTGCATTCGCATCTAGATTTCTTTCCATCTAATATGGGTGCTATTAATGACGAACATGGGAAAAGGTTCCACCGAAATATCGCAATGATGGAAAGCAGGTATCAAGGCCGCTTCAACGAAAACACGATGGATGACTACTGCTGGTTTCTACAACGGGAGGATCCTATATTCACGTACAAGCGCAAGAGCAAGAGTCTCAAACATTTTTGGAGAAATTCATAGTTAGGTGAGTACTACCTCTTTTATATGTAATACATATCTTGTCTGGGTCTGCAAAAGGACGTACATAATGCCAAATAGGGTGCCCCGATTCCAAACCTTTGCCCAGAAACGTCTCATTCTTCTCAAACTCGTAATAATTATATCATTAATTGATCCAAGGTGACAAAGTAAGCCATATAACCTAGTTGCATAACTCAGAAAACTTACGGGCTAGGGCAAATCAGAGCACAGATTTTGAATCAGCGCACCAAAATTAGTTAGTTACAACAAAATTTATTCAAGTAGCAGAGACAAAGTTAAAATTCGTTGGCTAGTGTAATTATTAAATCTGCAATTTCTAAGAAAATGTTACGTGATGGGAATTTTTTTTTACCAAATTCAAAATCAGCACACTCAACTTCATAAAAAAATGAACATGAGATCTATGTTTTTTTGCTTGACACTAAAATTTGTTGTAGCGTTATCGACGACAAAATATTGAAATTCAAACATGACACATTTCCCCAGCAAAGAAATGAGAGATAAGAAATATCGAATGAAAATGACAAGAAGAGTGAAAGAAGTTCAAAAATAAAAAAGATGAGTAATAACAAATCTCGTTAACTCTAAAAACCTGGGACAGTTTGAGTGTATTCAACTCCTCCAAGAAATACTAGCGCGTATATTGACGAAATTCTGGCAAAAGAGAGCCGAGAAATCAGGAACTCCATTGAAAGTCGGGCGAGCAGCAGCCAGCTTCATTCGAAGTAGGACTATCATCAACAAGCTTTATTCAAAAGCCAAAATTCCTTTCTTATATTGAGACTATTAATGTTTTGCTCTATCTTGTACTAGCTTGAGGAGTTGGGTGGAGATGCAAAGTACCCCCCTCCTCGCTTTCAAGGATGGTGGGAAGTTTACTTTAGTCAATTTAAGGCAACAAAGTTTGGTTTGGTATCCAAAGTTTGCGGATAAGCAGATGCTCATATTGCTCTGTGTCGGCTACTTGAATCTCCGGGTTCCTTTGCAAGTGTTAAAGTTAGGATTCTCGAGATTTGCCGCTTCCGCTTCTCGTTAAATCTCTTTTCACTTCTGTTTTTTTATCCATTCCGGCTCCTCTCTTTCCCATTGCATGCCCGTACATGTGAGTCGATATCCTCCTTGTGCGATCTTGTTTCCGGAGATTAAAGCCAGTCGTCCTGACCCCGACTGTATGGGATTAGGATGTTTGCTACAGCCTTTCTTAACACACTCGACTGTTTTACCATTTAGATTTTTAGACTTCTTCTCTTATCTTCGTTTTATCTCTTAATTCCCCCCCCTTGAGTGGAATTTAAATAATTCATCGGTTTTCTGTCTTAGATTATCATTTTACGATCGATTAATTAAATGAATCAATTTCAGTTCTCCTCTAATTTAAAAATAACAGAAGAACGAATAATTTTTCTTGCTATTCAATTTTCTTGTTCTTGTTTGTCAATCTCAACTCTGACCGTCATAAGTTCTCATTTTGCGAATGGAGCGAGCAAAACAACAACGAAATATTAGCTAAAAAACAAATTGAGTGAATGCGAGTTTTAAGTCCTTGAGAAATAAGGATTCAGGTAGCATAAAAATGTCTGGGGAGGTCGCAAGCATAATAACCCATCAACTGGAGCAATTTAAGAGGGTACGATGGAACAGCTTCCAAACCAATGGAGATCCCAGCCTTGCTTTGAATCGACGGTGATGTTTAAACGAATTGTTCCTGAAAAGATGCGGCTGAATTTCCGGTCATGACCCAGATCTGGCGTTCAAAATTAAGGAAGAAGGCAATGCAAAGCTAATTTTCTGTATTTGATCCTGGTTATTGTGAGATGTGAATTTAGCAGTGACCAACGAAAGAATGCAATTTAAAGTGGAGGGAGAGATGTGATGAAAGATAAAGAAAGGTTACGATATATGAAGAAAGCACGATGACATTGGGGCGGCTACCTCACCTGGAACGCATCTAATCCTCCAAATGACAGCTGCAGCGTGGTTGCCCATTCTACCCATGACAGTTTCTTGAAAAGTATACAGAAAAGAGGGGGAAAGGCAATAAAAATAATCCAAAGGGTGACAAAGTTCCATAGTAAAACATCTTTATTTTTTTAAGTAGGGTGCAAAGGCCTATTGTTTAACCTCCATTGCATGTGTGTCCCGAAGCCATATGCACGTAGAAGTGCGAGATGACCTCGTAGTGGGGCCGCGAATAAAGAAATTAGCCCTTAGCACTTCAAGAGTGACATACTTTGGGAGGATCCATTTTGCAGTTGAAATGTAGAGGATTACGTGCTATCCTGGCCCCAACACCTGCAGGCGGTTCTGTTGCTCTATATCTTGCACACATTTTCACTTCCTCCATCTTCGTTTTATTGATATATCCTTGCAAGCTTTTCAGAGGAGGTGCACTCGTTGGTTTTCGCTTTTATGAGAGGACAGCGTAATTGGGGGACTCTGGATTATAAGGGTACGGCAGCGGTCACATTCTCCCCCAAGCCACTTCCCGGTTTGGTATCTCGATCCCCCGATCTCTTTTAACCATTTCGTGGCTCTTTTGAAATTAGTCTTCCATCAAACGATCACCCCCACCACGGTATGGGCGAATAGCGCTGTGGGTCGTGGGAAATGGGATGGAATTTTTCTACACTCTGTAGGATGCCAAAAAGGAAATCTATGGAACCTCCTTGCTCTCTCCACCTACGAGGGCGTCTTCTTATATGTATCCTAAGGAGGAAAGAGATAGTTGTCCTGGAGTGGAAAAACGGCCATTTCATTGCTCTTAGTGTGTTTGGGCCTCTTGAACAACAAATACGGCGAAAGTTGTGCGTAGACTCATTAAAAAAGACCTGTTTCTAACTATTCTCGGCCTTTATTCATTCCCTTCCTTTATCTGTTTGGCTCGAACTCTCGTTCAAATTGAGGGGAACAAAGTTTTCCTTATTTTAATCCTCATTCAACAGGATTATATCACCCCGATGGAAAAAGGAAGTAAGTACAGTAGATATGGTGAAACCGTTCCCAAAAGAAAACGTTTTTAGTTTTAGGACACATCAACAACTCATACATACATATGGGGAATCTGGACGAATATTTCTTAGCCACGTTATACCATTCACTTATGTGAAGTATTGAGTTATAGATTATTTTTAAAATTTAATTTTGTGACTAGATTGGCGGTTCTCTATGAAAGGTTTTTCGGGAAAATAAGATTTAAACCCATTTTGGGCTTGATCTTAGCCAATCAACCTTCTGATCATACGCGAATCTAAAAAACATGTTTACACTTGTGATGGTCGAAATTCCAAGTTATTCCTAAATTCTTTAAACCAAGATAGAATCCTTTAAATAGCAATAAACCATGACTTTAAGATCCTACCGCACATAAAATCCCATGACTAAGAAGAACCAAGTTGACGTGTCAAAATTAATGGGGAGGGGGGCTTTGAGTCTGCAAAAGGCTAATCAATAGCCTATACGAGGCAGCTCCTCCTGTGTAGTCTTTACTGGCGTTCATGCGCGCCGACCACACTTTGTAGGAAATTAGTTAACGATGACAATTTATTATACCCAGTGATTTGTGCCAATCCCCCTAACATCTAGCATCCATTACACAAGTCTTTACTCTTTCGTGGGGCGATGGACCGAAGAACCAGGAATAGAACTAATATGGTATTGAGGTATATTGGGAGGAGTGTAAGTAATAGGAGTGTGAAATGAATCCGAAATTGTACCTGGCAATAGTTAGGCCTCATCTTGACTACGCGGTGCAATTCTGGTCACTATATTCTAGGATGGATATTGGTTTGCTCGAGTCTGTGCGGAGAAGGATGACTAAAGCGAGTCATGGGTTGAGGATTTTACCTTATGGTGAAAGGTATGGGAAACTAAATCTATATGCATTAGAATGGAGGGGAGTTCGAGGCAACTTGATTGAAGTCTTCAAGTGGGTAAAAGTTTATAATAGGGGAGACATAGGTAAGGTTCTTATTTTCAATGAACAAGATAGGACACGTAGCAATGGAATTAAGCTGGATATGTTCGGATTTAGGAAAGAGAGGCAGAAATTGGTCAACAACTAGAGTGGTAGATGGATGGAATAGGCTCACTAGTCAAGTGATAGAAGCTTCCTCCCTGATGAGTTTTAAGAATGGACTAGATGGATTTATGGATGAGGATGCTAGGTGGGACTGATCCGGGTGATGGCAACAGAAGCTGTCTCGTAATGGCAATTGATTATCCTTTTAGAGACTTCTTCTTTTATTATATTCTTAATATTTTGAACATCTGTTCATTTTTTCTAGTGAATGATTTTGCTCTTTTTCACTTCCGAATGAGTTCATATCACACGAAAAAGACACAATGGGGTGAATTCTTGAGATGTTCATTTAGCAAGTATTGAGACATGAAAGTGTTTTTCTTCAAATTTAAAACGCAATACCAACGAGATCATCTTCCACCGAAAGTTTAGAAGGAGAGAAGTGTAATGAAAAAGTGAAGGAGCTAGAGAAATGTGTGGAAGATACAGGATGGTCCTAGAGTCCGCAAGTAATTAAAAGAGTTGAGGTGGTGGTAAAGTCTATGAGAAATTTAAATATTAATATAGATATTTGAATTGCCCAAGGACTTTAGGGCCACCTTGTTAAATCGCCGCCCATTTCATCGCCGCGGATCCTCCTGCAAGGGTTAGGGCATAAAGAGTACGCAATCTTCCGGATGTAAGCTGCAGCAAGGTTGCCATTGCTACACACTACATCCCCTTGCGGGTGCGTAAGAGGATAGATAAGGAAAATAAAGAGGGCGGGGGGGGAGAAGGAGAAAAGGGTAGGGAGAAGTCAGGCACGTCAAAACCCACCGCCCCAACCGGAGCCAAGAGGGAGGGGCAAACACCCCCCAACTCCATCCCCTCCCCGATCAGGGATGAAAGGACGAAATCTGGTCGCCGACTAGCACACAAGATTAGGATTGTAAAGAAAGTGCCATGAAAATGTTTAGAAGGAAGAAAGCCCAGGTAGTATCAATCCCCTTTGAGACTTTAGGGGCACTGGGGCTCGAAGGGCGTGCCGCTCCCCTAGGTGCAACAGTCTAGATGGGTGAGCCTCTTGCGGGTCAGCTACGATATGAGCCTGATGAAACTAAAAAGAACAAAGTAGATATAGAGGGAATGGATGTGAGGTTGACACAGAAGAAAGGAGAAGTTCAAGAAGAGAAAGAATGAATTGCGAACCTCAGCTGGGTCATTCACTACTCTTGGGTCCATTCACAAGCGTGTCATAACTAGTTCTGGGTCGATTCACAAATATGACGTAAAATGCTGCTTTATAATGTTTGTGGATGTATTTTATCTACATATAATTGACGTTTATTTCTTCAGTAAAGTTAAAAAAATTTCTTCCTTTTTAGCGATTTTCTTGTAAATAAGTGTATGTAAAAAGGTTAGTTAGTTTATTAAAAATAAATGCTTTTCTTGTTAATTAAAAAAAAATAATGTAAAAATTGTATTGCTAGGTTTAATGCTGTTCTTGGAAGAAAACACAAATAAATTCACTCGAAGTTTGACATTTTGTGTATTTGCCCAGGAAATAAATGTAAAAATAAGGATCAAAGTACAAGAAAGGTCCTGGTTAATTTAGGGATTATGCTCATCCTCGAATTTTATGGGCGCTTTGTTATAAATATCTCTATTTTTAAAAAATACGTAAATGCTATATTGTGTATATAGTAGATATACTTCTATGTCTAGAGCATCTTTACTACTTAATGTGGGCCAATTCATCTTGGGAGACACATTGTGAGTTGAAATCCCATCGTAGTGTATTTTATATATAATTTTGAAGCGATTATTTTTTGCTGAATTAAAATATAATATAATCATTTCATATTAATCAATTCTTAAGGAAATATGATTCATTAAAATAGTATTCGGGGGTGAGGCTTATGTCTGAAATCGAGCAACGCGGTAGAAAAACTAGAGGCCTAGCAACATTTAGCAATCGTCTTTTGAATTCGAATGTAATGTTAGGATTTCGAATTAGGAATGTTACTAATTTATTTAAAAATTGCGGGGAACGTGCACCCCCCCTTAATTATGGGGGGTATGGGAGCGAAGGTCCTCATTTCGAATTTACCTAAAAAATGATATATAATACAATATGATGAGATTGCAATAGCCTAACCAAAAAAAACAACCCCAAAGCACATTTTTGGAATTTCCCCAAGAAAAAACATTGTCTATATTAAAAACAATAGTTTTTAAATATTTCTATATATATATATATATATATATATATATATATATATATATATATATATATATATATATATAGAAAAGTAAAAAGTTTAATTTACGAGACTAGTCTCGTAAATTAAACTTTTGGCTCATATACAGTGGTTTCACTATCATATATATATATATATATATATATATATGATGATATATATTATATATATTATCCTGTTTCATGCAGGATGGAATCTATACGATCATCCAAACATTCATTGAGCTGTAGTATTCCTTTGGTTCATAGAAAATGTCATTATAAAGCTAGAACCATCTTTTACTCACAAGTTACAGAAAAAGTATGTGATAATTATTATATTATATTCCCATACTTGCCACAATTAATTAATTTTAAAAAGTTAGCGCGTGTAACTTTTTAATCAATTTTAATTAAATAATCAATTTATTGGCGATAGCAGCAGATTCTCCTAGAGAGTAAAGGAGCACAAATGTGATATGTGACGTGGATCTCTTTCTTCTACTTTGTTTCTCCACATGACAAATGAAAACCATTCAATTGACATTGATAACGCAAAAATAGTTTATAATTCTTAAAATTATATACATAGGCCTCTAATTGGATCGGCGCTTTTAAAGGAAATTCCAAATTTTAATAATACCGATGACCAATTCAAAACTAATCCCTTGATAAGTAAGAAATTTATACTTCCTTAACTCAAAAATTGCCGCTGCTTCTCCACACCACTCCCCTTAATCAGATTCTAACTTGTAAATTTGTGTGTCCAGAAGTTTTGCATCTCTTTTGGTATATCATTAGTCTTCTAGCAATTGACGATGACGGACGTTTCCCATGGAACTGGTTTGTTTACGAATAATTTGATCCTATCACTGTGGTTTCTTTCCTCCATATATATATATAAATTATCTAAAAAATTGACGGTGGGCATAATCCCCAAATTAATTAAGACCCTATATTCAAATGTGCAAATGCTTCATTATTTGAAAAATTGTATTTTGATTCCTTTGCCTAAGAAATGATGATATTTGAGATTATAATGCCTCAGAATCACCTTAATGCAAGGTATCCTAGATCTTGCTGTATCAATTTATAGTATGTATTAATCTCAGGTGCCACTGGGAAGTTGAGTTCTTACAGTTTAGACCCTCTACACAAGTGCTCGGTTCACTCAGGAAAAGAAAGGGAGGAAGGGGATGCTACAGGGAACTTCGTCACCCCAAATTCTTGGGATGAAATTATGTGAACACGTCATTATTTGATATAAATCATAATCTGAGATAAAAGTTACAACACGAATTTCAGATAAAAAAAAACCATTAATTCAAATTCATTCATATTAAAAGTAAGTTTACTTTTTGCGTTTTTTTTAAAGATTTGGGATGGTTAGGTAGATTAGTTTGTTGTTACTACCAAAGATAATTTTAGTTGCACAGAGGCGCATGATTACAAGTACATACATCCACAATCACTTACAGGCTCACACACACAACAGAAGAGGCAACTATGTGAAAGAATATAAATGTACACCCATTGCCGGGGGCAGGGAACGAGTCAGTAATAACTGACGGTGAACAGCAAATAAGAAGCCAACACTATCAGCCACAATTCTTGGAAATGGAAATTTTCTTTTATGTATTTGCATATTAATAAATTACTATGTAATAATGCATACAATATCGCCTTTCCTTCTCCACATACATGCTACGAACTAACTGCGTACAACTTTAGGTATACCTAATCACGCTTTTTTTTAATTAAACAAAAGTACTTATTTCGAATTACCTGAGATTTGTCATTGTCTATCTCTGATATTTTCGGTGGAGATTTCACATGTGCGCTGTTCTTTTCGCACAAGTAGGAATCATTACACAAATACTGCTTTTTATTAACAGTAACCTATCAAACCAAGTAGTATAATACTAATGGCTCATATAATTTTTCCATTCAATTGATAATTATCGACTAGCAGAGAAGTATGATAGGATCTTCTATGCTCGCTTTCCAATTCTAGCTGATTTTTGATCGAAAATATGCATCTAAAACATATTCGTGAAAGGCAGTAATTGGGAATAAATGATTTCTTAACTGAAATCCATGATGGACTACGCAGGTAACACAACAAACCACCTCGAAGCTCGGAATGATACTGAGTTTCGTTTCTTGACAATTTGACGCGCTGCGCTCGCGGCACGGCAGCCCGTGCTCGTGGCTCGAGAAGGTTAAGTTCGCCACACTTTCATCTCACCATTCTGTGGAGAAGTTCATAACGTAAGTTCTGGAAACGCGTAATTTCATCATGAGAGGAGACGACTCACTTGCAAGTACCATTATAACTGCGAGTAACGACGATTTTGGTGTTACGATTACAGGCGATCTCTAAACCATATATGCAGGGGAAGGTCGGTAAAAGGGTTTAAACATTTGGCGTACTAATCCTTTATTAAAACTGACCTGAGAAGAACGAGAGGTACATATAGTTCGAGTCATTGGATCGAAAATTATTTATTTTTCAATGTATGAAGCGATATTTAAGATCATTATTTTTGCTACTTTTGTCAGATTTTAAGACCATATTTTGAAAATGGTTTCAAATAGAATACGAATGAAGTTAAGACATAGTTTAATCCAATGCATTCATTCAGTGATAAGAAAACCTTTAAGGGTGAACAGATTAAGGTTGAGAAATCAATTTTGGGGGAAAAATATTCGAATGAATGAAGAAACCAGGTCAAGCTATTAACATTTGGAGTAAAAACAAAACTAAATCTGTAACTTATAGCTATTTTTTCAAACTAATTAAGTTCGATATCAGTCCAATTAACGAGTTCAGGATTGCGAAATTTAATCGACAGGCACAAAAAAATATGTCAAGAAATGTTTATTCCAAATGTTTCCTAACTTTATCAGGGGGATATTCTTTGCACCCTAAGACATAATCTAAAATTCTTGTAAGACTGATGTTAATAAAGACGCTACTGACTAACAGATGAAAGGAAGTCAATAAACTTAGTTCTAACTTTGTGGAAACCAGAAAATTATCTTTCTTAAGGAGGTCGATATTCTCTTCTAGTAATTCTTCACACCGATGAGAGAACCAATCGCGAAACTGAGATCAAAAAATAGGTAGGAACGAAATATTTAGGTAACACTTTATTATGAAGAAACCTCTCTAGAAAATGTAATTTAAGTTTATGACCATCGAATAATGCTCTCTTATATTAAAAAAAATGATATTTCTTGAAAAGTTAAAACGAGAAATTAAGGTAAGAGTAAAGTATTTATATTTAAGTTCAGCGGATATCATTATGAAAAATTATGAATCGAATTAATCTCTCCAAAATGTATCAAAGCAAATCGCAGGAAAAATAAACAAAATAGACGGATAATTTTGATTCGGAACTACTTAAATCCTTGTGATTTGCTAATGATGTGAAATATTAAAGGTTCTAGATTATAGCAAGTCTTGTTATCACCAAAGGAATTTTTTTAGACTGTAAAACGTTTCTGTTATTTGGCTCATTTCGACCTCTCTAATACTTATGAGGTTCGGAGATTTTTATTGTTACTCAACTAAAGATATCATTTATGCTGTTTTTATTCTTTTTTCAAAGTCACTACTTTCACCGATGTATTTTTTCGGACATTTTGCGCAAGGGGTTTGGTAATTTCATGTCTGAGAAAAAACAGAAACCTTATTAGAGCAATTGGGGACAATTTTAATTTCTTTAAATATTTCCTGTTTTATTCAGAAATATGGGCGGAAAATTTTCGAAATTTATCATGCAAATTATTACTGCGGCTATTACCCTAATAAACTTTATTGCTTTATAATATGCCGATGGTCATTGGAGTGTGGCCAATCATTCGGCTGTACGCTTGTATAAAATCTCATCAAAGTGTAATGTTTTGAAATGCACCCTTGAAAAATGCTAGGAGAAATTATCAGATGAAACCCTGCAAGCCATTTGTGATCAGGTCATACTTGGACTTCGTCGTGCCAACGACGCAAAAGGCGATCATATTCAATATTAGTTACATCATCTGTAGTATATACTTGGTATTAACCAAGTTGCTCGCTGCTTCATTGTGCTCGGTTCGAATCCCACCAAGTACCAAGTACGGAAGTTTTCAAATTAGGAAATATATATATATATATATATATATATATATATATATATATATATATATATATATATATATATATATATATATATATATATATATATATATATACATATATATATATATATATATATATATATATATATATATATATATATATATATATATATATATATATATATATATATATATATATATATATATATATATATATGAAAAACTCGCAAAGTATCACGTGAGGGTAGCAAATGAATGCAATGTCCGAAGGAAAAAATGAAATGGTGTTTCCAAGTACTTTCGAACTTTATTAAGTTCCTTATCAAGGATAACTACAAGAAATAATATTATATTAGAGGTATATATACTTTTCTTTCGTATATATACCTCTAATATAATATTATTTCTTGTATTTATCCTTGATAAAGAACTTAATAGAGTTCGAAAGTACATGGAAACACCATTTCATTTTTTCCTGCGGGACATTGTATATAATATATCTATATATATATACACACATATATATATATATATATATATATATATATATATATATATATATATATATATATATATATATATATATATATATATATATATATATATATATATTTGTAGGATGAACGAAAGTACGTATAAAGGGAAATTCATTTCATTTTCTGGATAGATGCGTACAAACGTTTCAGGTGTACTGGAAAAAATACAATTCGTGAAGAAGACAAACATTTTAAGTTAAAATTAAAAACAATAAAATTATGGAAAATATTGAAGATTCATTAAGGGGGCATTGCAAAAATTTTCAGGTAATTGGTATTTTGGGGATTATTATGATGGGAAATTAAAATTAACGAATATGAGGAAAACCTTGGAAACACATCGAGATAACCCTAAACTTATACAATGACCCGTTAGAAGAAGACAGGGGAGAAAGGGCGATGAGTGTAAGAAGAAAGAAAAGATTAGGAGGTTGGTATTATTTTCAAAGTAAAAGTAGTGGATGAGAATAAGAATCGGAATTAAGAGAAGGAGAAAAGTATTTAATCTACATTGATTCAAGAGTTATCAATGATAGTATCAGACGTGGGTTTTAAGATTCCAAAATCGTCTGTTGTGATATCAGTTTTACAATTTATGGAGTGAAACCGAACAGGTGAGAATTCTTTCGTAGAGAGAACCTTCCCTGTCCTGTGGTTAACTCCCAAATGGGAACAGAACCTCACCCTTAGCGAGCGCACCCTACTGCCAATATATTTCCCCACTTTACATTTGGGGCAAGTAAATTAATATAAGATGGAGTACCTCGCTTCAGGCGGGATTCTGTCCTTACAATTAAAGTATAGTCCTATGTGGTGTTTACTTATAAAAATTAACTTATAATTGGTATGGAAAAATAATTTATTTGATAGAGTTGTAAGTCCTTTTGAATTTGTTTTTTATTTAAAAAACCCATATCCTAAAAGACTACGTAATGGATAACTTTACAAAGAGTTGAAAATTTAAGTTTAGGATGGTAATTGTTGTTAAAAAATTTGGCCGTGTTTTTTTTAATCAGAGATACAGGAGAACCGATTCGGTTGAAATATTTAAGCAGAAATTCGACTTCTTGGTGAAAACTAGAGTGGGAGGAACAAATATTATATGCCCGGAATATTAGTATTTTAATGGCACTGATATTGTACGAAAAATCACAAAAACTCAAAAAGTTTAGGCCTTGTCCACTAAAGGTTGGCTTATGAAAACTTTGGTTACAATTTTATGTTAATTTTTGTATAAGCTTACGTTTACTTGAACAGGAAACGGGGAATGTGAATTTTCCCTCGGATCTTCGCCTTTTCTAATATTTTGATAAATGAACAATAACTTTCTAGTCAATTCGGTTAGGTAAGGATAATAAAAAGAATTCCTTAATCGGTTAGAAAAGTCGCCTGGAGTTCCTCAACCTTCTTCAGGAGTGGTACATATACGACTAGGCAACTATCCATTTCTCTATAAAGAAAAATTTCAAGAAGCCTTTTGTATAAGCTAACGTTTACTTTAACAGAAATCGGGGAATGTGAATTTCCCGCGGATTTTCAGCGTTTCTATTTTTTTTTGTCTAGTATATGTAACGCTCTTGAAGAGGGTTGAGGAACTGCAGGAAACTTTTATCGCGGATTAAGGAATTCTTATTATTACCCTTACCTAACTGCATAATATGCAAAAATGCATTGAAGTGGTTAGAAAAGCAAAATGAGGACACATCACATATTAATTATTGATAGAATATAAACAAAAATGTTTATTTGTATTGTGTCAAGTATGAAATAAATGAGTTTCAATCAAATCATTCACTTTTTCTTACCTGCCCCATATTTGGCCAAGGCTGTATATATAAATATATATATATATATATATATATATATATATATATATATATATATATATATATTATACATATATATATATATATAATATATATATTATATACATATATATATATGAGGAATTAAACCACATTCTCCGAAGACAATTTAATTCAGAACAGTTTCAGTGTATCTCACACCCTTTTTCAACTGACACTGGGCAGAAAATATAAGAGAAATGCATATAAGCATAACACAAGATCCCCTCTTTTTTTTCCCCAATGCCCTACTTGTGGCTAATCTGAGGGGGGGGGGGTAGGCCTAAACATATTGAAGGGTTGACATTTTACTATTTTGTTTATTTGCGATCTTATTACAGGATTAAAAGAAAATTGACCCTCAGATAGATTTAAATTAGGAACTGACGATATCAAGCTCGATTCTACGATTCTTCTCTTAACATAGTTGGCCGATTTAAATAACATTTTACTTCCATTGAAATCGATCGTATGATTCTTGTCTCTAACATGGCAAAATATTCCACTGCTTTCGCTGCCCACTCTAATATCTCTTTTGTGTTCGTACAATCTCTTGTCTAGATTTCTCCCCGTTTTCCCTATATAAACTTTATGGCAATCGTTGCATGGTATTGCATATACTCATATGTTATGATGTTCTTTGGGTTTCCTGGCCATCATCAATTGGTTTAAGGAATTATTATATTTAAAGGCTAGATTAATACCTGCTTTTCCAAATATGTCCTTTAAACTTTTTCTAATTTGTATTACCCCGATTGGTTCATATCGTCTGCCCATTTCGCAGCTAGGAAAACATTCTATGGTAATAAGCCTTACCGCACTAACGACTTCAACAAATGTATAACATTGCCATTTAATAATAAATTAAATAGTTTAAAGGACATATTTGGAAAAGCAGGTATTAATCTAGCCTTTAAATATAATAATTCCTTAAACCAATTGATGATGGCCAGGAAACCCAAAGAACATCATAACATATGAGTATATGCAATACCATGCAACGATTGCCATAAAGTTTATATAGGGGAAACGGGGAGAAATCTAGACAAGAGATTGTACGAACACAAAAGAGATATTAGAGTGGGCAGCGAAAGCAGTGGAATATTTTGCCATGTTAGAGACAAGAATCATACGATCGATTTCAATGGAAGTAAAATGTTATTTAAATCGGCCAACTATGTTAAGAGAAGAATCGTTGAATCGAGCTTGATATCGTCAGTTCCTAATTTAAATCTATCTGAGGGTCAATTTTCTTTTAATCCTGTAATAAGATCGCAAATAAACAAAATAGTAAAATGTCAACCCTTCAATATGTTTAGGCCTACCCCCCCCCCTCAGATTAGCCACAAGTAGGGCATTGGGGAAAAAAAAGAGGGGATCTTGTGTTATGCTTACATGCATTTCTCTTATATTTTCTGCCCAGTGTCAGTTGAAAAAGGGTGTGAGATACACCGAAACTGTTCTGAATTAAATTGTCTTCGGAGAATGTGGTTTAATTCCTCATCTGTTCTAGCGATATTGCATTAATTTTCATCATATATATATATATATATATATATATATATATATATATATATATATATATATATATATATATATATATATATATATATATATATATATACATATATATATATATATATATATATATATATATATATATATATATATATATATATATATTTATATATATATATATATATATATATATATATATATATATATATATATATAGTAGTGTGCAAATTAGTTCGGACTACCAAATCTTTGGACTTTTTCATAATATTTCTTAATTTTTGGCAACACTAATGAAGATTTTTTTTTGTTTTCCGTGCAGAATAGTGTACTGGTAACATCTGGCAACTGTTTTGTTGTTCCCTAGCTACACTAAGCCCGACAGTGCTATACCAGAGCTTGTCGTGAATGATGATTGCTGGGAGCCTGCTCCGTATTGTCCTTGGTTCTGCCGGAATATTCACCTTCCACTCATTATCAGACTATAAATTTATAATAGGTATCACACCCAAGAAGCGTGCAAGTATTATAGGTCTTAGAAAACATGCTAGTTTTAGTATCAGACGGATTTCTGAGGAAATGAAGATAGCAAAGTCAACTGTTGGTGACATTGGGAAAAGAGCTGAAGACACTGGTGAACATTCAACACTACGACAAGAAAACCAGTAAAGACCTCCAGAGAGATTTATCTTTAGCTGATGTAAATGTTTCTTCTTCAACCGTCCGGCGAAGGCTCATTGAAGTTGGCAGATTTGCTAGAAAACCGGTACGTAAACAGTTATTGACTTCTGCTATGAAGACAAAACATCTTCGCTGGGCACGCAAGTGTGCTGGATGGAAGGCAGCTGACCGGAAGAAGGTTATGTTTTCAGACGAATCGCATTTTGAAATATATGGGCATAGGTCAGTTGTAATAAGACGAAGCAAAGATGAATCACTTCAGCCAGGACACACTCAACAGGCGCAAAAATACCCACCTAAGAAGATGTTTTGTGGTTGTTTTATCCCTAAAGGCCTAGGGCAGCTTGTTACTATTGGAAAAATGATGAACAGCGTTAAATACAAGGCAATCCTGCAGACTCACTTGCTTCATACGATGCAGAAGGACTTTCCTGATGGAGGCGGCATTTTCCAGCAGGATCTGGTCCGTGCCATACTTCTTCCCAAATAATGCGCACATTTTTCGAAAAAAGTGGACTTACCGTTATAGATTGGCCTTGGAATTCTCCTGACTTAAACCTCATCGAGAATCTATGGGCTACAATTAAACGTAGAATCGAGAAAACCGACTGTTCGACGATGCAGAAGATGATTTGTGCTGTTATCAATGCCTGGTACGATAACGAAGAACTGCCAGAAATGTGTTCAAATTTGGTTGAATCTATGCCAGAACGAGTGAAGCAGGTTCTAAAAGTAAAGGGCGGTTATATTTTTTTTATATTAAATGTACCATTTATCTTATCATTGACCTATTCTTTTCAAATATAAACAACAATTATCAAATAATTGTATTATTTCACCACTGTCCGAACTAATTTCCCCACTACTGTATATATATATATATATATATATATATATATATATAAATGAAAACCAGAGAAAGCCTTGACACTGGTGAAGATGGTAAGTTTAGGAGAAGTGATATTTTGAGACAGCAAATGTTTTGATTAAATAATTTCCAAAATAATGATCTGGAAGGAAGGGACGCAACTTTCCTGAAAGACCTCTTTCTGCAATCAAGGCAATTCGACCATTCAGACTTTCTTGACAAGGAAAGTGGGAAGGAGAGAATGATGAAAAAAAGTGAATAATTAGAAATATTAGTAATATTCAAAGGATCCAAGATAAAGTAAATGCGCGAAAATGTGACAAGGATGAAGGACGTAAAAGAAAAGTTAAAATAACCAGAGTATTATGGAGAGGAGACTACCTGAAGCCCTTCACCAGTATGGGGAGAGATAGGCCAACGAAATATTATCCGAAATGACGCTGAGAATATTTGTTACATCGATTTTCTTTATGTTCAATGCATTGGGTTTTTGGGGAAGAATAAGTCAATTATTTCCAATCCATTGATCATTAAAGAAGAGTCTTTTCAAATCTAACTTCTCTTAGAAGCTAAGAATCTTTTAAAACGATCCCTTTATAGATCGGTCAATAGAGGGCGCATTGGTTCGGTCTTGTTCATGCCTTTTCCAGCATCGACCTGAGGTCATTTAAATGCTGCTCCGGGGAGACGTGAATTGGCTTTATTTCTCTCGCATCTGAAGTTATACACAAAGGCTCTACCACCCACCCCCCTCTCCCTCCATCTAGGCCAGAACAAGAAAAGTAAAAAAAGAGGAGAAAATATCAAAGTAGAAAGGAAAGAAAAAAGAAATGGGATAACATTGATTTTTTTTGGAAAAGCGAAAAGCAAAGATAGCATCTCCCGCAAAAAGTTTGCAAGGGGAGAAAAGTAAAGAAAGAAGTGAAGATGAAGGGAAAAATGTGTAAAATATATATAGCTGCAGATTCATTTAGATATATTTGGGGCCGGGGAGCATGTATTATTGCAAATGTCACTGTAGAAGTCTAAATACCGCATACATAAGTGTACTCAGAAATACTCCGACACAAGCTGCGTGTCCCTCCCATATCCCCAAATGCACCAGCCTCTAATTCTCTATCACCCCCTTTCGCACCATCGTAAACTGTGAGGTGGCTCGAAGGTGTGGAAGACCTACTGTCTGCCCACAGATGAAAAAAGGATCTTTCGCGGAGCGATACGGATTTTATGAGAATTTGGTGCTCTCTCTCGATTTCTGCTCGTGAGGGAAATAAAAGGAAAACTTCTCCCTGGAGTCAGGCAGAAAACCTTGGACCTACGTTGTGAGGTAGAGCTCATTCCACATAAGAAGCAGTTCGACCGTTGCAAGAAAGAAACTTCTTGGGGAATTGGTTGTAGCCGTCACGGTACTTGTAGGTGCCAAACTTCTCGCAGATATCTCCTCCTTCAGAGGGCCTCCCTCTGCTGATTACCCTAGACCTAGCTAGGTATCGGTTTTAGCTACCCACTCCAGGAGCCAAATAATCGGACAGGCATTTCGACGAAGAAGTCCGATTTGAGCCACAGTCTGGCTCACCTTCGTGATCCAGCATAGGATCAGTATATCACCGGTCTAAGATTACCTTCTCATTCGGTAACCTCGGAGGCCGGACTAGGTGCGATCATTGTCACCAGAAGAAGATCTTCACCGTCACTTTCAAAAGTACTTACGAACTCAAAGGTATCGTTAATTGAATTATCCCCTCCTCTAATTTCACCAGTTGATTTGTGAACTTGAATTCCCACCCAGAGCCCATAACCTCGAGTATTAGGAGTGCTTAATTCAGTGTTTGACTCAATAATAATATTCCATTCGTTCTGTCAGCTGCCATTAAGACCCAAGTATCATAGTGACTAATTTTCAAGTAATCCCCATGACATTTTTGTAGACTTACTTATTCAGTGCAAGATTAATTCTATTTATATTTATATACGCTGTTGCTCATTTAAAATTCATGTATATTAAAGATTATTTTTGTATCTGTGTGTTTAACTATTTTGGACGATCCTTTGGCAATTATTAAGCAATCCATTCGTCCTAAATCTCAATATTACACCGATCCATACATGAATGGCTTTTATTGAATTGCGACACACTCAGGAGATCATCATCTTAGTTTTGATCAAAAGGTACGCACCGGGGTTATTTTTATTTACCGGAAGTGGCTAAGGTAGGTGTATTGGATACACTTCACCTCCGCTTCACCTCGGTCCGGTAATAAAATATATGTCCGGGAAGTGGGACTGGGATTACCCACTCACTAAACCTCGACAGTCACTTGCAGAATGCTTGTTTGTGTTACACCTGAGACCACTTTCTGGCAAGGAAAAAATGGATATATACGCATTAGTGCTTTTTGGTACCGTAAGATTTTAGGATTTCGTTTTATAATAATAAATAACTAATGTCTGACATATTAAATGTCAAACCACGGTTTGATGAAACAAATTATCTTTAATATATATTCATAAATCCAAAAAACAACAAAAACCTTGAAAAGAGGAGATAATTTTAACTTATTGCTTCCAAATCAACAATTAAACACTGCTTTCCCTTTTTCATCATTATCACATATTATTATTCATTTTATATCAATTTTACATAAAACCTATAACATACAACTTAACATATATTATTTAACATAAGTTATTTAAACATTTTAACTATTTCCGTTGTTAATATGAAATCACTTTAAATATTGCTTGCCACTAGACCTAGGTAGCACTAGGTGAAGAAGTATAGCTCATAGAAATTCAAATGCATCTGGTTCCGAACCTGAATAGCAGATGGTTGAGATGACTGAGATGCATATTTCTACTCAACTTCACCTTTTTTTACAACGAGAGAAATCCTCCGTTAGGAAATGAATTGACGCGGGGGAACTAGTTGAAGTTGTCATGATTTTGGTGGTAGGCACACAAATAAAATGTTATCCGGAAGAGGATGTAGTGAAATGGGTGGATAAAGATTAATGAGGGTGAGAGGTGACTTGGAAAGAGCATTAAGTATACTTTTCTGTATCTAAGGGACACAGGAAGCAGAGATGCTTAGTGTATCTCTTTATTGGCAAGGTAAAAGTTAATCATTTATGATCGACGTAGATGATTCCGTAATGTTCGCCATATAACTTTTTCAATTCCGTGGTATTATTTCTTTAGATGAATTGAAGGACCAACGAGAATAGAGCCATATAAATTTCCATTTGTGAATTAATACCTAGTTTATCTTCTTTTTGTAACTATCCAAACACAGGCGCCACTCATTTGGATCATAACATTTCGGATTTATTGCGCTTATCAAACCTGACACATCATGGTAATAAGCTAAATCACTTTCAACTTTGAAATGTTGTGAAAGATCATATTCCCTATTATGATAAAATGTTATTTTCCTAATTTTTTCAAAGTAATTGATTTATTTTTAAACTTGAAGCTAACACTTTTGACGATTCTTCGAAAGACCCAAATCTCTTACTTTCTTTCAGTTCTGCCGGATTAAAATCCTGGGGTTTTGAGTTAGAGTATGAACCCTTATCTACAAATTCTATATTATATTCATGTTCCACCACTTCTGAAATATTCTCCCCGTCCTCAAGGGATCCTCCAATGCTTGATTCTTCCCCTTTCTTTGGCTCAATTGTCGTAAATTTTCCACATGGAACTTATATATTTTATGTGGAAACCAAGACTTGTCTTGATCACGTTTCATTTCAAAGTTAAATAAGTAAACTTTCTTCATAAAATCACTAATAGTCAGTTGTTCGTTGACTAGGGGAAGAGTGAAGTTTCCACATATATAAGATAAAGAATATGGACTGTTTAAACATGATGGTGACTTCAATCTCTGAAAAAAAATTAACACACACTAAATCCGTTCTAATGAATACATCCATGATTCTCTCCAAATTTTGTATAGTCCGTCCTCAGGTGACATAAGCCAATTGCATAATTAGTAATAATAATTACACAGCCGTATTTCACACAGGTTAATAGTCAACTGATGTGATATGACATGTCTTCAAATGTCTGAGTCACGAGAGGCAATTATGAAATCAGTGTACCCAATTTCCTCAATAATAGTCTTAGATCATAGGAGGCGGAATAAAAGATAAAAAATAGTTGACTTGTGTAATCTACTCATTAATCGGAGAAATAGTTTAAATGAGAACCTAGAAAGATGCATTTTTGTCAGTGAGTATATTTTCTAAAATAAGGGGCGGCCTATAAAACTTAATTTGCAAACGCATCTAAAATTCATGCTTGCCTAGGGGATAAAGCGTTAGATTTCCACGTCTGGGTATTAATTAGGTTTAATCCAAGGGAGAGCAGACACAGAAAATCTGAGTTCTTAGGAAGCTAATAGGCTATTGGTGTTGGGTTTATTCTGTAGATTGGTGCAGATAAGTCTATCAACATATGTCATCACGCACAGCTAATCATAACAACGATGTCTCCTCTCCTAACCTATTTCGCAAATAACCTATCACTCTTTCATTGCAGAACCTACAGTTTTGTTTTATTTTTTTAGTTTCTTTCTGGCGTCCCCAGCAAGGACCTACCAGTTGAAATAACAAAGTGGCCTATCTATAAACTAATTAAAAACAACATCTCAAATAGTAAAATACTAGAGATGAGCCAGCCTTTCCTTCCTAAAACTCAATCACACCATAATCCGGTGTGCAGGAGTTCCGTCCGTCCCAGGACACATAGAGGCGGTAGCGTTCACGCTTGTCGCCGTACTAAGACAGGTACTGCTCAAGGAGCTTCCCTAGACTAGGATATTCAAAAAAGAAGTTTCTTAATGTCTGTGGGCCTAGTAGTCTTGGCAGAAGGGTTCAAAGGGGCACTCCTTCAAATGGCGCTGCTTCTCGCGAATGTGTTCGAGTTGGATTCGCCGAAAAAATATCCTGAAACTGGCGAGGTATTAGGGACTTAGAAACGGACATTCAGGAGGCAAAATTATGCAACATTAAATTCTGGTCCGCCGGCTCCCATCTTTTTTATTATTCAACTCGAATGGCTGTCCTGAATGCTGTCATGCAATCAGAGTGGAGAAGATCGGGACGCCAATATTGTTGTCAAGTCCGTGCATACAGTCCGGTGCCATCCTTGGCGCGCTCATTTCCCAAACCACTGCATTTTTAGAAACTAAGGAGAGACTAAGGCCGATACCCACGGGGATCGTAGCAGCCGTTGTGTCATAGATACTTCAAACATGGGGTGGGAAGATTTTAGTCACTTAAGGGCACTCAGCGAAATCTGAGAGTCACTATATAATATCATTCTGTCCCCCAACTGGGCACGGTGTACAATCTACCCTAATGAACAGTGTATTGCTCGGTATGGCGCATGTCATAAAACGCGCGACATTTCTCCAGCATTTAAAAAGAGCCCCTGTACAGAGGCCGTGTGGAAGGCACTGAATATCTAGCGGAGAAAACTCTGATGGTTTGTGTTCACCTTTCACAATAAACTCGGCTGAACACCATTAAGTATCGAATAGCCATGACGCGGTTATAGAAGAGCATAAGGTTGCAAATGTGCTCCTTCCAGGTGAAGCGTCGGCCGAAAACAAGACCAAAATTAAGATGGGACTATACCACATCTAGACGAGTCCCATTTATAAACAAGACCCTGTCAGGTGTGAAGGCGTGGATGGTGGCAGAAAATCCACTACCAAAGAAAACCTAATCCTGTGTACCTCGACATAACTAGATATACATTTCAGAGCTTTTTAGAGTTGTCTACGTAGAATGTAGCAAAGATATCTACTGAAAGCACCAAAGTGATAGCGCCGCATTCACCATAAGGCTACCATCTGAGAAACAGGTGACTTTCGTCTCACTACTGAGAACACTTGCTAACACCTGAGGCTGATGGAGCATGTGTCTGTAAAACAGCTTGATATAATCGTTAGAGTGCATAGCTATGATATGGTTGAAGTCGTTGGGCTCAAAGACGCTAGGCATCCCTTCAATGAGGGCCCCCTATGACTTTGAGGCTCCGCTTACTACTATATTCCCAGTTATTATAGCTGGGTGGTTTGCTTTTATCTCCACTCGAAGTTTTCTCTAAGCTAGACATGCCAGCTTTGGCCTGGTCTCCTGCAGAGTAGGCAAGGGATTTTCCCTTTCCTAAAGCTCACACTGTAGTTGAAGATACACTTATTATTTTCATTTTGGAGGTGGTGATGGGTAGTTTAAACTTTTTTCTTTCCTTTTCCGAAGGAGCTCCGAGGCCGGACGTCCCTGCCTCATTCCGGATCGTCTGGGGATGAAGAAAGACTCGATCAACTATGGAGATCCCCCCCCCCTCCTTCTCGCAAGGAGAAGAGCCACTCTCTCTTCAGTCAAGTTTCTGGGGTCCATACCTCCTTAGGAGAACCTTGCTTAGTAGCTGAGCTAGGTTCAGGAATATTTCCCATTAAGCCATTTTTCTCTCCAAGAAAAGGCCCTGCTATCTGAGGCGAAGGCACCTTTTGGTCCCCACTCGGCTTGTGAGTCTTACTTAGGCCATGCCCTAGGTCGTCGGGGATCTCAACAGGATAATCAATAGGCCCTAACCTACTACTGTTCTATAAGGATGCCTGAGGAGGCAAGCGTGCCGACCTACAACGGGAAAAATCGGGGATGGTATACCGTCGGCCTAGAAAATAACGATCATTAGCTCAAAGAATGGGGGTAGAGCTCAATGGGGTCTTCCATTTATGAGCTCCCTAATGAGATTCCCCTGTGCTGCCTGTTTCCATCAAAAGTGGACGACCTGTCTTTTGGCATTTTTGCCTCTCTTGCCAGGCCCCAGAGAAAGAAAAGGGAGGGTGGGGGGGTACAACCACCTCAGATAGAGAATCGCCCGGAGGTGACTCATTAAAAGAGCGTAAGAGAGAAATCCCATTTGCTGGAGAGATGGGAGTAAGCCTCTCTGCGTTAAGATGATCTTGGTAGGACCCCTGATAAAGGGTAGGAAGCCGGGCGCCGTTTAGTGGCCGCTCTCTGACAAAATTTGGTAATGAGTAAATCTCTTCAACCGGTGAAGGGGCTCCACACTTTCCTATAAAGAAAACAGGGTAACCATCTTACATATGAATGAGAAGCGACCAGGCAGAGTCGGCAGCCTTGTATTCTCCCCATCACGTAATTCCACTATTCATTGGAATTTCAGCCATGCCAGTGGGTAGGGCCGGCACGGTGTAATCCTTCACTGGAATAGTTTCAAATATGAGAGTGGAAGTGCGCCCAAATCCCAGAGCTTCTCTAAATAGTTCGAGGAAAGTTTGGATGTGGAGACCACTAGAGTAAATAATAAAGAAGAACTTGGATAGGCGGATGATAGTAAAAATAAATTTCAATGAAATGCGTGAGTTTCCGCCATCGTCACTCATATTTTTGCGAACTGGTATTCGAGGTATCGTTTTACCCCCATTTTATTATTATTTCATCATGTTTTGGTGCAGTTGTTAATGCCATTTTGGTAATTTAACATCGTTTTAGTAACGTTTGAAACACAATTTCGGGTGGTGTTTGCCACCTTTGTGGTTTGGTATTCCTTATCGTTTTATTTCAGTTTTTACCAGGTTTAAAAGAACAGCGTTCACTACGGTTTTACCATCGTTTTCATCGCCCTGTTGGTATTATTTGCACCGCTTCAAGACCGTGTTCATCTCCTTATTTTACTTTCGATTTCACCAATATTTCATCAGCATATTCATCAGTGTTTTGATTCCGTTTTAACCACTATTTTTGTTACAGTTTTTGACATAATTTTGCTACGATTTTCGCCGTCGTTTTAGTAGCTCAGCACAGTATTCACTACTGTTAGGTACCTTTATCCACATCATTTTGTAAAGGTTTTAATCATCGTTTTAGTGTAGTTTCAACCAGCTTTTGTTAGAAATTTCATTTCCATTTTTGGAACAGTTAACTCACCGTTTTCACTACCATTTTTGTTTCGTTTCACCATGTTTTGGCACAGTTTCCAACACTGTGATTATAATATTTTCAATACCGTTTTAGTATAGTAACATTTACACCAACGGTTTAGTACAGTGTTACTTATCCCTTTATTATAGTTTTACCATATTTTTGATACAATTTCTACCCTTGTTCCACTAAAGTTTGTCATCAAAATTTTGTTACCGTTTTTCCCACAGTTTTAGACCGTTTTCACCACCATTTTTTAGCCTGTTGACCAATGTCTGATACCATTTTCACCATCAATTTGATACCATGTTCACCACTTCTGAGGACAGCTTTCATCACCGTCTTACTATTGTGTTCATCACAAATTTTGCCGCCGTTTCGTGCCATCTTCACCTTAGGTGAGGTAGTTTTCCTCGTCATTTTATACCGATTTCGTCACTATTTTGATACAGATTTCATTACAGTTTACTACTCTTTCTAGCATCGTTTTATCTTAGTTTTTACCAATATTTGATTACCTTATTCATTGTTTTGGTACCCTTTTAACCACAGTAATTGCCATCATTTTGTTACTGGTTTCACTATCGTTTTAGTAGTTTTTATCCGTTTCTAAACCATTTTTACCAGCGACTTGTTACCATTTTTACCAACTTTTTGTCCAATCTTTACATGAATTGATTATTGTTTTCTATGCCATTTAATACAGATTTCGCAACACTTTTGATAAGGTTTTACTGTTTTCACCACCATTTCAGATCCTTTTTCAGCATCATTTTGCTACAATTTTCACCATGGCTCGATGGAGTTTTCCAGAATGTATCGTTATCGTTTTCTCTAGAGTTTAAGCCAATTTTCATCACTGTTTTTCTAATGTTTTCAACATCATTTAGGCACCGTTTTCGCCAGCGTTTGCTACCGTTTGTGGACCTTTTCCCCACTGTTTTCCTCCCCATTTTGTACCGTTTTCGATACAGTTTTGATCTTGTTTTCACTATCGATCTAGCGCTGTTTTCACCTTCGTTTTATTACCGTTTTCATCAACCTGTTAGTACCATTTTCACCAGCGCTTGAAATATTTTCTCTCTCTCTTTTAGGTATTTTTTCGCCGTCATTTTGCTTGCGTTTTTAACGCCATTTTACTCAATTTGCGTTATTACTACAGTCTTTTACCATTATTATCAGAGTTTTTGTTGTTTTTACCACTGCTTTGGTACAATCTTCACCTTTGTTTCGGTACAACGTTCACCACCAATTCAGCGCCATTTTCTCTACCGTTTTGTAACGTTTTTACCACCGTTTTGTAGCAGTTTTCACAAAACTTTGATACAATTTATTGCACCATTTTGTAATTATTTTTTTCACCATTGATTACGTGCGGTTTTCATGTGTTTTTCATCTATATAATTAGGTAAAGTATTCAATATTGCTTTGTTATAATTTTAATACCGTTTTGTATGGTTTTTCCACATCATTTTGTTACAGATTTTACCAACATTTTAGTACTAGAGTTGGTAACATTCACTACTGTTTTTGGTACAGTATTCTCCACAGTTCTCAGTACCGTTTTCTTCATTAATTTTTGTATAGCGTTTGACACAGTTTCACTACCGTTTTCACCGCCATTTCGGTACATATTTCACCACTGTATAGTTTTTATACTTTTTGTTTACGTTTTTCTAAAATGTTTTGGTGTTGTTTTAGCCAATACCTCTAACCATTTCCCACCAGCATTTTGGTAGCATTTTCACCACCGTTTGGTACCGTTTTCACCGCCGTTTTGGTCGGGCTGTCACCAAAGTTTTTGTAACATTTACACTTTCGTTTAATTACAGTTTTGCCATACTTTCAGTACCATTTTACCATGTTTTTCATCTGTTTTACCACATATTTCGTGCTGACTTCATTATATTTAGTACCATTTGCACCACATTTTTACTGCCATTTCCACAGCCGTCTTAATACCATTTCGGTTATAAGAGTTTTTCTATAGTTTTTACTACTGTTTGGTTTTTACTAATATTTTGGTAAAATTTTCCTATCATTTGATATCATTTTTTATACCACTTTCGCCAAATATTTGGTACAGCTTTCACCACAATTTTTGTATCGTTTTCTCCTCTTATTCGTAAACTTTTTACTACCGCTTTGGTAGAAATTTGGTCTCCTTTTCACCAACATTTTATTTTTTCAGCACCTTTTAATTCTGTTTTCGCCATCGTTTTGATGTCGTTTTTTTACTATTTTCACCACTTTTATACATTTTTTTTCATTGATTATCATTGTCCTATTATCATCTTTTTGTGATCAGTGGTAGGATCCAAACTATTGGTGATTAAAATAAATTATTGAATTACGAGCCAACAAAGGATGTAAGATCCATTCGAGGCTACTTCAAATAAAAGGTGGAAGGATGGAAATCAAAGTTCAAGGATAGGTGAAGTAAAAGAGGATATGGATGTGGAATTAGTTTAACAACTCTTATTTCTGTAAAATCATATAAAAATAATATTTAGGGATTCGAAACTTAAAAAATATACTCTTATCCTTTCAATGACATTCCTAGTCATATTATTCTAAGCTTGTGTTATTTTATAGAAAAAAAAAGGTTTATGTTAGCGCAGTTGTAAATCTTGTGTTGACTAGCTTGAAATCGATATTTCTAGTGGCCACTTGGTTATCTAGTTCAAAAGGTGGGGCATTAATTATAATAGTAAACCATTTTAGTATTGTAAAGACTCCAATAAGTTGGCCGCGCATATGATACTCTTTCAGTGAAAATAATTTGAGATGGCTCCGCTTTTCTTCGTTCGATCTATTACTAAGTTCAGGAATCAATTTCGTCGCTCGATGTTGGACGCGTTCCGATATTACAATACCATTTGAATTTATGGAGACAGGAATTCCACCGCATACTCCAAATGAGGCCTTACAAGCGCTGTATATAAGGACAGGAAAATATCTTAATATTTAAACACTAAATATCTAGATGATTTGGTCTTAAAACCCAATTGGCATTTTGTAACGGTACGGTGGATTATTTCGAAAATTATAGATTAATCTAGATTAAAACACTTTTTCATAAGAATTTTACTCTATTTAAAATTTTACCGCCCATATTTTAATCTCTTCAGAGATTATCATGCCTTATGTGAATTACCTTACAACTCTACATGTATTACATCTGAAAGGTCTGCGCGTCTTCACAACCCGAGTGCCCGCAACGAAGGCCTGGTTCACTAAGTGAACTTCGACTCTTTATCCAGGACTAAGGAAGCTGGTGCGTTCTCTACCCTTCACTCGCTCTTTGTTCTACTGCCTATAGAACCTTTTGGTCACGAACCGATGTTAGGCGTCGTGAACCTCTCCTCTCCTAAGCAAGCCACCAAGCTAGACTTGTTACCCAGACTAGCCCGGTGATTAGAGGTCCCAAGCTACGCGGAAGCAGGAGCCTGTACATTAACCTCTCGTTGCAAACAAAGCCAGAACAACGCTACAGGGCCAGTCCAAACCAATCACAAACCTCATTCGCCAAATACACCACAACTTACACCCCTGTAACGTACACCGCTACATACAAAATCCTAACCTACAGCGACCCAAACCTAACGCTTGCCACACAAAACGAGGCCGATAGGAATCTTCTAAATCCAAAATAACCCAATCCCCAGCCAAGAGCGTAATTAATGAACATATTCTCCAAACGACACTAGAAAAAAAATTTAAGACCATGAATAAACCTAACGCCATGGATGTTACAAAGAAAATTCAAAAACTGAGATTAAAACAGAGTAATCGGTACCCCAAATCCCTTACTGGCAAGGGCCTCACACCCAACAGACAAAAACTGGGCCACAGCTAAAATGAACACTAATAAAACAAACTAAAACTACCAACTCCTATACTTACAGGCTTTTTTAATTAAAAACCTTAATGTAGCCAAATATAGCATCCCCGCCCAAGAAATAATATTGAATAACAAACTACTCAGTTTACCAACACACTTCCTACAGTAGAACACTCGAAGTGTCAAAGTTAATGATGGAGGTTTACAGGAATTAACTAAAGAGCACAATTCCCCATACTTTTGTCTCCATCATTTTTTCTAAAAATCAAATTCCACTGTCACTCCGACAACAGAACAACTCACCACGATTTCCTCGTTTTACTTATCTCCAAACTAGGCCATGTCGTTCGCCGATTTAGAGCTACTAACCGACGAACTTCTAGCATTATATCTGATCCTGGGCGACTTCAATGATAGGAGTCGCACTTGGGGAGAGGAGAAAGAAATCAGCTGTAGCTGGAACTTATAAAAAAAACAAGTTAGCTTAAATCCCGGCAGTCACATGCCGTAGATACGAAGTCTCTTACACTTCATGTCTGGATAAGCAGTATGCCCTGTAAATCCGAGTGAAGATAGGGAAGGCGCCACTCACTTGGTTGAATTAAATTATTTGACAGAGACTGGGGAAGCTTGGCTCTTCCTCTTCGTCCCTCATAGTACCCAAAATTTTCTACGACTTTCTCCTCTGTATTTTATCTAGGCTACCTCATGCCGTCTCAAAAAAGGCTTTGAAACCTCTATAAACAATGACCTTCCTGGAATGGAAATGGTCCCTGCCATCTGGAAATGGTCCAGATGGCAGGGTCTTTGACCCATGCGAACTAAGGCTCAGTAAGGATAAACCTCCAAGACAAAATACGCCGCTGTGGAAAATCCTCTTGAGGCAGCACGGGCCCAAGGTACTTGAGAGGACAGGAGTGCCCTCATCCCTGGTTGGTATCACCTTATAAACCATGGACTACTCAATCCGAATTTCAAAGTAGGTCATGCCTGAAGCTTGCTCGTCTAACCTTGGATCCCCTTCCGAAGAGAATAAAAAGCCGAAAATCACCCGTTTATCGGAGGGCAGCATTCTGGTGAATGCTGCAAGCTCCTTTCCGAAGGGCATTAACGTGCTCTTCGGACACTCATTGGCTTGCCTGTGTGGATATCACTGCAATATACCGTTAATTTCGTGAAAGGGATGGCTTATGCGAGATGACTTGTGGACTACTCCTTAGAAGACATCACTAAAAAGCTGGTCAGCCAAGGAGTGGCGAGGTCGAATGTGTAATGAGAAAACAAGGGACGGCGATCGAGATTCAGCCCTACACTTTTCGTCACATTCTATTGTGACAGATTCCTTGTGCTGTATTGTGCTGTTTGGTATCGTGTGAAGGCATTCGTGCCCCTTTCGCGGTGTTGTTACCATTAACAACGCTTCAGTCATACTAATCAACATGTAGACGTGCCATATCAGGTGTACCCAAAATCTGCGCAAACTTCGAAAGATATTTCATTCTAAATCCATAATACGGAATGCCAATTGTGTGAATTGCGGAGAGCTGCACCCTACTTTCTTGAATCTTTGTAGGTCGTATCTTTTAAAGGTCCTGTCCATTCAGCCTTGAACCTCCTATTTTTCAGAAAAACCAAGAAATTGGTCTTATTACTCCCTGTGCAGTATTGGACTTCTTATCCCTTTCAAGATAAGAATATACCTTATGTTCCAGGCCCTTCCAGATACACGAACGCGGTCGCTTCTGGGCCCATTCGGAACCATATATGGGTTTACTTAAAGCAAAATGAGCGCGCGTTTTGGGGGGGATACCGGTCTGCTCTAAAAGGTCAGAATAGTCCACAGGTTTTTGTGTACGAACCCGTCTTGAGTACAAGGGACTAGTGGTAACAACTCAGCTCATCCCGATTCTGGGAGAGGTAACGTGAGAGAAGGTCATCCAAACTGGGAATTCAACAAAAAATTGTCGAAGAGTTTGTGGGAGAACGCAATCATCTCACTAAAGTGCAGGCGTCTTCCATCTCTTTTCCTAAGTAGCCCTGAAGGCTGCCATGATTCCTGTCATGTAGTCAGTGTGAGGAAGAGCAAAATGCGGGTCTGGTTGCACAGTCCTCGCGGACTCTTTGGCGCCTTCATCGGCGCGCACATTCACTCCAATTCCCTTAAGGCGCTATGTGAGTCGCTATAAATCACAATCTGGTTTCCAAACCTGGAACCACGCGTTATCTCCTGTACCGAGCGGTATATTGAAACCATCTCGGCCGCGAAGACAAACCAGCGCCTGCTAGAGTCCCGCTGACTTCAAAAAGAGGGGATACGGGCTGAAAACCAACCCACTTCTGGGACTTGGAGCCATCCATATACACTCTCACGGATCCAGCGTGACAGGAAGTGTGCTCCAAAACGACCGAACGCAACACTCCCGGCGCTGTAGAAGCTTTGGGATCAGAGGCGTGCTGACAGATAGCTAAAGGTGGTACCCTCCAAGGTGGTGTCCTGAGCAGAACCAGATGCTACCCCAAACCCTCCCAATGATGAATTGCCATGCTGAATTATGAAATATTTCCATGGTTAAAACATTTTACTAAAAGATATTTGTGAACATTTACTCTACTTATATTTACGAACTTTCTATCGTCAGGCAAACTAAAAAGAGCTTGACTACAAGTTGCTTGCAGACACTCAAAAGCAACTACATCCACTTCCCTGAAAGAACAGCATAATTCTTTTTATGAGGTGTGGCATAATTTACTAATTAAAAAATAATTGCGTAATTATTAGTTGTTATTCTAAATTAAACGCAAATATTAAGTATCTGGCCCGAGATACTTTAGGAAAGTTGAAAAGTGGGCCTATGGGTCTTAAATTGTCCCAGTCTTGTTTTATCCTAATACAATTCATCTTTATTGCATTAATTAAAAATAATAACAATAAATGATGGTGTTAATGGTAATATTGATGGCAATGGCAACCATACTAGTATTGATAACAATAGTAAGTATCCTTTAGTAAAGTTAATTAATGTATATTTCAATAATCGTTATTTAAAAGACTAATTACCCTCTCTTTGTCATCGAGGATCGTCATTTAAAACAGTCCACATCCAGGGACAAGCAGTGTAAATGCTAGCCTCCAGCCGACGAACACTGGACCTCTGTCCGATTGTCTTCATACGTCGAACCTGTACTCGAATCGCGTCAGATACCCATTCCAGTAGGAAAGAAAGAAATTATGTTCGTTCACTCAGATTTCATCCCCAAACGTTTAGGATCCCCGATCGATTACGGTTAGAGTCCAACGGGCAGCCTGCCGATAAAGAAGCTCATCCACACCCCTTGCCTCCTTAGTTCATTTACCCTCTGCGCTCCAATTCTAGTAAACTCCATCCATGCCCCGTAGGAGAGATTTTTTTCTTCGCGTATCAAAGAAAATCGCCCACGAATCTGTCTTTACTCAGGATTCTTTAAGTGTGAAGTCCATTGTAAGTGTGTAGTCCAGGTTTGATGGAAGTTTCGGCACCCAACCTCCTCTACGATTCTATATGCCGGTGATTTTGAATGTGGAGTGGTGTGAGTCCATTTCGCTGGGTGAAAACGAAAGTCCAGAGTCCGAGGTAAGGAAAATTATCACAAAAACGACACCAGAGGGCGCCTTGTTACGCTGGCGACCGCAAAGTGTCGTAACACACATCTTATAATTCATTCACATAGGTGCCAAAGCAGCCAAAACTTTTCCGGTCATCTGATATAAAGGGCTTATTTTTAATTTAAAATGACGACCAACGAGGGCATATCCCACAGAAAGTTTGCAGCTTCTGCTGTCGATATGAATGGCTGGATGGTGTGCAACTGTGGGCGTTGGAGCAAGGTTATTTTTTTAACAGCGCACATCTGGCGACTGTCAGCAAGGGCATAAGTCGCCGCGTTGGAGCCAAGAGAGAACGCTATTCGCAAAATGACTGGTGTATACATATTTTACCCCGTTAGATTTAACACTCTCTTGCTGGTCTGATATGTAAGAATGCAGGGCAAATTTCGCCAAGTAAAATTTTGCTATTGGGAAAGCAAAATTTTCAATGTCTACTACTTCTTCTTTATCTTCCTTCCTGGGGAATGTGCCAAAACTTCTCGTAAAATTGTTGATGTTCGATAATTTGTTCACCCATCTCTAATTAGGGCTTTATGAGGCAGCGGAATTCTTTTGATGTTGATCACACCCTCATTAATCCTCGAGAATCGTTCAAACCAACGGTGGTTCGACTCTCGGGGGAACTCATGAAAATAAACAACTCTGTCTGCTCAGAACTGAGCCATCCCTTGTATCACCTCGTTAATGGGTTCACTGGTTGACTTTTCTTCTGCCCTTTAGGGTTTATTATGCTCACTGAAGTGTGAATTTAAAGGTTAGAACTAAGCATTCCTATGAAAATCAACTTTTAGGATGAGTCATTCGAGTAAACCTTTGCTAAAATCAAAGTTTAAGTTTTCAGATTTCCTGTTTTTTGTTCTCTAGATTGGTACAGAATAACCGGGCATGGCATATACTCTAGTACAAATGTAGGAGATTATTTACCTACTAAACCTAAACACCAATTTTTCTAAGATGCTGCTAAATACTCATGGTGGTCATTTTCCATGTGTCAGTTACACAGCTTGGTATTGACTGTGTAGCCACCATGGCTAAACAAGGACCGCAAACAAGAAAAAGTTCTGGCTCAAATCTGCGTGATCTGGTGGGTCCAAACAAGCAATTCCTTCCTACAAAAGTTCAGACATGGAGATTTGTGGTCTAAAGAAGAATCTTTATGCAAGAAAAGAAGCTGTTTTTTTAGGATATGACAAGAGCGAGGTACCTTTGCAAGATTTAGCTAAAGGCTTGGCATTCCTGTTATAATTTATGAGAAATCCATTGCCAGGAAGATTCTTGTCAAGTGGAAGGAAATGACTGCTACGGAAAATAGAGTGAATTTTACGTTAAGACAGAAGAAAATATCTAAACTTGATACTCTTTTTGACGCAACAGAACATACAGACATGAAAGTGAGGCATCTGGCTGCTCTGACTGTACTACTAGTGCTAGCGTTCATGTCAAATGTGACTCTCTGCGTCAGAAGATTCCAAAACGAAAGGTAGAGTGCTCTATAACCAAGGGATCCAAGCATCATAATTTTCTGGCTGCCGAATTTCATATGTTGATATCAAAGAAACAGCAAAGTTAGCAAAGGTTGCTAATAAGAAGAAAAAGAGCAGAACGGAGAGGAGAAGAGAAGAAGGAAATAGAAAGAATAAAAAGAGAAACTACTTAGAGATGTTGATGAGCATGAAGATAAACATGGGGTGATTTCCTTGAAAGAGTCTCCAGGAAGACCAACATCTCCTGTTCACACAGATTTCTCCAGTATTTACATAGTACAAGTGCCAGTGTCAACAATAGCAAAGTTTCTACCTCTGCCAAAAGTGCGTGGATATTTCAAACACAGATGTGGCTGAAATTAGGTTTAATCGGTTTAAGATAGCAAACACTCCTGCAACAGGCATTCCAACTGGTTTCTTGCAGGATCTTATTAAAGATGACAATCTATCTGCTGATGAGGCATATATAGCTGTTGACATGGTGAAGATGTGGTTGGGCAATGAGTATGTAAAAGCTGCCTCACTGGAGGTCGTGGCTAAAAGGACAAAAGGAGAGGAGATAGGGAGAATTTTATCTGATAGAAAACAAGATAAAAGACAAAGATTATGAGGTACAAGGAAGAAACTGACACCTCCCATCCTGATACTGCGCCCTGAACCGCGCTATAGCTTGGTAAGGAAAGTTATGATTTCTCGGTTCTCTTTAAATCAATTTTGATGAAACGTTTCCCAGCTCCTGTGCACATTATGACAACCTTAATAATATGTTTTCATTACGCTGTGTTACGTCGTTCTATACTTATTTCATATTTGTCCTTGTTTTGGTGAGCCACGCTAATGGCAATTACCTTTTATATGAAAAGTATGACGTCGCTGAGGCCACAACGATGAAGAAAAGTCTTTCATCATCAAGGAAAGTGCTGAAGACACTTCTGTTCATGGAATTGTGGAAAAGTTAGTTTATCATGTGGACACGGTTCACGGTTAGATGATTTCTGAAAGATCTTTCGGTAAGTCGGTAAGGAAGAAACAATCGGATTGGGAGACCTCCAAGACTCTGACAGCTAGAGGATTTGATGAAAATTGACCACCAGTTACGTGGGAAACTCGGACACACAAGCAAATTTATTTTCACTGTCGCTGGTCGTCCCCATTTACCGAAGATTACCAGGAACCATATGTTATGGACCATTGTTTCCGTGCTAACTCCTGTGAAACTTCCTCCTTTAATGCCTCTTCACAAGACTTTGAAGCTTCAATAGTTCGGAAGTACATGAGGTTGGACATGAGTTGTTCTCCTTTTATTGACGAGACAAGGGCTACCCTTGGCGGACCTGACAGTTGGGAAAAGGGTTGAGTCTTTTTTCAGAGATGAGCGTCATTAATGTGTGTAACGTCAACAGCAGGGAAGAAGAGTCATGTTGAGGGCAAGTATAATTGGACATATTTGTTGGTCCAGTTATGGTGCCTGGGGGGATTAAAGTGACTCTTAAAGGTAGTCTTAGATCTCTGTCTAGATGATATACCGTTATCACTTCCAAGGACACTAGTTTTCATTCATGAAAACGCTACATCCTACTCTGCCAGGACCACCCAAGAGTTCCTAGACTCCTACGGCATACAAATGACAAGTTGATGGTGTAGCTGTCAGCTTTTCGGATCTCAGACCAATCGAAAATTTGTGGTCCATCTTAAACAAGAATTTTATGCCGATCAACGTCAATTTTCGTTTAAAGAACTCTCATGGGCAACCATCAAAGCTGCAGCAGAGAGAGGTCTACTGAATCAGTCACTGGCTGAATACAGGTGAAGCTCTGCTAGTGCTCAAGGAAAAGGATCTGAAGAACCTAGAGGTTCTGGTGAAGTTCTGTAAGGGCTTCTATTTCAAGATGTATTTTGAGATCAAGTTGAAGCACGACATGAAGTATGTACTCGTACCGCACCATATTGTGGCCATTCTGTGACTACTGAGAAACCAGACCTCTGAAGTTTGAGAACATGATTAGTTCTACATTAGTTCGTGGAATATACCATGCCACTGTGAGAACACCATTGCCTCTCTCCTGTGCAGTGATAATGAGGAGGATAAAGAGGGCATGAGGTGTTGACATGATCAAAGAAATAAGAGGTAAGACTGAGTATGAAGACATGAGTTCTGAGAACTCACACAAAAATCCAAGAGTGAAACTTATTACTACCTCCCAATTAATCTAATTGCATGGTATAAGGAGCAACAGTATGAGCCATTGCTCGTCTGTAAAATGTCAAGTGAAAAGGTTGAGGACCTTCTCAAGTCTCCATTTAAAGTTGAAAACTTCTCAGTTCACACTCAAAAGTGAAAGAGCAGTCCAAGAAATTTCAACTGAGGCTCACGTAGTGTTTTGTCATAAGATAAGAGATGGGTTTTGTCAGTGCTAGGATCGATCGCAGAGAACTATTGCCAGTTCTCAAGTAAAAGCAAGACATTATGAGCATGTTTTGATTTCTACGAGAAATGGAAGACAAATTATTTTTTTTTCAGAAGAAAGGATCTCAGAACATTCAGATAACTAACATATTAGAAGAATTAGATAAAAATCTAAAAAGTAACGTCACATTGCGTTATGAAATTCATATAAAGATCAGAATGACTCTCGCTGGTAAGCCACTTATAATCGTGGATTAGGTAACCCGAGTGGATAATGAAATTCATATAAAGATAGGAATGACAATCGTAAACGAGCTACCCCGATCGGTTAATAAAACTCATATGAAAATCAGAAAGACTATCGCTTGCAAGACCCGTGCAATCGTGGACGAATTCGTGGACAAATGAAAGTAATATAAAAATCAGAATGACAATCACTAGTAATTCACGTTCAATGGTGGACAGTCGGGTAGTGAAATTCACAAAAAGAGATAAGAACTGGAATCGCTGGTAAGCCCCTTTTAATCGTGGATGATGGAATCCGATCGCTCAATGATTTTTTTTTTAATATGTGTTTTACGCACCGTCCTTATTTAGGCTCAGCGGGCTGAACGAAAGAAGGAGAAGAGGCTAAGCTGGGGCCAGAAGGGGCGCTGAGTCCCGTCAGCAAGGTAGCCAGGAGAGCAAATCGCCGCGCCCCTTACGGGGGATCGCGTAATGAAATTCATATAAAGATCAGAATGAATCTCGCTGGTAAGCCCCTTTCAAACGTGGAGGAGAGAATCAGATTGTGTAATGCAATTCATATAAAGATCAGAATGACAAATGCTGACAAAATTTATTCAATCTTGGACGAGGTACCCCGTACGATTAAGGCAATTCCTATAAAAATCAGAATGATAATCGGTGGTAAGCTCCTTTCAATTGTGGACAAGATACCGCTATCGGATGATGAAATTCATATGATAATCAAGATGACAATCGCTGGTAAGCTCATTTAAATCGTAAACTAGGTAACTCGATCGGGTAGTGAAATTTATATTAAGATCAGAATGACTATTGTTGACAAGTCCCTTTCAATGATATATGAAGTACCCTGATTGGGTAATGAAATTCATATAAGGATCTGAATGACAATCGCTCAGGTAATGAAATTCGTACAAATATCAGAATGGCAATCGCTGGTAAGCGCCTTTAAATTGCGGACAAGGTACCCTGATCCTGAAATGTAATTCATATAAAGATCTAAATGACAATCGCTGGTAAACTCCTTTCGAACGTGTACGAGTTAACAAGATCCGGTAATGAAATTCATATAATGATCAGAAAGACAAATGATGACAAGCCCCCTTTAAATCGTGGACGACGGGGCCCGATCGGGTAATGAAATTCATATAAAGATCAGAATGATAACCTTTGGCTTTCCCATTTCAATAGTTTTTTAGGTTACCTGATCACGTAATGAAATTCATATAAAGATCAAACTGACAATTTTTGGTAGGTGCTACCTTTCATTCGTGGACGAGGTATTCCAAATGGGGATTTAAATTCATATAAAGACCAGAATAATTATAATCTCTGGAAAATTCAAGGGCACCCGGAGCTGTTCCAGGTTGGTTCAGGAAGAGAGGTATCGCTGTGTTTTACTGCCAAACAGAGTGTGGAGACCCTTCTCGACCCAAGGAAGCACCACTCGTTTCGCGTCAGTGGATTGTAAATATAAAACCTCCTTGGAGACGTTCAGGGTTGTAGATTGATGTATTGTGTGTGTGTGTGTCTGTGTGAAGACAGGTAATGGAAGAAGCAGCGGTTTTCTGATTACCTATAAGTATGGCGACGTGTGAATGCGGCTACCTGCGTATATGCCCCTAAAATCAGCGCTATGCAAATAGATGATTACTTCCTACCCATGTCAAGATTGTGTGTGTGTTTGTTTGTGCTGTGAGTTATGATCGGAAAGGGGTGAGGAAGCAGTTTAGGTTGCATATTTGCAAAAGTTTGAGCAAATGGTGGCAAAGTTGTGAATAATTTGCCCCGCCAGGTGGTGAGCAGAGTTGTATTTGGGGAGATCAAATCTAAGTTGGACTACCCCATGTATAGTTTAGATGTGATATGAAAAAATTGTTTAGTTTATTTGATTTTGTACAGACTATTTTAATTAATCCCATTAGAAAATTACATCCTTTAGATGTCTTTTATTAGCAGTGTAACGCAAATACCGAGTCCGCCATTTTGTCACACTAATGCAAGTCTGCAATTGTGGTGCGTTAACAAACTTTTGGAGGAGAAATCGCTGATTGCTTTGACATTATAAAGGATCCACTTTCCAATCCACCCCAGTTGAACCCCCAGTTGTGCACAAATGTGCACCTCTTTTATTGTAAACACAAGATGAAAATTAAGTTTAACACAATGGACACGCATGAACGCGTCTTAATGTAGAGCGAACGAGTTCACCCCGGTCACCGACCCGGCCCTTTATAGCAGCGACTATGGGAGTCGTGACCCACTCCTCAGCCATACAGACTTGCGACCGTAGCAGGCCTCGGCCCTCTTTACTCAGAGCAATAAAACTTGCGAGCTCCCCCCCCCCTCCCCACACATACACAATTTTGAAGATAAGGAGGTTTGAAAGGCCTAGCAACTACGCAGACCAATTGAATATTTGGAAAGAGTAAAATGGCAACTCCGTCACATCTAGAGCATATATCCGTTTCTCAGTTTATCGCAACGTTTACAATGTAACTAATTTTCTTCTTCTAAATCCAAAGGAGTATAGGATGAATGTTAGACATGCTAGAATTCAGCCTAGACAAACATACCGTCAATTTGGCTTCATCCTGCCCGAGACATCTCCAATTCTGGCTAGATTCAGCACCAGTGGGAAATGAGTTCGACTCTCACGTCGACTTCATTCTTGAGGACCAATTATTGTGTGCCCTGTCCCCAGAGACAGGAGCATTCGTCAAGAACAGGCGAGCCGCTACGTTCAATGAGTGCGTGGAGGAAGCGGATCTACATGCTCCCAACCACAAACTATATCCGCGAGAGTTTGAAAAGAACCAGCCCTTGTCTCCAAAGAAAGGTGGGTATCCCCAGAAACCCCAGCAAAAGAACCACAATAAATTTGTCAAGACCTCTGGACCCCTAAACCTAAATTATTTTCATCTAAGGATCAGAGAGAAATTAAGCCCCTAATTAATCTAAACCCCTCGTCCTCGTCATACCCCAGGAACCTCGTTACGTGTTTTAGTTGTGGCACCCCATATCACATTAGCTTCCATTGTCCCCAAAATTCGAGTCCTAGGTTGTCAACGAGTCAACAAGTGCATCACGTCACCGTATCTCTCCCCCAGGACAACCTCTTGCTTCAGCGCCTCCTTCGTCCACATCGAATTCCCCTGACCAACAGGTGAACTTTTTGTTTAATAAGAGTTCTCCTGGAGGACTAAAGTTTGAGACAGGCTCAGTAAATGGTTGCCGAGTCTCAATTTAACAGGTTGGAACGAAAATAACTGCCGATTTTCTAGAATAAAGTTTTTAGTTTAAGAATACTGCATTGGTTATGTAATATACACTTTGTTCTTTCAGATTCTAAAAGTTTTCTTCATAATCTTCTTCGGTATTCACCCTTATATGATCCTATCTAAAGATCACATTAGACATGTTTTACTCTATGAGGTTCGTAAAAGTGTCAATGCAAGTACAGCTGCAAAACCCATCCAGAGCACTTATGTGGATGCATCAGTAAATGAAAGTAGTTTCAGGAGGTGGTTTTCCCGTTTTAAAGTGGAAATTTCAGTCTAAAAGTAGGATCAAAAGAAGGTTGTCTAAAGGAACTTAATTCCGAAAATATGGATGATTTTGTCATAGTAAGTACTGCTACTAATTGTAGGTAACTCACATAATAATTTAATGTAAGCCATACGACTCCCCTACGCCAACTGAAAAGGATTGGGAAGGTTCCAGTTATTTGAAAATGGGTCCCGCACAAACTGTCTACGGCAAAACTTCAGCACTGTTGTTTGCTTTGCTGTGAATCAATGCTTTCACGGAACCTTCAGTGGATATTTTTTGGTAGGCTATTAATAATAGGAAGTGCATTCTCTATCATAACGTCAAACGCCGACTTTCGTAGTTCATTCGAGGAAGCAGAATTTCCTAACAAGAGAGGGGACTTCATCCGTAAAGTTCATATTAAGTGTATGGTGGTTTATTGAATGATTTTTTTTTGAAAATTGTTAGATAACAATAAAACAATTAATACCTGACTCTACTGCAATCAACTTAGTCATTATTCTCCATCACGATGATGCTCGTCCTCATATTGCTCGAATGAGCAAAAATCTCTTGGAGCATCTCGGTTGGGAAATATTGCTTCATCTTTCATATGCTCCTGACCTCTTACCTTCTGATCATCACTTGTTTAAAGGATTACAAAACTATTTGGATGGTTTTAGGTTGACATTAATGGAAGAGGTTGAAAAGGAGCTGAATTCACATCTTGCATAAAAACCTAAAGAAGTTTACAAGTCTGGCATTTATAAGCTTGTTGACAGAGGTAATGATGTTCTAGAAAGTAATGTAGGTTATGTTTAGGATTAAATATTTCCATAGTTATAAATTTTTTTATATATAGCCTGAAATAAAACATTACTTTTGTTCCAACCTGATACAGTAATTAGATTTTTCTTCGATTTACTATACGTATTTTTTTATACTTTCTTTATTAGAATAATATCCACTGTTGAAAGCAACGCTGATTTTTCTTCTCTATAGTTCAAAGATGTCTCTAAATATGCCCGATAGGGGTAATTATTTCCTATGGCATTTACATATGTCTCATCTTCTTTTTCTTCTGTGGGAAGTGGGGAGGTAGGTGTGTGTTAGAAATAGTAGTGTACAAGAATGATGGGGTTATAGTCGTGAAGATGAAGGAAGTATAAGAGTTGCAAGTATTGTAAAGTGACCTGAAGCAGGCGAATCTATTTAATTTTCTTTCTGTTTTGTTTTATTATTGTTGTTTTTGGACACACACACACACACACGCATATATATATATATATATATATATATATATATATATATATATATATATATATATATATATATATATATATTAAGAAAAAATATTGCAGTAACGCAATTAATTATGCGGTTAAAAAGCTATTTTTGGCCAACCAATCTCCCTCAAAGCCTTTGGAAGGAGCTCTTCTCACATACACGAAAAGGTAGCACTTAAAATAGGCGTTCTCTCAGATAGCCAAAAAACTATCTTTCGCTACGCGTTTTCAAGTGTCACCCTTGCTTTTCGAAGAGAATGGAAAATTTGTTTGATTCTCCATTTTCGCCACACCTTATAAATTAAGAAAAATTATTGCAGTAATGCAATTAATTATGCGGTTAAAAGGCTATTTTTGTGCTACCTTTTCGTGTATGTGAGAAGAGCTCCTTCCGAAGGCTTTGAGGAAGACTGGTTTGCCAAAAATAGCCTTTTAACCGCATAATTAATTGCGTTACTGCAATAATTTTTCTTAATTTATAAGGTGTGGCGAAAATGGAGAATCAAACAAATTTTCCATTCTCTTCGAAAAGCAAGGGTGACACTTGAAAACGCTAATCGAAAGATAGTTTTTTGGCTATCTGAGAGAACGCCTATTTTAAGTGCTACCTTTTCGTGTATGTGAGAAGAGCTCCTTCCAAAGGCTTTGAGGAAGACTGGTTTGCCAAAAATAGCCTTTTAACTGCATATATATATATATATATATATATATATATATATATATATATATATATATATATATATTAATAAATTGGCGTTCAAGCCTTTGAATTCATGTATAAATTTAGAGTTTATTTGTTTTCTTGACGTGTTGTTTGGTTCCTTTGCTTCATTTTCTGTGTTTTTGTCTCTTTAATGATTCTTACGTGTGTAATTTTTAATATTGGTACGAGTTTTTGTAACTTTCCACCTTAATTGTTTGTATACGTGTGTGTGTTCTGTGTTTCATACTTATTTTCTTTTTCGATTCTTCTTTGTCATCGTTGTGTAATTTGATGTCTTGATCCGGTTTTTGGATAATTTCAAGTTAGTTCGTTATTGTCGGTTATGCTTCTTCGTCGGATTTACTTGGTATTTTTTTAATGCAAAAAACGGGACAACCACTGTTTCAGAGCTTGCTGACGCTGCTGGGGAATCTTGCGTGACATGGACCCCGTTGGTTTTCTTCGAAGAGTGCTCTTATTTCCTCAGTGCTATTTAACGTTATTTTTTCTCTTATACCGACGCTCCTTCCTTTAGAATTGTGTTGAGATCCTGATATTTGTCACTTTGTCCAGGTCCTCTTGCGTCCTCCCCTTCTTCCTGCGTGTATTGGTGATATATATGCATTTATTTTGTATTTTTTGCATCTCTTTTTTGCGCTTTTCGAGACGCTGAAAAGAGATGCCGATGGATAGACGAGGGTGGATCTGTCTAGCGCCAGGTATAGTTTTCTTTTATTTATTTGATTGAGGCTTATGAAAGTAAAGAGGGTCCTTACTGTCGATTTTGATTTTTGGATCCGTTCTGTGACGTGCTTCCTCTACCCGGTAGGAGTGATCGTCAACCCGAGTACATTGCACTCGTTCGGGTAAGGATAACGCGTATCCCCCACTCTCACATCTGAAATTTTTGTTCTTCCTAATGGCACAATCTTGAATTTGTCCTGATTACTTCGGATCTTCTATTTGGATTCAAATTCGTTAATTTTTCTTATTTCTTCGGCCGTCATTCGAGCTTGCATAAGCGCATTCCTATATCGCCAATGATGAATTGGCTTATATAATCGGCGAACTGGATGTTCAGGCTAGCGGGGTTGCTTGGTTCTTAGTTGTAGCCTTTATAGGATTGCCTCGAGGCAATCCTACCTGTAGTGGAAAGGCGGGGCCATCCGTGCACCCTATACTGATATAAGCCGACCTTTCCATGACATAGTCACATATGATTTTTTCCAGCTTGGCGCTTAAACCCAGTTAAAGGACCTTGTATTGCATCCCCTCTAGCTGTACTTTATCGAACGCCTTTGATACGTCCCTGCATACGATGTCGATATAGCTTCGACTTCCAGAAGTGATATTGGGCAATAGTTCTCTTTCCTCGTCGGGGGCTTTTCAGGTTTGGCTATGAAGAATATCATTTTGGCTGTTTCGTATGCGTCGGAAAAGTAGCTGACATTTATGCAAGAGTTGAAGATATTGAGTAAACCTTCCTTCATGCATCTCGGTGCTTTGACGAAGTTTAGCTTCGTCAAACTTGACTGGCCTGGTGTTTTTGTTTAAATGAGTATAACGCGCTTTCCAGTCCTTCTAGCGTCACTCTTTCTTCTTCTCCTTCTGCCCTGTTCACTTGGTGGTTCCGGTGCGTCTTTTTAATGAGTTCATTGAGCTGCTCAATAATCTGATTTTCAAAATCAAAGTGTATGACTTCATTTTATTCTTCACTGATTCTGAAAATCTGTTCCCAGTGTTCCCTGAGAATGTTCTCTATTTCATTCTCCTCTGATTTTCTTTCACCGTAGTCGTCTTCTAATTATATCCCTTTACTCTGGGGCATTCCTTTAATCCTGTTGATCTTCAGCCAGAATTCCTTCAGTGTTGCCTCGTTATCAAGTTCTTCGATATCCTCATTCCATTTCTCTTCTTTCTCTTCGTATATTAGATTTTTAAGTTCTTCCTTTATTTCTCTTATACGGTACATTGCGTCACGCGATGTTCCTGTAGTGATGCTAATTTGATATAAATCTTTCAATTCACTCTATAAACCCTTCATACGATCGGTCCATTTATTTGCAGAGATTGTTCTGTATGCGGTTTTGGGAATTGACTCTCTGACAGCCTCGATCATCTGAGCCTCCAGCTGCTCCATTTCCTCGAGCGTTGCTTCGTCGGGGTTCACTGAGATGTAATTTCTTAGCAATCGCTCGTAATTACCCCAATTCGCCCTGTGGTAATGCTTCTTTGAATATGATGATACCAATATAGGGTTAAAGTTGATATTAAGGCTAAGGGGATAGCACATTTGTTCATTAGTCACTTTTCAAATTCTTTTGTTCAAAATTTGCTTTTTTTAGTTTTGTATAACCTTTAATTGAAAATTTTATGCACATTTTTATGGTATGACTAGAACATAGTGAAAATTAAGATAATGCAAATTGTATCCATTCGTAGAAATTTTTTCTTAGATATTTTAAGTTAATTTGTGTAAAACAAAACAAAACTACACCATTGATTTTTAATCAATTTATTGAAAATTCTATGAACTTCTTTATAGTATATATTCTGTTTTAGTGAAAATTATGATAATGCACAATTTTATACATTCGTGGTAATTCTCCGTAGATTTTTAAAGTTGATTTGTGAACAAAACGCAAAACTATACCATGCGATTTTAAATATATCCTAAAATAACGGCGCCTGAGAACTGGTTTATATTTTTAGCATTATTCGAATATAGATTGAATTAAATTTTAGGGCATTCAGAACACCTAACATGCCTTTTCTAACTGAGAACAAAACCTATAGTTGACCTTGTCCGAAAAATATATGTTTTAGTCCACCATTAACACAAATTTACATGGAACTAAATAAAACTGATTTCATATGATAACTAAATCAAATCATGTGTACATTGATTGCTCGTGAATTGAGTTCGAATGCTGATCTTTTAGTAATTCTATAGCCATTTATATGATATCAGGTTTCAAGAAAGAACTCCCTGTAACTCAAAAATGACCTCGTAGTTTATTACGATTTTGTCAGAAATAAAAGGGCTTTTAATGAGCGTTAATTTCATATATGATAATCTAACGTAGTCAAAAGTTGAAAAAATGAATGTGGTATCCGCTTAATCCCTTTATTGTTGCTACAAGGTATCACTTCAGGGGGCATGTGATAATTAAATGGTAAGAGGAAGTTGGACAAGCAAATGTCCGGCTTGATGGCGCTCCTTTCCATGATGGAGCTCAGAAAATCGGGGCCCATTCTCTGGACGATGTTTCTTTCCGGGAAGGTATCCAAGCATCTTTCTATACCATTAGTACGAGTATATCGGCCTCGGCACATCGTGCCTTCAGGTTCCCTATTTATATCGTAGGGATCCTTCGCCCGAATATACTCGTGATGATTTGGTTATTCAAGTAGTCGCCATCTGTGTTTGGAATCTTATGGCAATGACCATCTTCTCAAGGAACTCTTCAAAGTTCCTGAGCTAATTGGTTTATTTCCCTTCTGAAACGCAATGGCTGCTCCGTCGTATTGTTCTTGAGAATGGTTCACTGATAACACGTCATAGTTCCATATTAGTGTTAACTTCGTGTTCCGAAATGAGTATTATATCAGGATCGATGTTCCTAAAAATGTTGCCGTACTGCACTCTTTTCGTAGTCCACCCGTCGGTGTTAATTCTCAAAATTCTTAGCCTGGGGTCCCTGTTGGGGACTTTTTTGAAAGCAGCAGGTGGATGTTCAGTAGTTTCCTCTTGAATTATTTCCATGCCATGGTTCCTTTTTGTTTTCTGGTGGAGGGGGGAGGGAAGCTTGCTGGAATCTTCGATTTACTCCTTGAGGCCATCTAGGATCTTGTCCTGGTTCGGGTTCACTTTCTTCTTTTTCCTCTTCTTCTTTCGAGTGCGAGTCGCTTGAAGACTCCTCTTGTGTCCCATCTGATTCCTCCTCAGATGTTTCCTGCATCACTTCTTCTTTTTGTGGTTGCCAGGAGGCGGTACTCATATTAAGTATTTTCAATGAGTCCGGTGACTTGGGCACTTTGGTTTTGGGGGCTTAAGCAGCGAAATGAGTTCATTTTCATGACAAGCACGGCTTTTCATGTTTGCTATGTGGGCATGGATAACGCACATGAGGATCTTGGAACTCACTTCACTGTTCAGTTACATCGTTGGTTGATTGATGTTGGAAGTTTGGTTGGGTCTTGATGCAGCCGCCTTGGTTTGGTATTCCATTTGACCTGGGAGGGAATCCTTCCTCTTGATTATTTCTTTTTTCTTGCTTTTCTTCCTTCTGTAAAAAAATATTTAGAAAAATCTGTCACGTATTTAATGTGAGTGTTTTATAAGAGAAAATAAATTAAAAAAGGTGCGTCTCCCACTGTGTCCGGCCCCACGCCCCCGCGAACCAGAACTGCAGATCAATGGATGGATGAATGATGAAGAAAGGATGGACCCAGGAAGGGAGCGTCACAAGGGATGACTAATGGCGGACTTGATTATGGATGAAGGCCGAATCAACTGCCTCCACCCAGGGGGGCCGCATTCTTGGCTTTTTTTTATTATCCGCGACTGCATCCTCCATAGCATCGAAACAGTTTCATGTTGTTCTATGATCTTGGGCTGTAACCCCAATCGATAAAGCTATATGCTTCCTCAACAGGGTTCACAGTCTGTCCCTTTTCTGGAAAAGTCTCTGAAATTGATTTTTGCTGTGGGCTAATCCTCAAACCAGCTTCCGTCACTTCCTCTAATGTCACAGTCGATTGTCATAGTTAGAACGAAGGTTATGATGCAGTCCGGATTCGCGAATGCACGATGCCGCCGGCGGGGAACGATGTAGAGAGCTTAAGCGCTCATGTTGATTTCACGTGAAATGATGAAAAAAGTTGTATTTTTTATATCTTTCTTAAAGGCCTCCGGGCGGCTGCCTCAAACAAGCTTGGCTCTCAAATCTTTACTTCAAACGTGAGAATGAATAAAAATAAGAATATTCCTCGATAAGAAAACTTAACGTATAAAAGTCAAGTTTAACCAGCGAATAAAGTTCCTTCTCTCATTTAATGTCTTTTTCATTAAATTTTTGCATTACTGAACAAAGTGCGAAAAAACTTATTGTCAGGATAAATATCTCTGCTATCATTGAATTCGCTACTGTTTGCCTTCACAATTATTGCTTAAATGTAAATATTAAACTCAATTAAGTCTAGATAATGCTGTCCACTACCACATCTACAATATTTTTTATTGATGTAAGGTTGGGTTGTCGGAACAGTAAATAAAACCAATTCTGCTCTGTCTAAGAGCATTCATTTACAGGTCTTTGATAAATTTATGACAACATTTAACAAAAGGTGCGACTGGTTATATTTTGAGAAAAAAAACATCCTCTTCCTTTATTATCTAAATTTAATTTTCCTCTTCTTCAACATCTGTTCATTCATTTTCGCATTTTTATTCCACTGACTTTTTTGGATTTCCTCCCATTATGAGTCTCAGATTTTAACTTTCTTCTAATATTTAATGTTTAGGAATAATTTCTTTCGTTATTTTCATTTGATCTTACAAAGCTTTCTTCGCGTTTTTTCTTTGAAACATAACATCCTGAACGGTGTCGAAACCGGTAGGCATGCTCTTCTTCACTTATATACTGATCACCACACTTTAGATATGGTACCGCCCTTTGGAATAAGAAGGAGAATAGGGAGCCTAGGCCATGCCCCCTCTGAGCTCTTAACCCTTTAAACAGGCGTGATCCATTCAGCATTATTTTTCTTTCATTTTAATGTCTGTTCCGCAGATGAAGCTTTATTATCAACTCCCAAACAACGAATGCAATCTTTTCACCTTCAAGCGTTCTCATATATAACTATATCTATCTCATCTGAACAAATCTTAGATTCAGATAGTGTGGCTTATAAAAAGTTATACTAAATGAATCATTATTGAAACAGGGCTGTATAATTTACACTACCCGTGACTGGGTCTCGCTTAGAAACTGATAGACTACAAGGTTGGATTAAATGTGGCATGAACTGGGATGAGAGCAGGAAAAGGTATGTTAAATGCTATACAGTCATTTAATTTTGGAATATCATCTATGATAGATTTTTTTATTACATTGTAATTTTTTTACGAAAGATGACAATAATAGACTTTCTTTCCTTTTCACATTGATCATTGAACGTGAATTGAGCATTAACACTTATTCCCTAAACATTGTCTGCTGGGTTTTGGCCAATTGGAATAATAAATTTTGAGATCAAATTTTTTGCCTCATTTTCAGATTTATTTTCTTATTTAATTTTCTTTTCATTTTTGTAGTATCCTGCGTCTATCCATACCTCATCACAATGCCTTTAATTTTGTTTCCTTTTCTCTTCTTCCTAGAGTATTTGATGCCTAATTATTCACTTCTCCCATTTTCCGATAGACTGTGAAGGCATATATATGCTTCGTAAGATTGTAGATATGTGCTGTTAATTGAAAATCACTAGCTATGGTCTGTTATAATGGATTCATACAATTTAATTCTATAGTCAGACATAGTGTTTTGCAGGTAAACATCCAGGGTGTATGACGAATGATAGGCGAGTTAAAAACCCTCATCCCATCTTCACAGCTGGTAAAACCTTTCTTATGCCCTACCTTAATATATAATTTTACGAGTGTGGATGGGTGATATCACACGCCTGGATATAGGAGTTATATGACTCATGATACCCAGTCCATTTTATTAAACATAGCTTTCTTTTTCCATGCCTTTCACTTCAGTTTTCTCCAATACATATTTCTTATGGGAATCAAACTTTATTTTTTTGAGTTCTTCATAAATACACCCTTCAATAGGTTCTCCATTTAAATCTTCAGTATAATGCACGTTTAATACTGTTGAAATCCTGTCTATGTTGCATATTTATTCATTACACCCTGCCTCATATCCTATTTTAAAAATTACTGGAAACGCGTGAAATCCCAACAAAATCCTTATATAGATAGAAACATATTTTTTTACCTGCATTTCCCTGATTCATTATAGGAACATCATACATAACTTTGAACGGTGTGTTTCCAATCATTCTGTCTAGAATTTTTATACAGGTTTGTAACATTATCAAGCACGTTTATATATTTCAATGTATTTTTAAACGTAAAATATCTATATAACTCTTTCCTTTATTTTTCTTTGTGCATGTTCTATAAAACTAGCTCTGTCTAGTAAAAGAACATGATATAATCCGATATTATAATCGCTCAAAACACCTTTCATCTCGTTTTCTTTCAACTCGCTTCTATCATCAGAACATATATAATCTGGAATCCATCTGGTTTCTTCCATGAGTTATCGTATTGCTTTCAACCCTGCTTGAGCCGTCTTCTCTTTTAAAGGGATTCACCATAGATATCTACCTAGAATATACCTCAATTACAAATAGAATATAGCGTACACCATAATTAAAACATTGAAACTTCTGCATTGCACTGATATTAATCGGCCAAATCACATTTTCACTTTGTGCTTTTTCATGTGTTGTCTTGAATCTTGTTCGCATAGGTGAATGCCTTGAGTAACGACAATCATTCAGTGCCTCCTTTGTCGACCTAACTAAAGCTTTCGACACAATAAACCAGGACCTATTATTCAGGATACTCAGCAGACTTGGATGCCCACCAACATTTACAGAGATCATCCGCCAATTTAATGAAAATACGCAAGTTCGAGTGCTATCAGACGGCTATTATTCGGATTACTTTCATGTGAACGTCGGATTGAAACAAGGCTGTGCTCTTGCACCTGATTTGTTGAATAAATACCTTGTTGCTATTATTTACCACTATTATAACCACTCCACACCGGAAAATGGAATCACAATCAAGTATAGGTTCGATAACGGGTTGTTCAATATACGTAGGTTTGCTGCAGGAACTAAAACATCTGCAGTATGCAGATGATGCTGCCATGGTCGCTTACTATCCAATAAAACTGCAAAACCAATTCTCAAATCTCAGCGAGGTCTACAGACGAGCTGGGCTCAAAATAAGCGTTAGGAAAACTGAAGTTCTCACTCATTTAAGGGAATCAGAATCTCGTCGAGTCAGAGCACTTCACATATCTTGGGACCATTTTATCAAAAAATCGAATACTGGACAGAGAAATAATGAGCGGAATTTAGCTAGCTTCATTAGCTTTTTTACGGTTAAAAGAAAGGGTCTTCCTTAACCGCAATCTTAAGTTACACACCAAAATTGTAGTTTACGTTGCAGTATGCGTCTCTACATTGATCTACGGAAGTGAAGCCTGAAAACCTTATAGGCGGCACATAAGAGCACTGGAAGCTTTCCACATAAGCACCAGACCAGCAAGTGGGCAGAATAAGCTGTACAAGCAACACCTAAAACGCACCTTTAAATCTTGCAATATAGACCGTCGCCAACTAGAAGAACTAGCTGAAGACAGGGCAACTTGGCGACAAACTGTTTAACAGGGTCTCAAGAAACTTGAAAGTGCAAGACGTGACAGAAGAGATCGAGTTCGTGCAACAACACCCTCTCAATAATAAGGACACAACCCATAAATGCGACGTCTGCCAGAAGGCTTTCCGGACCAGGACAGGATTACTGAGCCGCCTTAGAGCACACATGAGAAGAAATGGGAGAGATCGTCGTCGAGCCGACGGACAACCTTAAGCATGCAGAGTATAACTATCCAAATCTGAGCGAAAACTTTCCACATTTGATCTTTTAACAACCTTTTATTGAAGATTAAAATAGTCAATTGACCACACAAAGTAATGTTGGCAGACTAGGGGATCTATACAACCGTAACAATCAGCGAGTCATTTTTGAGTGAATAATTAATACGTTTGCGCTCCTATAAAACTATAAATAAAAGCTTTTAGTTTAAAACCTATTTATTATGCATCCAGGATAAACATATAATTTCATTTAGAAATTTATGGATATTCACATCCTTATTACTTTATACATATTTAATGATTCTCAGAATCAAAAGAGTAGAGTTAAACCTACCCGAAGAACTATATTCAATATGGAGTGGATAAAATTTCGCAATGTGTATTTTTAATCCAACTTTATAGTTTTAAAATGAATATCAGAGGGATTTTATATGATCTAGAATTTGAATAAAAGTATTTGCTAACGAATCGTTCTCTAATAAAAAAATATTTCTATTTGGGGTGAACTTAAACTTTCTTCTTACAAGTTTTGATGACGCAGGCTGTTGAAATTCCATCCTCTGGAATTTCACAAGTTCCATAGCTTTCCATATCATGTCCAGAAAACAATGAAACTTATAAAACGATACATCTTTTTATATAATCAGCTCCCAAAATCAAAGGGTGAAGTTTTCGACGTTCATCGAGTCCATAATTGAATGTAAGATAACAAACATGAATCACATTTTGCAAACACTTCATCTGAATAAAATTCGATGAAATTCGCCTTTAAGTTTAGAAGAGTATTGATAAATATTCGTTGTACAATCCGTTTTTTTAATAATATCGGCGAAGTTTCACCCATAGTTGATTATCCTCCAATTAATGTAATTGATGAAGGTAATAAGGAAGATACCCACCGACAAAGAAGACCCTATGTCTTGAGCCTTACATACGTTATCATTAAAGTGAGCTCTGAAGAGGAAGGTGTAGAACACGTAATGGTGGGTAAGCGTTCCAGCACCGAAGTTAGTCAATGCAACACCATTCTTTTATCGGATGGAAGAGGAATAACTGAACCAGATATAACTTTGTACCATCATTGGTAAGACCATCCTTCACACCAAAGAAAAAGTATTCTGGTGTAGAAATTATAACCTTTAAGAGAAAACACCTATCCCCAATGCCACGAAGGCCTCAGACTTGTTTGTGTCGTCTTCGAATTGGGCACACGCGCGGGATGCATCGCCTGCGGACTCACGGCCCACACTTCATTAAGGCGACTGCGTTGCCTCCCGGACTATTCGGCCCATTCTTGTTGAATGTCCCAGTTTGGGTGATCTTCGCGCACGTTAACCTACTCGGTGTTAAGACGAGCAGGGTCACAACGGATTGTCCCTTGTTTTCGGAACTGGTTCGGGCTCACAGACTTGTGGACTATCAGACCTTTTGGAGGAGGCTAGCTTCTCCATTTTATTTAACTCTTTTTGTTGTAGGTCGCATGTTCATGTCCCGAATGCAAGGCAGGCTTCACCCCAGCTGCGGAGTGTACTTCGATCTTGCTTTTTTTTATTCGTGTCTTGTTTTTGTTTGACTACTTTTTGCTTTCTTTTTACCTACGGCGAAGCGCCAGGTGAAGACGTTTCATTCTTTTTGCAAAAGGAGTAAAGTTAAATTGTAACCATTTAGAGCCATGAAATGACTCATATGACCATTTACCCTAGAGATTTCAAACCTGCCATCGGATTTGGTGCTGGTGGCGCCATCTAGTGTCAGAAACCTCATTTAGCCATTCTAAGGCACTTGTAAGTGATTTGAACCGTGGAAACCACCAATGCAATAACCATTTACCATCTTATCACAAAACGCCCCAGGTCATTAGAGGGACTTTCCCTTTTTTTTTTAGTTTTGGTTATATGGTTTTTGTATATTTTTTTAATCCAGCCTAAGAGTAATTAGGCTCTAAGGTGATTCCGTCGACTTTGCCCTATTTGACAGTCCCCAGATGGGCTCTTTAAAAATATTTAGAGAAAACGGATTTTCTTCTCCTGGATATGTGGAAATTGCGGGGAATGAGCTCGCCGATGAGTGCGCTAGAGAATCCGTGCGAAAATCGGATAAATACAAGAATTGTGCTCCACGAACAAGGGTTTTTTCAAAGAAATGGTGAGAGATTCCCCTGAAAACTATTTAGCAAAAGTCCTACGAATATGGGTATCGAAAAAAAAATGTAAAAACTTATGTGATGGAACATAATAATGCAAAGTTTGATGAACAATTCAGATATAACGAATTACTTCAATATTTCAATTTTCACTTCAAATGCAATGAAAAGGGGACAACATTTTTTAAGAATGAGCTCGTTCAAGTGATAATTTTCAAGGATACATTTATCCATGCCTTCATCATTTAAAAAAATCCCACAACAATGGCGCTCTCGAAATGGAAAAACGTTATTTTCTTTCTGATTCTTATTTTTAGGAAACATTCAAATGTGTCAATTCTATTCTAGAAAAAGATTCTTCAACTATGAGATGATGAACAATGAAGAAAAAGTATACTTTGTATTTTTCTTCGCGAAGTTCTAAGGAGAGGACTATGACATTCATAGAGGTTGCATTAAGTATTGCCTTCAAGATATATATATTCTTCGTTTAAGTTTTGGGGAGTTTAGGTGTCTCTTTATCCACATATTTAACAGCGATCCCATAAGGTATTTTATTACAATAGCCTCGCTGTGTTTCAAGGTCTATTAGGATGTCTAGTTTTAAGGAAAAATCTCTTGCAATTATCGATAGGAAAGGAGCAAAATCTTTTTTCTTATAATGCTATACGATGGATTATATTTGAAGAACACGTCAGATGAATCACGCTAATCCAAGCAAGAAATATAGATGAGCAAAGACTGTCCGTTGGTAGGAGTGTATTTTTCCCTGATTGGTTTTCACCAATAGGAGGAAGAACCCCATTTCTCTTTCACGGTTACCACTAGCATGGGTATCAGAAACATGACTGTATTCTCAAACAAGATGTTTCCATAAGTGGAGTGGACCGCTCCAACCAGATAATAGAGAGGGAATGAATTCTCGATAGCAAATATGACGTTATTAGTGTCTGAGATTTTGAATTTTAAACAATGATGCAACTCCTTCTAGGACAGCGCAAGCTAGTTAATAGAATCTCCGACGGTGTAGTGAATAGTGTATTGGATCTGGCGAGTACCCTTTTCGGCAGGAGATGTAACTAATTTATATTATACTATCCGCCAACACAAGGTTTGCAAATCCATTATCTCGATTATTGCTCCATAAATCTTCACTGCATAAAAATAATCCATATCCCGTAAAATTACCTCACCGCAGTGTATCTGTGCGAAAAATTCTGTCTATTCAAGAAATAACCGACGGCGTGACTAAGGCATATTTTGGTATCGTGAAAGAAGATATCGCTCCTAATAATCTGTATATTCCAGCTTTGCCTCGATTCATAGGTGGTAAACTTAGCTTCACATTCTGCGTCACATGCGACCAGCAAAACTGACGTGAGTGAGATCATTAAAAAAGCAACTGTCATGAAATTGTTAGACTCTATATTTATATATATACGTAGGTACTTTGGGGCCTAGGCCCAAAGTTGGTTTAAGACCGATAGTGAAAGGGGAAATTGCTATGAGTCCAGTGGGGATGGTTTGTTATTACTCTGTGGGGCCCTTTTAAACAAGTGTTTCAAATTGCAAGTTGGCCAAAGACTAACAGGTAGCTGATACGCGCTGGGGTTGCAAAAGAAAGACAATGACGAAAATATAATTTTACTAACAACAAAAGGATATATACATATATATATATATATATATATATATATATATTTACATAGATATTGGGTTTAAATGGAATTGTCGCGACGGGGTTAAAGATCCACACGCGATCAGGTAGGTTAATTAAGGGATTAAAGAGGTCAGATTCAATTTGGTGATTTAAAGGGGATAATAAACTAGGGCGTTCACACAAATAATGGAGCAATTGGGTAAGCCAGATTCAAGTTCAATCTGCAGGCGGCAACGGTTACGATTACCTTATGTGCTCGTTGCCGAAAAGGGGCCAGTTGTGGTATGGTGAATGCGATAAAAGAAGTTGGTTTACCTCTGGCTTCATAGGAGGGAGCAATTTTCGTCTTCGAAGTTGGGAATCCTTGTCAGTCCTTGCCGATTGAATAGGGCAGAGTTCACTGATGTCAAAACTTGCCGATTGATTAAGGCAGAGTTTACGGATCGATTTAGCCTTCAACTTTAATCTAAATCACCGATGGAGGGGGGGGGGAGATAGCGTCCTTCAGCTCGTTCGTAGGAGTAGGTAGAAGTCTAACAGTACTTTTCTCTAAACTTAGTCGAAGCGTTATATAGGAGCTTCGACTAGGTGATTTAGATACTACCAAGGCCTCCGGCCCTGATAATATTCATTCTAGGATACTTAAAGAAGGGGTAGAAAGTATCTCAATAGCTCTGGACAAGTTATATACTAGGTCATTGGAATATGGAGAAATACCCGATGATTGGAAGAGAGCAAATGTAGTCCCCATTTTCAAGAAGGGTAGTAAAGAGGATCCAAATAACTTTAGACCGGTTAGCCTAACTCCTGTAGTCTGTAAAATTCTTGAGAAAATAGTTAAAAAAGGGATTTGCCAACATCTAGAGAGGGAGGGGTTAATCAGCGATGCTCAGCATGGGTTTAGATCAGGTAGATCATGTTTGACTAACTTACTAGACTTTCTGGAGTTTGTAACAGATCAAGTAGATAAGGGAGAGAATGTAGATATAATTTACTTAGATTTTAGTAAAGCATTTGATAAGGTACCACATAGGAGACTAGTTCATAAATTAAAAATGATTGGGATATGTGGGGGTGTTTCAAATTGGATAGCTGAGTGGCTGAAAGACAGGAAGCAAAGGGTAGTGCTAAATGGTGTAAAGTCAGAGTGGAGGGATGTTATCAGTGGGGTTCCTCAGGGATCAGTTCTCGGTCCATTATTATTTGTCATCTATATAAACGATCTTGGGGAGGCAGTTAATAATAAAGTGTCAATTTTTGCGGATGATACCAAATTAGCAGCTGTAGTTAAAGATATTGATGATAATTTTAAAGTGCAGGGGGACTTAAATAAATTGTTATCCTGGGCACATAAGTGGCAAATGACTTTCAACCTTGATAAGTGCAAAGTTATTAACATGGGAAAAGATAATAGAGAATTTAACTATGAAATGGATGGGCATTGGCTGAGCTCAGTAGAGGATGAGAAAGATCTAGGAGTAGTAATAGATAAGTCATTAAGGTTTTCTAAGCAGTGTATTGAAGCAAGAAATAGGGCAAATAGAGTGCTGGGTTTTATTAAGAGAAATGTCAGTTACAAAAGTAAGGAGGTTATTCTTAAACTCTATAACTCTTATGTTAGGCCACATCTAGAGTACTGTATACAGGCATGGTCCCCACATTTTAGACACGATATTAACCTTCTTGAGTCAGTGCAACGGAGGGCAACAAAGATTATTCCTTCCCTGAGGCACCTTGAATATGAAGATAGACTGAGGGTATTAAATATGTTCTCGTTCGAAAGGAGGTGTGTGAGAGGGGATATGATTGAGCTGTTTAAAATTTTTTCCGGGATAGATAAATTGGATGTTAGCAAGTTTTTTGAGTTAGATGATGGAAATCGGACTAGAGGTCACCACTTGAAAATTAAAAAGCAAGGGTGTAGGTTGGATTTAAGAAAATATTTTTTCACCAATAGAGTGGTAGACTTTTGGAACAAATTGCCGCAGAGGGTAGTAGGTAGTCCAAATCTAAATGTATTTAAGAGTAGGTTGGATGAGTTTATGGGAAGGGAAGGTTGTAATGGTTCCTAAGTTTTGTATATATTAATATTGTTTGTATATATCTATAGCTGCATGATTTAGTTCTTGACAAGCCTTGATTGGTGATACCCTTGTTTCTGGATGCAATCTTCTGGATGTAGTTTTCCTGGGAGTTTGGGTGCCTTGAAAAAGAGGCCGCTTGACTCGGATGACCTATGATGAGCCCTTGTGGCTTTTGTCATCCGTTATATTATATTGTGGGGGACTTTGATTTTGTCTTCCCCTGGTGATGGTGCTTTTTGTGGGTGGGTTTTGACGGAGTCGGATGACCTTTGATAGGCCCTTGTGGCTTTTGTCATCCGTGTAATTATGTTATGTTATGTTATGTTATGAGCCTGGTGAGGAGGCTCCAAACGCGCGCTCGATCTTGTGGAAACGTCAGGGCGGCTCCTTCGGGGGAATTGTGATAACGATCATTGGAATGTCCAACGGATTCCAATCTTCGAGCTGAAAGTCCGACTTCTCGCGGATAGGTGGCCGTGTGTGTGTATCGGGAAAAACCCATCACTTCCTAGGCAAATACAGCTGTGGAGAGTGATAACAGCGTCATCCGCCTACTTGCCTAGGTTCAACCATGCTTTATCAGCCCCATGCGGTGATCTCCAGATCCACGTGGGTACAAAAGGGCACGTGGCCGCCATTTGTCCTCATTCTGCTACACCAACGTATGCTTTGCGGAGTGTACACAATTTCAGATTTAAAGCTTGCACTGTAAAAGATGCATGAGATGATTAAAATATATGTGTTTTGGGAATTAGAAAAGAAGGATGTTTTTCGCAGAATATATCAAAACTTTTCTGGAAGAAAAAATAAAGGCTTCTAGATTCCTTCGAGGATTAGATGCAAAAAAGAAAAAACGGCATATGAGAAGAGGGTGAATGAGGTTGAGGGCATTAACAGAAAAATGGAAAACATAGAAAAAATACCGGAAAACGTTTTAGAGGAAAGTTCTGTCTAAAAAGGTAAGAATTTGTACCTGCAATTAGTTTGCTCTATAACGAAGGTAGAGAATGCTGAACATGTACAGACTGAATTCTACATTATGAATCTTACAATTGCAGCATTTACAACTGTCTATGTTCGGATAAAACTCTACGGCTCCTTGGAATCATTGAGCAAACGGCTTTCCTACTATGACAGAGACAATCCCATCTTTATTGCTAGGAAAGACGATCCACAACCTTCACTTGGACAATTCCACGGTGATCTCACCGATGAAATCAAAGATGCATACAGTGCCAAAGCGTAGAGAGGTTCGTTCTGCTTTATGGGTCCCAAATCCTACTAACTACATATCCGGGCGAGGAGTGAGGTAGAATATATACTTGGTGCTAGAGGATTAACTATTAAACTCCAAACTAAGGATATAATCGCCTATGGTAGTGTGAAACGTCTTGTTGGAGCTGAGCTGAGTAAGGAGGAAGCTGATAACCAGATCCTTGTACAATTAATTTGTTTCAGAGCAAAGGGAATCCCTTGGAGTAAAAGAGGTGAGAGGGAAAACTGTTTTCAGAACGAATTTTAGAAAAAAAAGTTAAAGTTTCGGAGAGTTGTCAAAACATACCTTCCGGTTTCCAAGGGGGATTACATGTCATTTACAAATTTAGTTAAATAGATATACTTCATCTTTTTCAATATTATTCCTCTTTACGTGTATATTCATTTTTCGTTTATAATTTTCTCACTGTTTAGTATGAAGAAATTAAAGAAAAGATATAAATGAGTGTTTCTTATCCCATAGAGGTAAAATAATAATTTATGTCTATTATCAACTTTTTAGCAGGATATGAACCCTACTTACAAGGGTTTTGTATCAAATATAAGAATCTTTACTACTTTTTTACTATCATTCACCGTGTTAAAATGCAATATGCTGAAAAACCTGTCTAATCATATAATATGAAGATCGGAGAGTCCCCCTAAGAAGAAAAACTGATCCATAACCTCGTTGTGTTCATTTTTCGCTAATGATTAAATCGTGTAATTCCATAAGCTGGCGATTTTCAAGTATTTATTTTCCACTGTTCTAGTTGAGAGATAGTGGGCTGAAAAATTATATAGAAATTCAATACGATTAATAGGATGATCATGAATAAGTCGATGAAGATGTTCAACAAAACAACTCTAGATGAATATTCTGCAGTAGATTTATGATCTCAACTGCGAAAATCTTCAGGAGCAAAATAAGTGCTGAATCTGGGTATGACAGGGTGTGGATGGGAAATAATCTTATAACGTTTGACACAAAGACAGGCTTAACGACAAATGAGTAAAAACATATGCGGTTGATATGAGATAAGGAGATTTTGCCGAGGTCTGAAAATTCCTGTGTCTTTCGTTTTAGCATAACAGCGGAGTTGCCACTTCACTCTATTCCAAGTTTTTAAAACAGTTTTGGTTCAAAATAGTGTAAAGTGAATATAAAGAAATCAATATTATACGTTCACTAAATATCATTACGATAAATTGAGAAAAAGGTCTATGCATAAAAACAGCCGAAGTGCTACTTCACTCTTTCCGAAACTTTAAATGGTCCGGTTAGTTACCACCTCTTCCAAGCCTCTTCTACGACAAAATTTCGTGTATGTCTAGGTATGGGCGTCCGGGTCTCTTATAACGTCAAACCTATAGGCAACTTAGCTGTAAAAAGTTCGCTAACGTTACTGAGAAACGGGTATATGCTCTAGAAGAGACAGAGTTTCCACTCCACTTTTTTCCAAGATTCGAGGGGCGGTCAATAAGTTTTGCAATTCGGATATAAGGAAACGAGATATAGAGGAAAAGTGTTTTATTATTTTTCAATATAACTACCCTCGACTTCAATGCACTTGCGCCACTTGTCCCTGAGGCTTCGAATTCTCAACAACCAGAAATCTTCAGACTGCTGCTCAATCCACTCCTGGACGGCAAACTGAACATCTTCATTGTCCCCAAACCGGCGTCCACGCAGTGGAGCCTTGAGCTGGCGGAATAAAAGGTAGTCGTTAGGGGCCAGATCTGGACTGTATGGGGGATGGTTGAGCTCATCGAATCCGCACTCGTGCAGGGCAGCTTGTGCAACTCTGGCCTTGTGGACTTTGACGACGTTGAAGTCGATCATGGGGCGTGAGGTTTCGAGGGAGCTAACGGGTAGAGACCTTGGTCATGGCCAAATTGTCGTGGATGATGTTGATAACACTTCCATGTGATATTCCAAGTTGTCGCTCGATTTCTTCGACCTTCACCCGTCGATTTTCGAGGATCATCCTCTCCACACGGGCCACATTGTCCTCGTTGATCACGTCTGAAGGGGGTCCTGGACGGGGGTAATCTTTAAGAGACTCACGAACATGCCGGAACTCCCTATTCCAGCGAGTAATGGTTGCATAGGAAGGGGCGGTGTCGGTGTACACTGCAACCATGCCTTCATGGATCTCTTTTGCATTCTTGCCTTCCTTGGTCAAAAATTTGATCACTGCGAGGCGCTCAACCTTCTCCATTGTTGAGAAAAATTTGTGACTGACGATCTGCGATCAGCTACTCCTTCTTAAATAGACGAGGCAGGAGCATGCGGCTGCAGGTCCTGACTTGTCATAACTTGTCCTAACACCTCCACAAACAGCCATCCCTCTTCCTCTGTTTTGCCCTAATGATTCGCAAAACTTATTGATCGCCGCTCGTAACAATTAAAATAGCTGATACGCATCTTTTTTGGTTTGCGTTAGAAAGGCTGGCTTATACGTTGTCCTTTCGTGACTGTGATAAGAACTCTTCGCGAGGGTTTGATGTAGAGCTCAGTTAGCTACAACATTGCCTTTTGAACATATATATATATATATGAATGCAATGTCCTGCAGGGAAAAATGAAAAAGTGTTTCCAAGTACTTTCGAACTTTATTACGTGCCTTATCAAGGAAAACTACAAGAAATAATATTATATTAGATGTATATATACGAAAGAAAAGTTTAAAAGACCGCCTCAAAAACAAGAAATCACCAATAAGGAAGAGGGAAGGGGGAAGATAAAGATTCACATTAAGAATAACAAGAAGCAGGTAGTAAGGTCACACTCAGAAGACGGAAAGGGTAACAGATTAAAAGAAACGGAGATAGCCTAACGAGGGAGATTATAAGATACGAGGAGCGAAAAGTGGGGAAAATACAATGTACATAACAGAGCAGTGACAATAAAAAAAAAAAATTGGGCCACATAACTAAAGATTGTATATATAAACTAAAAACAAAAGTCAGAACTAATTTAGTACTCGTTGAAGATCTTTTCAATTTCCTTAATGATCATTTGCAAAATTATGACTTACCGATACCCGTTACTACTTTCCTAAACCTCTTTTCTCTTTGTACCAAAAACTGTAAGTTTTCGTTCGAAAGCAAATATTTCCTCCAAAAATTCGGATTTGCCATGGATTTCACCTGTCCTTTCTAACTTATATATGGAGTTTTTTGAAACAAAACTTCTCCCTACTATCCTTGACGCTCCGATCGTTTGGTACAGGTATATTGATGATGTAATTTTCTTGTGGCCTAATTCCAAAGATGTTAATGTTTTTCTTACCAGACTCAATTCTCTCGTCCATTCAATTAAATTTACTCACGAGATGGAAAATAATAGAACGTTTCCCTTTCTTGATCTTCTTATTCATAGAACTCATACAGGTTTTAAATACTCTCTCTTTCGTATGCCTACTAATTTAAATTCTTATATTCATTTTTACTCTTCTCACAGCCCTAAAGTTACACGTTCTGTTTTTTCTTCTATGTTTCTACGGGCATTACGAGTTGTGAGCCCCAAATATATGGATTTGGAATTTTTCAATATCTTTGAAATATGCCATAAACTTTGTTACTCTTACCCGTTTCTTCAAAACTGTCTTTCTTCTGCTAAAAAGACATTTTATCAAACTGTCCCTACTCTCCCTTTTAATAGTAATAACATTTTAGTTCTACCTTTTAATCTTTGTTTTAGTGATCTTCCCCGTCTTTTGAATAACTTTAACATTTCTGTTACTTTTAAATATGAGACGACCATTAAGAATTTATTAGTACGTAATAATTGTAATAGTTTGGGGGCAGGATTTTATTCAGTTGAGTGTTCTGGTTGCCTAAGTAAATATTATGGAAAAACAGATAAACAACTTTCTGTTCGCATAAATCAACATAAATATAATGTCCGAAGAGGGGAAGATAACAATGCTTTCTTTGTCCACATGTCAGATAAGGACCATCTAATTAACTGGAACTCGGCAAAATTTATTTATCGTTGCAAAGACGATATAAAAAGAAATATCATTGAATGTGCTTTTATAAGCCAATGTGATAATTTTAACCTTTTCCCTGGCTTATATAAAATAGATACTACAATTAAAAGACTAATACTTAAAGAAATTAGTTCTGAATTTTATTCTTAGTTTTTTATATGTAATCTTCAGTTATGTGGCCCCATTTTTTTTTCTAATTCTTAATGCTCGTTATGTACATTGTATTTTCCCCACTTTTTGCTCCTCGTGTCTTATAATCTCCCTCGTTAGGCTATCTCTGTTTCTTTTATTCTGTTACCCTTTTTGGAAGTCTTCTCAGTTTGACCTTACTACCTGCTTCTTGTCATTCTTAATGTCAATCTTTACCTTCTCCCTTCCGTCTTCCTCATTGGTGATTTATTGTTTTTGAAGCGGTCTTTCATACTTTTCTTTCCTATATATACCTCTAATATAATATTATTTCTTGTAGTTATCTTTGATAAGAAACTTAATAAAGTAAGTTCGAAAGTAATTGGAAACACCATTTCATTTTTCCTGCGGGACATTGCATTCATTTGCTACCCTCACGTGATACTTTGTGAGTTTTTCATATATATATATATATATATATATATATATATATATATATATATATATATATATATATATATATATATATATATATATATATATATATATATATATATATATATATATATATACGAGGGGCGGTCAATAAGTTTTGCGAATGGGTAGGGCAAAACAGAGGAATGGGGAGGCTGTTTGTGGGGGTGTTAGGACAAGTTATGACAAGTCAGGACCTGCAGCCGCACGCTCCTGCCTCTTCTATTTAAGAAGCAGTAGCTGATCGCAGATCGTCAGTCAAAAATCTTTCAACGATCAAGAAGGTTGAGCACCGCGCAGTGATCAAATTTTTGACTAAGGAAGGCAAGAATGCAAAAGAGATCCATGAAGGCATGGTTGCAGTGTACACCGACATCGCCACTTCCTGTGCAACCATTGCTCGCTGGAATAGGGAGTTCCGGCATGTTCGTGAGTCTCTTGAAGATGACCCCGTCAGATGTGATCAACGAGGACAATGTGGCCCGTGTGGAGAGGATGATCCTCGAAAATCGACGGGTGAAGTTCGAAGAAATCGAGCAACAACTTGGAATATCACATGGAAGTGTTGTCAACATCACCCACGACAATTAGCCATGACCAAGGTCTCTCCCCGTTGGGTCACTAGAAACCTCACGCCCCATGATTGACTTCAACGGCATCAAAGTCCACAAGGCCAGAGTTGCACAAGCTGCCCTGCACACATAAGATATTTTAAATAAAAAAAGTAAAAATGGACAAGTAAACTTGTATGAATTTCCAATGCATTAGAATTATTTACCCTACCTCCTTCTACCCTTCTAGCTCCCCCCTCCTCCTTATTACCTCTCCCCCTCTCCAGGCCCTCCATCTCCGCCCTCGATTTCCCTTTTTCTCTCCCTGTCCTCCAACTCTCTCCCTATCCCCTGCCCTTCTCTATACCACTACATCTCTCTACCCCAATTCTCTATCCTCCCAACCTGTTACCTATTCTTTTTCGTCCCCCATCTCCCTATCCCCCCCTCTCCCTCCTCTCCATATCTTCCCTATCCTTCTGTCAACCTCTTCCTTTCTCTCCCTATCACCCCTTTCCCTCTCCCAACCTCTCCCTTTTTCTCCCTATCACGCCGCTCTCTCTGCCACACTCTCCCTCTATCTCCCCCTAATTTGTATTCATCTCTCTTTCTACTCCCACTCTCCCCCCTATCTCCCCTCTATATCTCTCCCTCTTCCCTATTTCCCTTTGCCCCTCTCTCCTTCCCCCTATTTAATTGCCTCCTTTTTCCTCGCTCTGCTCCCCTCTCCCCATTCTTTCCACCTATATCTACCCCTCTATCTCTATCTAACTCTCTCCTATATCGTTAAACCCTCTTCTCTCCTATGGCTAGAGTTACATAGATACACAGATCACACGGCCCTTACGGCCCAGACTAAGGTGATCTGGCCTTAAATCTACTGCCACTTACACATAGAATAGTAGAAGTAAAGGATAGAAAAGTTTTAGGCTCTCCCCACCCTCCACTCCCTCCGGCAAAAGCCGTACATGAAATAATTTGGCAAAAGTACCTTGCAGGTGTAAGAAGACAGTACCTGAAGGAAATTTGCATTGAATAGTAATTAAATGAAATGAATATGAAAACCACTTACATACACCTGAAAGAGTTATATTTTTGTAATATTATTTTATTTTGTAGCTTATGCTAAACAATTCCAATATTTATTAAGTGCTTGTCTAATCTCATTTTAAATGAATCTATAGTGCTGCTGTCTACTACCTTGTTTGGCAAATTATTCCAATCATTAATAATCGAGTAAGTGAAGAAGTTTTTTATTACATCCATAGTGGCTCTTTTACCCTGAAGTTTTGAATCATGTCCACGGGTGGGACACTCCCCTGTCAGTGTGAACAAGTTATTGGCATTAACGTTGTTAAATCCTTTAAGTATTTTGAAGCACTCTATAAGCTGCCCCCTTAGTCTTCGTTTTCTGACGGAAAATAGATTGAGTTTTTTTAGCCTCTCGTGGTAAGGTTTGTTACGTACTGACGGGATAAGTTTTGTCGCTCTGTGTTGTACAGCTTCTAATTTATCTATGTCTTTTATTAAGTAAGGGGCCCAGAACTGTACAGCGTATTCGAGATGGGGCCTGACAATACTTTTATATAGTGGCATAATTATCTCCTCGCTTTTATAAGTAAAGTTTCTTTTTATTAATCCTAGTGCTGTGTTAGCTTTGTTTGCAGCAACTGCGCATTGGTTTGATGTTTTTAAGTTTTCTGTAATTATTACTTCTAAATCTTTAACCTGCGGGGTTGTGTTTATTAAGCCGCCTTGCATTGTATAGGTGTATGTTTTGTTTTTTGTTCCGCACTGAAGGATTTAGCATTTGTCGATATTAAATGGCATTTGCCATTTCTCAGACCATTCGGTAATTTTATTTATATCAGCTTGCAGGCTAGCCCTGTCCTCTTCGCATAATACTGAGTTACCTATTTTCGTGTCATCTGCAAATTTAGATATGATATTATTTATTCCAACGTCTATGTCATTGATGTATATAGTAAATAAAATAGGCCCCAGGACTGATCCCTGGGGAACACCGCTGGTAACAGATACCCAGTCCGATTCCACGCCATTTATTATCACTCTCTGCTTCCTGTTTTTTAACCAGCTACTAATTCATCCGTATATATTACCGTTAATTCCTAGCGTACGCACTTTGTTCATGAGTTTCTGATGAAGAATTTTGTCAAATGCCTTTTTGAAATTCAGGTAAATTATATCTAATGATTTAGTATCGCTATATAGGTTGGAAAGGTTATGGTAAAAGTCAATTAGGTTTGTTAAGCACGATCTCTTAGACCTAAAACCATACTGGCTATCTCGTATAAGGTTATTGTTTTCGAGGAACTCTACTAGCTTGTCTCTAATGATCGTTTCGAGCAACTTTCCAACTATTGAGGTTAAGCTAATGGGTCTGTAATTACTGGCCTGGTCTTTACATCCCTTCTTAAAGATAGGTGTGACGTTAGCTTCCCTACAATCTTCAGGGACGACCCCATGCTCGAGAGATTTGTTAAAAATGAGAGCAAGTGACTCTGCTAACTCACTATGGACATGTTTTAAGATTCTCGGGTAAAATTTATCAAGGCCAGGAGTCTTGTACGAGTTCATTTTCTTTAATTTATCAACTACTAGTTGCGGATTTACTTCCAGGCTCCTTAGTAATGGGTATCTGACCTGTATAGACTCGTTGTTATCGTTATTAGTATATCCTAAGGTGAAGACTGAACTAAAAAACTCGTTTAAGATATTAGCCATACCCATATCATCTGAAATAATTTCACCCAACTGGTTTTTCAAGGGGCCAATCCCGCTTCTCATTTGCCTATTTCTATTGATATAAGTATAGAAGTGTTTGGGATTAGTGGTGCTTGCTTTCGCTATCTCGATTTCATATTGACGTTTCGTTGGAGAAGGAGAGGGAGAGGGAGAGAGTTGGGGAGAGGGAGATAGAGGGGAGGGGCGAGGGCGGAAATAGGGTGGGAGGGGGAGGGGGCAAAGTCTATATCCTTAGAACGTGATTTTTTAAATAACTTTTAATTTTATTATAGCTTATTTTATGAATGAGAGATAGGGGGAGATACGGGAAGGGGGAAGGAATGGGGATAGGTTAGGGGTAAAGGGATTAGGGAAGATAGGGAGGAGGAAGGGGGAAAATTGGGTAGGGGAAGAGTAGGTGATGTGATAAGGGCAGAGGAAGAAGTAGATAAGAGGGTAGAGGAACATGGAGGTGAAGGTGGTAGAGATGATCACAATCGAAGGGCAACCTACCACCATAGGGGAGATTGGCGAAGCCATGGCTTTATATATATATATATATATATACGAGTATATATATAAACACACTGGGAGAAACTAATAATCGTACAGCCGCAAAATACTTTATTTATAACCTCACAACTCTCACAATCACTTACTTAAAACGTATGCAAAATTTGGGGATTAAAATAAAGTGTACTATTTTGAAATGAACAAACCCAAACTTCAAGTGAAGTACATTAAAATTTATATTATTTTAATTGGGTAAGGTAAAAAGTATTGGTACATATGAATTACTATATATTAAATTAATAATTACTAACTTTAGAGAAAAACTGTCCTAATTGAATAGTCAAAAATATTCTAGAATGTTCCATTAATGTTTTCACCAACTTATGACCTTTGTAACTTAGACAGCCACTCATTGTCTTCTTTTGATGCACCAAGGTTGTCACCAGGAAGAAAACGAGTCTGCTCTCTATTGAATGCAAGAATGAAATTGTTAATCTTTACAATGAAGGTTTGAGTTACCGAAATATGTCGAAGAAGCTGATATTCCGTTCAATACCATTGGTTCTCACATTTCGAAATTTGAAAAGACGGGTACTGTGCGCAATCTTCCTAGAATTGCCGCTCCCTGTAAAATCTGTTTGAGCTTCGCAGAAGAATATTAGATAAGTTAAAGCGATCCCTTTCATGACACGTAAGAATATCCACTGAGAATCTTTGTTGCAGAGACTTCGCTATCGAAACGAACAATCAGTAAGGAGATGAACCGCAATAATCGTAAAGCTCGCCACCAAGAACCCCCATCCCCTCCCCTACTCAATAAAATCAGAGATGGGCGCCTAAAGTTTTCACCTAAGTATTTGGAAAAGTATACAGAATTCTGGAGTAGTTTTGTGTTCGGATGAAACAAAGTATGAATATTTGGAAAAAAATCAGCTCGCCATGTATTGAAAACATTTACATTCAACAAAATTGAACAATTTTTGGAATTTATGCTTACGTGTTGAACTTTAGAAACCTAGTATTACCAACTATCAACTCAATAGCTCCAATACTTATTACTTATTTAGAACTTAAAATTTTACCTAGCAACGGCTATTATTTTTTTATTTTCCCCTTTTCCTACTCTCCTCTATCTACAATGGTGCCCAGACCCGGGAGGTGGAGCGTTACCCCTTGGATAACATTTCAAAAAGGATTCTCCTCATTTCTTAAAAATACGCTCCGCTGCTAGGAGGGGAGTTGTGTAGCGTACGAGAAGTGGAGGCGAGCGGCTTAAAAGCTTCGCTTTTAAGACTTAGGATAGCCGAGTAGATTCTCCGCTGGCTAACAGTTGTCTATCAAAGCGGGAAGCTGTTCGCAACTCGCCTATGCTATTATTTTTTCTTTGAGCCTTTTCCTACTCTCCTCAATCTACAAGACTAAATAAACACAAGTAAACATTACGATCAGCGGCGCGAACGATGGGACGTAAACTATTTCGTCCGTGTTCCAATATGTTTCCCCTTTTTGGTGTAAATTCAAGGGTACTGGTCGTGGGAGCGTTTAAACACTGCGGGGGGACCCCGCTACGATGATTCTGGACTTCAATCATTTTTTTTGGGGGGGGGAGTGTCTGGGGGCCACAGCCCCTGTATGTAATCATAATTGTTGATAGAATAATGTTCTAACGTTTTTTTAACCAAATCATTTCTGCGACTTTAATCGTTTTGCGAATTATAATGGAGGAAGGGGGGGGGGGGGTCTGACGTCAGAAATGAATGAAGTGAATTTTATTTTGTTTTTCACTTAATATCTTTTTATTATCCTCATTTATATTCCTCAATATATTTTGTCCCATTTTACTATTTTTATTACTTTTTTTATACATTTAAATATACTTAGCTAGATCGTTTAAAGGAACTAGTTTTTGTGGAGCCTTTTGGGTGGAGGAAAGACGACTTTTAGGCGGCAAATTCAGTTTTAACATTGCTTCCGTATGTGCAAATTCCCCTTCGTCTTTTATCGAATTTTCTGCTGTATTTTCGGATCGAGAAAAGTTGTAACATTTATGGGCGATCATAATTTGCTTAATGTTAAAATCGATTGCGAAGTTTGTGGTCAGGCATTTGAGATTAAAGATAATTTTGAATTTAGATGTATTAAAACTAAACGTGACTCAAGTGATCGTTATTATTTAAAACAAATCAGCATTGAATGGGACTTTTTTCTCAATGTCCCGGCTCTCTGTAGAAACTATTCTGCAAATTATTTATTGAATTTTAGGGTATACCGTTTTTAGTCAACCAATTGACATTAGAAGTTCTATCTAAGTAAGCAAACAGCATTTTTTGTTTGGTTATTTTGGCGCATTTTTATACAAACATGGCACCGGGTATATTAGAACTAGGACTCAAACGCGCATGAATATGCATGCACGGGTGAACGAAACATACACGCAAAAAAATACACTTTATCGGGCGTGCCGCCGATCTTCATGTTTCCCTAAACATATCAGCTTGTGGTAATAAAGTGAGTCAGGTACTCGTACTATGTCAAATTGTATGTCTTACCACATATGACTTACTCAAATGAGTTTATGAAATACTGCTGAATTCGCTGGTCTATAATTTATTGTTTATAAAATTTTATCTATTTGTTTATAATTTAGCAAATCCTAGACAACAAAACGGGAGAAGTGCTTACAAGAGAGTGAAATGGAATTGTTAGCGATGAAAACCTTGTCTCGCTGCTCAGAACATTTTCATTTTCTTTCTCTTATAAGGTCAACTAATTCATTTCTTCAACCACTAAAGAAAATGTCTTTTTTTTTTACGTACACAATAATGAAATTTGGGGCTTCTTATTATAAAATTATAACACACTGCCTGGCGGAGATTTCATTTTATAGTAGCAAAATGCAATCAAAACATAAATTTAACTTATAATCGAAGTTAAACACAAACATGAATTTAACTACAGACTTTATATACTTATAGGCATTAAACCTAAAACATACACTCTTACTTGGGAATATCACACACTCATTACTCATAAAGGAAAAATCCAAATTTAAGCACGTAAATCCGAACTTATTACTTAAATGGGTTAAAAAAAACGCAAAACAATTTATTGAACCTGTTGAAAGGAACGAAGGACTTATTGGAGACGTAGTCTCCAGGGAGATAAATATCTCAGACTTACAACGGACTAACTTGTCCTATTTGCATGACGATATTTTATTCGTCAAAACAAATAAAATTATACCCATGGAAGATGAATATCTCTGACTTAAACGAACTAATTAGTCTTATTTACAGAACTAAAAAGTTCAACTTATGGTTGGACTATCATTTTCAATTTGTAAATATGAGGTAAATTTATTAAAGAAACATTGTCATATTTATTTATACTAAATTTTTTAGGGGAAAGTACTAAAAAACAAATGTATGCAAATAAACTCGATTGAAACCAAAATTAAAAAACACTGCTACTTAACATCAATCAATCAAGAATAATTATAAACAACAACAACTTGAGTCTATTTAAGGAAGTTAACATGTAGTATTTACATAGATAGCCATAAGAAAAAAACACGGACAAACTTTCTTCCGAAAGAAAATCCCCCTATATACGGAAAATTTACCTAAACTATTTACAAATCTTCTAAATTGTGTCGCATAAGCTGTCGACATTTGTCAGCAGCCTTGCGTTGCAGGCGCTTAGCCTTAAAACCTGTTTCAGTAACATAAGCTGTGAACCCTCTACGGTAGTATTGTACAGATCGGTTGTAGAGAAATCAAAACCTAATTTGTCGCATTGTTTTTATAGTCGCTTTCAGGATGTTTTTTTTCAAATCTAAGTGATACAAATGTCAAATAGAGTAATAATCTTCTGTTCCATTACCTAATTTTAACTTAACTGTACGCATTTAATTATCTTCGGACTAACTACTATTTTTTTCACAAGACCTAGCAACCAAAATGGTCTTGGCTTATTTAGAAATTTAACCAATACGACAGAACCAGCTTTTATTTAATTGGTCCAACCACATTGGTACAAGTTTTTACTGTATTCAATTTAAGAGATACGATTCGTAATCCTTCACCCAATTTTTGGCACTTAAACTCTCCTTAACTGTATCTAAATTCTTAAACAAAGAATGTGGTTAGAAGAAACATATTTAAGTTTTTCTTCAGCATAGGGAAAAATAACGTGGTAAAGAAAATCTTTAAACTCAATACGTCATGAAATTTTTGGAATTGCATTTTACCATTGGCACAAACAGTTACTTTTTCGGATAAAACCCATAGAATCAAAACCTTTTTAACGCCTTTTTTATATCACTATCACCCAAAACATGACTTATGGAGGTGAAATAACTTTCACCTCATCAATTAAATTTATAAAATTTTCTATAAATAAAGACATATTTTTTATGAAAAATAGACTTAGACTGACTCCAAAAAAACAAGGTCTGCTAACCAAAGTCGCGTGCTCTCGCTTATTCTGATTTATGACCTTACAACCTTCAAAACTTTCAATAATTCCAAGACTAACCTTGGAATGTAAACTAAAATAAGGATTTCAAATTTCGTTAGAATCGGCCGAATAGTTATGATGCTATTGCCAAATAATTCCATAGCTAAGCTTTGGAGGACGTTGGTAATCATATCATTGGAAAAAGAATGTAAAAAACATAAGGATTTCAAATTTCGTTAAAATCGACCGAGTAGTTATGATGTTATTACCCAAAAAGATAATTCCAGGGCTAACCTTAGGAGGACCTTGGCAGTTATATCATTCGAAAGAGAATGTAAAACAGCATAAGTCTTTCAGAATAGTCAAAATTTTATTACCAAAACAAAATATAAGCAAAAGGGGACCGATCAAACGACATAGTGAGATATAGAGTTGCACGCGCCTAAAAGCTACGTTACCGAAGGAATTAACCTTTTATTTATTTGAAATGCAAAATAATTCAAACAAGGTTTAAAATTTAAACTTTCAAAATTTTGAAGCAAATCGATACCTATTAAAGCTTCACATTCAGTTACAACTTGCTAAGCTCTGTTCAACAGTTACAACTTGTAGATTACTGTTTCTAGCAACGGCACACTGCTAAACTGACTCGAGATTGATTTGTTTACAATAATGTGAGTATGCTGCATTGGCATAGACAATCCCCTGATTTAAACCCCAGAGGACATTCACGGTAAAAATTATAAAATCAGATTCGCTTTTAGGGTACCTCAAAAAACATAGCCGAGTTGAAGGTGATATGCAAAGAAGAGTGAGCTAAAATAATGACACAGACATGCAAAACACTTCTTGCAAACTAGGAAAAATCTCTACATACATGCAGTAGTTGTGAAAAATGGCTAATGAATAAATATCTAGTTGGAATGATACGTCTGTACGTATGCTCTTTCCTTACCTAATTTGATTACTTCAAATTTTAATTATTTTACTTGAAGTTTGGATTTGTTTATTTAAAAATAGTGCACTTTTGCCTATTCCAATCTTCTGTATAAGTTTTTATTTGCTTGTATAATTATAAGTTTATTAATAATTGTTTGTGGTGTAAGAATATACATACGAGGGGTGGTCAATAAGTTTTGCAATTCGGGTATAAGGAAACGAGATATGAGGAAAAGTTTTTTTATTATTTTTCAATATAACTACCCTCGACTTCAATGCACTTGCGCCCCTTGTCCCTGAGGCTTCGAATTCCCGACAACCAGAAATCTCCCGACTGCTGTTCAATCCACTCCTGGACGGCGAGCTGGACATCTTCATCGTCCCCAAACCGGCGGCTACGCAGTGCAGTCTTGAGCTGGCGGAATAAAAAGTAGTCGCTATGGGCTAGATCTGGACTGTAGGGGAGATGGTTGAACTCCTCGAATCCGCACTCGCACAAGGCAGCTTGTGCAACTCTGGCTTTGTGGACTTTGACGACGTTGAAGTCGATCATGGAGCGTGAGGTTAATAGGGACCCGGCAGGCAGAAACCTTGGTCATGGCCAAATTGTCGTGGATGATGTTGATAACACTTCTATGTGATATTCCAAGTTCTCGCTCGATTTCTTCGACCTTCACTCGTCGATTTTCGAGGATCATCCTCTGCACACGGGCCACATTGTCCTCGTTGGTCATGTCTGACGGACGTCCTGGACAAAAGTCATCTTCAAGGGACTCATTACCACGGCGGAATTCCCTATTCCAACGAGCAATGGTTGCATAGGAAGGAACAGTGTCGGTGTATACTGCAACCATGCGTTCATGGATCTCTTTTGCATTCTTGCCTTCCTTGGTAAAAAGTTTGATCACTGCGCGGTGCTCATCCTTCTCTATTGTTAAAAAATTTGTGACTTAAGATCTGCGATCAGCTACTGCTTCTTAAATAGACGAAGCAGTTGCGTGTGGCTGCAGGTCCTGGCTGGTTATAACCTGTCCTAACACCCACACAAACAGCCCTCCCTCTTCCTCTGTTTTGCCCTACCGATTCGCAAAACTTATTGACCGTCCCTTGTATGTTTAAACCCACTATATATCATATATATTTATTTAAAATTATTTGATACTTAGTTAGACCCACTTTAGTTTTAATTAGAGCTATACTACTCAGTTTGTAAGCTATTATACAGCTAATTTATTTGTATTTGTGTCATTTCTTATTGCGATCTGTGCTGGCCACTCAATCGTAGTTGTTCTTTTTTTCTCCAAGCCAATTCTCAGGTTTGGTTAGACCTGTCGCATTTGGAGGAGGGAGGGGGGGATTGTATTTCTGAAATATAACTTCATATCATGATGTTACTAGATGTGATTTCTGGATAGATGGCACTAAAATTTGTTGCAACATGTTGATATACGTGGGGGAGTCCATCTTCCCTGACCTTAAAACATCAAACTTGAACCTAATGAAAACATGAAATCTCTACCATGATAGACCCACTTCAATGTTTCCCAGTTGGCACCAGACAAGCAGGATGAAATGCATCTATAACTCATTATCTCATGAAGATGACCCAAGAAATTATGATAATCGGCAAAATCGTAAGAAAACGTTAAATTTCTCCAAAGATAATATTTTTAAATGGAATTACCTAAATTTCATGCAAAATAGTACAATAGCCTTTCTTACACACCTGCAAATTATTTTCATCTGACCAAATAACTTTTAACCATCGCTCATGTGTCCAATCTTTGTGATCTTTGGCCTACCGAAGACATTATTTCTGTTGACGTCAGATATCTATGGTTCCCTATATGCCATGTATTTCCTTAGGATAATTAAGTTCATTTCTAACTGGTCTGGCTGATATTTTTTAACTTGAAGCTTCAGTAAACTCCCTAGCATGTACAAAGTTTTTTATGCGATACTATAATTACTTCTGAATGATAGATCTGTCTTCTCTAGTTGTTGTAAGACGTTTTCTAACAATTCTCCCCATTGATACAAACATCCTGGTTTCTTGATGCAGTTGTATAGTGGTTTGGACACCATATCTTGATTTGTTTTCTCGCAATTTCTGCCTGTGATAACCCTTTGCCATTGAGAAAAATATTTATGCTTTCGGTGCTTTGTGAGTTCTTCAGCTTTAATCATATCACTCATTTAGAACGATAGTAAATAGTAAATCGCTATAAATATAAGCTGGAACAACAAATATTGGTTAAATTCTGATTTCAGAAAATATACGGCAGATCACAACAACACAAGGCAGGGTTGATGCTCAATAACCCATAGGAAATGAGTAAAGATGATACACAAGCGATTTCGTCTTTTTAAAGAACCAAATAAGGATCAAACATATATTAGGAGAGAAGGAAGAGAGCAAACAGAATATAATATAATAAAACAATTTATTCATTAAAGAAGGTAATAAATAATATTTTATTTTATATTATTTAATTCTCATTTCTTTCAAAAGTCAAAAAGTAAAATGTTGCGTTTTTATTTACAATCAGAAAGTTATGGTCGTTGCAACATAATATGTTTTTCTCAAAATTTCTTCATTTGTTTTTTCATACTTTTTCTTCAACTATTATGTTTCTAAAAATACTTTCTACGCAATTCTTATATTTCATTTTCAAATTGAAATTTTATACAAAAGAGCGGAGAGGAATTCCGTCTCTCTACCTTCCAAATCGAGCATTCTGTTGCAAACCTAGTTGAAATTTGTCCCCAAACTAAGAACAGTTACCCTAATTTTTAATAGAGTTCGTGCAGAAGTTAAATAAGTTTTTATTTCTAAACTTGAATTGTATAATAAAACTTCTGCCATAAAATTCCTTTTTCTTCTGTCGAAGAATTAAACATACAAATAAATCAGATTTACATTTAATTCAACATAGGCCAAGTGAATGACTCTTTGCTCGAAGAAGAATTGTCGTCTAAATTGATTACTAGTTTGAATCCAAATTCATTTGAACAATCTTTCGAGGAATAAAAAGTACACTTCAGCTAACTCTACCAAATCCGTTGGCTCCTTGCAATTGGAGATCAAACAAACTTTGAGTACCTTAGACCGAATCTGCCTGTAAAATCTACTTGCAAACGTTGTTCAGACTATCATCGTTCCATCCCGATTCACCACTCCCTCCATCATAAAAGATTTCAGGGAACCCACTTTCTTTTAAACTGATAAGATATCAATTTAAAATTACCTGTTATGATCTCCTAATGCTCAAATTTCATATCTAATTTCCCTATCTAACGAATGCTCTAAATCCGTATACTTAACCGGCATATTCGTGGTAGGACGCCACTCTATAGAGGATCGTTGCCCGAGAGCACTTTCCCATATCTCACCAGTGCAACATTTGCGAGGCGAAGACGCACACGTCAGTCCACTGTCGACTAACAATCAAACATCAAACCTTCAGATCAAATAAGGGAAAAGTAGTATCTGTATGTTGGTGGCGGATTTATTTAGGGTTTTAAAACCCCATCTAAAGTTAATATAAAGTATACGCTTCCTAGTTTTATTGAAGACCTTGGATTGGTATGTGAGTTCGAATCTGTTAGGTGTCCTATCAAATCTTCATCTCACATATCATTCATGTCTGAACATTTGGCTACTTCGTTAGGTATCAAAATGGAAAGGTATTGGGAAAAGCTAAGTTATTCTCTTCTCTGGGCCTGTAAAATTATCGGCTAAGCTTTTAGTTGAATCAAATTCAGATGTATTACGTGGTCTGAGGGCTGATTGGGCCTCTCTCTCTCTCAGATAGGGTATATTAACATCAGTTTCATTTGAAATATCGAATATAGGAGATAAACTGTGTCAGGGTCGATATCAATCAGTTCCAGAAGCTAAATACTTCAGGAGGGTCTTTTTTGGATGACGAATTAGATTTAGTTAATCTCAGAAACCGCAGCCTATTTAGTCATACTCCAAAAATGGGAGATGAGGGGACCCTCGTTCGCTCGATAGCGCTTAGAATCAGGCAACAACTACCTCTAATGTCTCAGTCGAGAAAGAATAGCTGGCCTTTTAAGGCATTAAAGGTTAGTTCAGAACTTGCCACCGCTGGGACTAAAATCCGGACTTTGGGGAATGGATTTTCTTCTGAAATGGAGAAAGAGGCACCTATACCTCTGGGGAGAAATGGTCCTTCTCTTCTCACCTCCCACATATCAAAAATATTAAACTCGACACTATTTGTTCTAAAAAGCTTCCTCTTAGAAGGGAGCCAAAACTAACGTTCCCGATGTCAAAGTGTACTATGAAGACGTGTGTAAATTCAAACCGTCAGAAGGGGTTAAATATTTTGAACCTAAAGTAGAAGAAACTTTTGAATTTAGCGACAACTCTGTTCTGAAACATTACCTTTGCAATTCGATCTATTTAAATTTTCAAGATTCCTTCACGACTAGAATATTGTGTTATGATTAGAATCTCAAAGTATTAAAGCTAAAGAAACAGGCTACATGCAATGACTAGCATGAAAATCTTTCAAATAGAAATAGTTTCGCCCTCACATGGAAAATTTGGGTGAAGTGGTCACTCCTCGCTAGTCCTTGAAAATCAGGGTCTGATTAAATCCCAATTTCTTTGTTGCATTCACAATTTTGCCCCTTTGCTTCCAATTATTTTCTTGCTGAAATATTGACGTGCTCACTACTAGCCTTGTAAATATGGCTATGGTGCCAATGACCATCAGGCAGTAGCTGGGGCAGGCAGTCAAGGTGATCAGGAGTCGGCGGAACGGAATCCTTCTTGGTGAGAAAGGCCTGCCTGGTAGTTTGGTGCAGGGGGCAATCTGACGTTGAATTACGATTCTTGCGGGGTTTCGATCATAGTAGAAGGCGTGTGACCATAAGTGATCACAGCAACTCAAGGTAATGCTTGTTGTGGCCCTGAGTGGCAACAGCACCTTGAGTCTCTACTTGCACGTCTTTGATGAAAACCCGGTACGACCTAGTGGGGGCGGGGGGCAAAAGGAGCTGTATTACTTTTAGCTTTATTAGAAAGATTTGCTCAGATTTTCTCTCTGAGCTAAAGTTTACAAGGGTCTTATACAAGATTTATATAAAAGTAGGTAGAGCTCATCTCTAAAGAGGTATACCAATAGGAAATTAGTTGGGAGAAGCTATTGACTAATTTAATGAAAGTTTTTCAATCCTTCATTACGCGGGAGGAGGTTTCTCAGGTTTTTATGGCGTCTACCAATACTAACCTAAGAAAGATAGGTCACTTCCAACACTGCCTGTTTATTTGCTACCTTTACGACTAGTGAGGGGGCTTACACATTTTCTACCCTATCTTAAAAGTGACCTTGAGCGTATACGAAGCCGACGATGAAGGCTTACACTAGTGGGAGGGGATAGAAGTAGAAAGACCACTTGCACTCGAAGATATGCCCAGAGGGAGTAATCCTTGCCTTAGCACAAAGTTAAAATAATAGCCTCTTGACAATAACTATTAAGGGGATGAACTTAGATCTTGCCCTCGAATAGAACACAAATCGAGACTGGACGCGCTGCATTCGAGAAGCGGGTCGAACAAGTACGATGTAGACTCAGGTCAATTAAACGAGAATACCCGGAGCTTGAAAGGTTCTGCGAGAATTGTGCAGAGTCCAACGGGACGCGAATAGCGGATACCGATGGGAGGCGTGCAGAGGATACTGACGGGGCGGGCAGACTGCGCATACTGACGGGCCAGACGAGCGGTGGATACTGCCTTTCAACTCTGGTGTCGGAGGAGTTTTAGTGGGGTCAAATGGGGGTTTCCCCCCCTCCGTCCGAAGGGAAGGGTTCCAGGATCTGACGCATCGGCAGGCGAGAGTAGTCTCGCCCGTTTAGCACGATCGCGAGAAGGTTTCTAAGTTGGCGAGGCGAAACCTTGTCCGACTCCCACTGTGACCTTTTCGGGCAATCAAGCTTGTTGCGGCTTTCTGCGATGGCGAGCTTTAGGCCACCACGATGTCTCATAATTTCGCACTTCCATTAGCGCAGACAAAAAGGCTTTCACAGGTGTCTGTTGTCTCTCTCTCTCCAAGGAAGGGCGCGGTAGCGCGTATCTTTCTCTCTTTGTCTCTTTTCGATCTCTGACAATGTGGCTAAAGAGGGGTGTGCCGTAGCCTAAAGCAATTTACATGTCAACTAAATCGTCTGGGATTTCGATTAATAGTCGCTCAGCCGCATCTTTATAGCAGACTACTTTGTCGTGGATTTGGTATTCGTTGGCTAGTGGTGAGTTAGGCGTTGACATTAATTGAGCGAAGAGGTCTCCAACTTGTTTATCTTTTTGTTGTGCATATATTTTGTTCCCTGATTTTATGCGTGATAGGCCATCTGAGATGGTTTGTAGTTTTCCTGGTTTATATTCTACTTTCGGGTGGCAGTCTTGTATTTGTAATGCACAACGACTTAATCTACCTTCTAGTAATTTGTCTTTAAACAAATACACATGGAGTTGGTGATCAGTTCTCACGATAATATCATACCAGTATATTATGTTTCTGAATTTTTTAAAATCCCGACTACAGCTAGCGCTTCGTTGTCCGCTGTGCTCAAATGCTTTTGTGCTTCATTCAATAGTTTACTAGCAAATACAATTGGTATTTCTTTTCCATTTTTTAATTGCAGCAAAAAAACATCCATAGCAAAGTAACTTGCGTCAGTGTCGGGGTATGAAAAAATTGGTTCATGGAATAAATGTTCTATGAGACATTTAACTGATTGTTGTTGTTGGGGACCCCATGTGAACGTGGCATGTTTTGCAAATAGGTCGATGAGGGGCTGAAGTAACGGTGAAAACATACAAAGCTAAGTAAGACTTGCGCTTCTTCGAACGAGTTTGTGGTGGATACTTTTGGAGTCTGTCTGTCTTCGCTGGGTCGGATTTGATCCCTTGCATAAGAGTAAGAATCCAAAGTATACGAGTAATTTTTGGAGGAAATTGCATTTTGCTAGTTTTACTTTTAAGTTTACCTTTCCCAATCTAACAAGTACATGCTGGACTCTGGTAAAGTGGGTTGGTAGATCGTTACTAAAAATTATGATGTCATCTACATAGATAGGCTAAGGTCTCTACAATCAGTCGGTCAAAAAGACCAGGTTCATTAACCTAGAAAAATTAGCAGGTCTGTTTCGGACACCAAAAGGTGGAAAATTAAAATGTGAGTGACAGAAAATCGTAGTAAAATATGTATAAGGTCTGCACTCTGGAATGACCTCCATTTGCCAATATCGATTGTCCAAGTCTAATGAGAAGTAATTCGAGTCTCTTACATTTTGAATCGTTTCGATCATGTTTAGTATAAGTAATCGATTTGGAATTGTGAAACTGTTTAAGCGTCTAAAATCTATACATAGTCTTATTCATCCATCTTTTTCGTCACTAAAATATGGGGGAAGACCACAGACAAGCCAAAGTCTCGATGATGCCCTTATGTATCATGTAAGTATGTAGCTTATAAGGATGTGTATATATGGGCGTTTGTTCCGGGTTTTAATTTGATTTCAAAAAGCACTAGTTTAGTCGCCCTAACCTCGCTCCGGATAAAGCAATAACATCTTAATTTGATAAGAATAACTTGACTATTCTATTGCCTAGTCCGTTAGACAGGATTTGTATTTTTCTCGTGATTCACTTTAATCCACGCTACCTTCCTCGTCCGAGGAGTGTACCACTCGTATTTGGGTTTCACTTTCTCTCTCTGTGACTTTTACTTGGGTAGCGGTACCTATCCTCTGATCCTTAACTAACTTAACTACAGGTGGGACAGTGTTTAACACCTCACCAAGATATGACCGATCATCTCTGCGATAAATAGTCCTCTGTTTATGCAGCCATTTTCTATAACATATAACCCTTCCTCAGATTAAGTATTTCCTCCATTTAATCCGTTTATTTTTACACTAAAACGAACTCTTTCTGAGGGGCTTGATTTCTAGTTTTTGGGACGCATAATTCTACTCGATTGTTGGTTTCCACTATAAACTCTCTTGGTACTTGCGCCCAACTACAAGCTAAATTATTTTTAAGCACAGTATCTAATTCGTTACAACTCATCATGCGACCGTAGCTTTCTATAACTGTATTAACAGGCGTCACCTCACCACTCCGCTTATTCAGCCTTACATCTGAGGGAATGGGACACTATTTCCTCTGTGACTCAGCTCCTGGACTATAGTTTGTTCCGTAGACTCAACATGGCTCTTTGATGGCTCTCGTAGCCCATCGTTTATAGAACAGGGTGATGGCTCTCTTAGCCCATCATGCAACACATTCATCTCATTCAGTCGTCGCACACGACTGTTAGTTTTATTCTTAGATATTTGCGGGACCTCTATATCCGGCAAACTGTCTGAAAAAGCGTCACTCATCTCGGATGCCCCTGTGCCTTCAAATGACAATATGGGCGCATCCTCCTCCTCGGGGTTCGATGCACTTGCCTCGCCTAAACATTGTACTTGACCATTGCCGTCGGTCAACGCATGTGTGTTATTTACCTCAAACTCGTTTACCGGTGGGGTATATTTCCCAAGCATTTTGGTTCATAAAGTCCATCCCTAATCAAAAATTAGTTGAAAAGGCAACCCTATTATCTACAATTTGAACTAGTGTCGTAGAATTGCTCATAGTCTGGTCCAATAATTATTCTAGTCCTTGATCTGGACACACCGCTTTTGTTTAAATCGATGGTATTGACCCTATGACTCAATCCACGATCATATATATATATATATATAGGTAGGCTTGAATTCCTACTGAACGTGCGAAAGCTGGTTGGAGACGAGTTGTGCCGTAGCCAGGATTCTCACTATAAAAGTCCCACTTGTTACTGGGGAAAGGTTTGTGATTGTTGAATTCTAAGAGTGCATAATACAGGTTGAATAAATTAGCCAAAGGGATTCTTAATTAAAGTCTTGCCAAGGGTACGTCAAAAAGGAGGAGCCACAAATACACACACATACAAAAAATAAACTTTACTCTACACAAATATAATAATTAGCAATAGTTAAACGGGCAAAATTAAGGATTAAATATTAAACACTGACGTTAAGCGTCTAGATTTATAATGACTCAATGGGAGTGTCAATCACTGTTAATTAAATAGGTAATTTACGAATAGAGGGACACTGGGTTTACAGATTACCATTAATTGTAATGGATTGGAGATACGACTACTCAGGTCCAGACGGGGTGGTTCGGGTGGCGTTAACACGAGTTCTCGGGGAGAGGGGGGATAAGACAACGGGTTCAGGGCTGCTGACTGCAGTTCCGGTTAGTTCACTCCTAACTGGATGTGACACTAACAAATAGTAACTTCCAGTAACTATTTGGATGTTCCTTTTATTTCTCAAGTTACGTTGAGCAACAGAGCGTATTCTTCTAGACACAGACTCTCCGGGGCGGGATTTGCCTCAGGAACACTTTGAGACATCGACCAAGTTGACTCGGCAGCGCGTTGGCAGTCAATACGTTGCGGCGACGAGTCTCGTTCAACGTGAAGGTTACGCGTTACGCAAGTAGGTTTGGGAAACTGCTCTAGAGGGATGAACGGCGATGTTATTTATACCGCGGATTGTGGGAAATTGAGAGAGAGAGATTCCATTCACGACAATTCGCTTATCGCAGCACCTTCTGGACAATCTCCATGGTATCATAAAGAAGGCAAATAGAATTTAGGCTTCTCTGTGAGATAGGCCTTCTTTCGTCAGACTTCCTGTCGCCAGTTGGGGGAATGGTGGGGAAGGGGGAGGAGACGAAGGTCAACTCATGCGACAAATTTCTTTCGTTCCCACGATTGTCTGGCGGCATGCGAGCATGTACGTTCCATACCCTCACAACTAGTATTTGGTACGCAGCAGCATCCACATGTAAATACAACTCTAGGTCACCAAAAGTAGAAATTTCACTTCCTTGCGCATTGGTGACTCTAACAAGAGAATTGGTAATATGATACCTGCCTAGGTACTGAGTTAGCAGTTTATTCACAAAAGCTTGTTTAACTAAGGAATTTGCCACTCCGGTATCCAAAATAGTAGGAGCCGGCAGTTGCCTTACTCGTCATCTTACTACTAGTTCTTGTAATAGATTTATTGGCACTAGCCTAACTGGAAGGGATTTACTTAATACTAAGGAAGTCCTTCGTCTGGCAGAGGGCCTCTTCCCTTAAAAGCTTCCTTATAGTACGGGCTCTTAACTTCTGGGTAAAATTCAGGATACCCCAATTCTTCTTCATAAGCAGTAAAAATATCGTCTCGTTTGGACCAACCTATATGAATGTTCTCTGTACTTGCCCATACAAATAGATTCTCTGTTCAATCGGTATGGGTTCGTTGTAGTGGTTTCGATGGAAACACACTCGCGTTCCTCAGTGCAACATGTGTTCGGCTGTAACTTTCGCATTTTTTTGTTACCCTTTCTGTGTCCGATCTTACGGCATATATCACAATGTGGGGGATTTTTACATTCAGCGGCATAGTGCCCTTTGACTTCATTATTATGACACCTAGATCTTTTTCTTCATGGGATCATCCTGTGTCCAACTCGGCCACAGTTAAAACACCTCTCTACCCTTGGAATGCTACTCGTAGCACGTTTATAATTCCTAGGTAAACTATCTCTCCGCTTATCATTTCTATCGTTTGTATCTAGTTTGGGTTCGTTGAGTGGATGTATAAGCTTGCACATGTATATATCGAGTACTTGGAGCTAGGTAGATACGGTTTATTGGTTTCTGTGGCCGTTGTCCCAAGGCCTCTGGTTTATCTTCTCTCGTTTTGCTTAAGGCAATGTTAACATCCTCATCTAACTTAATTTCATTCTGGAGGTTTTTTTGTGCAGCAGGTGAATTGCAGTTGTACTAATAGATTCCATAGATCATTTATATTACTACACCAGAAATCTACTGAGATTTCTACGGCTTTTAGGGCTTCCCCGACTGTTTTATATACCCAGCATGTTAAAGTGTGCATATCCTATTTCTAGTCTTTATTCCACTTGAGAGCAAATACCGCAGCTAATCCAGTCAACAGCTGTTCTTTACTAATTTGTAATGATGGCGGGGCACCTCTTCGAAAGCTTTCCATGTTGTGGCATCTTTTAAACTAGGTTGGTATTGAACAGCCAGATGTGCATTTCCCTCTGATTCGTGAAATATTCTTCTAGCTCATTAAACCATGTGTTTAAATGAGTCTCTACCAATGCACTATTCACCTTTTCTTTTAATTTACAAACTAGATTTAATAATGATAGTAGACATGTTATGTTCAAAGTGTGTGGGTGCACATTGTTTGCTGAGTTGGATGAAAGTGTGGGATTTGGTGTTTTTTTTAGGTTTGGTTCATCGTGTTAAAAAGGAGGTTTGGATCTCTGTTGTCAGAATAATATGGAGTTGTGAGAAAATGCAGAGATAGCGTATCGTTACTGTTACTATGATCACTCAGAGTAACCAAGGGAGAAGCTCAAGGTGATTTATTAAAACCACTAAGTGCCTGACCAATATTCGCCCGTTTCCACAAGAAATATACAATGCCTACTTTAACTATAAATGATACAGAAATATAAAAATGTTTTTAGCTCAATTATTTCAATAAGAGATGGATATGTTAAAAATTCTTTAAAACTCAGCGCCCGAATAATTTGCACTAATAGCGCTCAAATGAAGCCTAAACTTTCCTTCTTCACTATCGTACCAGAATCATAAGGTTTTAATTTAAATTACAGACTAAACCAAAAATTACTTCGTATATATTTACTAATAGATAAAAAGTAAATGAAAAATCGTTCACTAACAGGAAATATTAAGGTGTCATCACAAAATATAGTTAACGGCATATATGCCCTTTACGCCCAAAGATTGTAGCTTGGTGGGAAAGACTGCATGGTAGTTGGATGACGATTCTTGCAGGAGATTCGATCGTAGTAGAAGGGCGGGTGACCCTAAGTGGTCACAACAACTCGAGGTAATGCTTCGTGTGGCCATGAGTGGCGACAGCGCCTGGAGTGTCTGCTTGGCCATCCCTAGCTTTTTTCATAATACAAGATTTGGTCAGATTGTCTCTCTGATCATGATTCCTTTGGATTCATCTCCAAAGGAATATACCAATAAGAAAGTACTTAAGAGAAGATATTGTCTAATTTAATGAAAGTTTTCCAATCTTTTATTGCGCGGGAGGAGTTTCCTTAGGTTTTATTGGGGTCTACCAATACTAACCTAGGAAAGATAGGTTACTTTCTAATACTGCCTTTTTATTTGCTACTTTTACGACTATTGGGCGGGCTTACACCTTTTTAACCCTATCTTAAAAGTCGCTGGCACCGGAAACGTATTACATCAAGCGGAAAATTATTTTTATGGTATATATAATTCCTAAGCATTTTTTCAGAGAAATATTTAAGAAAAAACAATTTTCAGCAGTGTGTTAGTTTTGCTGCTTACATGGGACGTTTTCTGCTCTGATATCATTGGGATTTGGGAAAAAATGAAATACAGAATGTTGTCTGCAGTTGGGAGAGTTGGATACAAAGAACATTTGAGCTTTGAAAAGAAGGGTAAACTTCTGTGAACTGTTAAGCGTTTGCATATGCAAATGTATGTTTCCTAAGTATGAAAAGTGAAAAGTGGGATTCCCGTCTTATATAACTATGTCATAGTTACTTTGCTGTTTTGTGTAGAAGAATAAGGTCGAAAGGCGACCTTGTGCCCTTCTGTACTCACGTGGTCTCGAGATCACCGCATTAAGCGTTAAAAACGAGGCTGATCTACGGCGAGGATGCGGTCCACGCCGTTTTATTGCACCCCAGCTGCATTTACTTAGGGACACATTTTCCTCGTCTCGCATGTCCTTTCAGCCAACCTCCTGCCCTCCGGCATAGATCAAGCTCTTCGAACATTCTACGCCCACTTTATCTCGGTTCCCACGAGGGCGTTGCTCCCTTCCCCCAAGATCGCGTGAGTCGTGGAGGCCCCGACCAGGCAACCCCAGCCACCAGCGGAGCGTTTATATAATCCCCGACTCGGTTTAGCGTGTATCACTCCTGGACTATCTCTCCTTATACCACGTACGAGCAAAGGGCACGCTCATCATTTGCAATCGGAGACACAGGTGATGTAGATTCAAGGAAGAAGGCTAAATCGACATCCGTGAACTCTGCCATAGTCAATCGGCGAGTATCTCACACGGAATTCGATCTCCGAAGTCCAAACTACGCGTGCTCCCTCATCCGCCCCGTGAGGTAACCCATCTTCTCCATCGCAGTTATTGTATCCCGACTGGCCGTTCCCTTCAACGAACACGTAAGCAGTTGCAATCGTTGACGCCTACAGATTATTTTATAATATGGCCTACCCAAATCGTCTTATCCTTTGTGTGTGAGCCCCGGATTAAAATCTCCCTATTAATCACCGACCTAAACCCGACTACTAATCCCATATTTATCCCTCCTGTGTCTCGTGCCGACATTTAATTTAACCTGTACGATCATTCCCTTTAAACTCTGTACCTGTATATATTTCAATTCTATTTATTTGTTAGTAAAGGTATATTTTTGTTATCGTCTTTTTCTTGCAACCCTAAACAAGTACCAGCTAACTGTTAACCTTTGGTCAACTTGCACTCTTAATTATTCTTTTTGAAAGGATCCCGCAATTAAAAGTAAACCATCCCCACTGAATTCTTATCTATTTCCTGTTCACGAACCAACTAGGACGAATCTTAAAACCAACTTCGACCCAAACCCTTAGAAGGGATATATATATATATATATATATATATATATATATATATATATATATATATATATATATATATATATATATAGAGAGAGAGAGAGAGAGAGAGAGAGAGAGAGAGAGTGTGTGCCTGGCCATTCCATTAAGTCGCGCACGTCCGACTAGTCGCTCTCCGCTCAGAAAAACATCCCTGAATATTTACATGTTACCTCTTCTTTTATTTGTTATAGTGCTTTGCTAGTGCCAGTAGATTGTGTTTGCAGTGTTTTAATAGTTTAGATCATCATTATTTTCTTTAGTTTTTGGTTTATATTCATTTCTTATTTGTGTTTAAATTTCTTTAAATGTGCAAAGTGACTTAAAATAATCGTTGTGTCGTAGTGCTTTACTAATGCCTGTGTCTTGTGTTCATAGTTTTTTAACAGTCAAGAACATCATTATTTTCTTTAAATTTGGTTTATATTAATTTTTTGTGTGCTGCAATTTCTTTTGTCCCATCAAGTATTGCGTTGTCTTCACTGCCAGGACAGAACTGATCGCAGCTAAGTTTATCGCTTTTTCTTTAGTTTTTTTTGTCTTTGTTTTTTTTGGGTGTGTTTTTTTTGTTGTTGTTTTTTACTGTTGTAGTTGCATTTCTATTATTCTCCAGATACTTTATTCAATTTACTAAAAACATTTTAGACTAAGGGTAGGCAACCTTTGGCACGCGTGCCAAGCGTGGCACGCCAATGACTTCTACCGGCACGCGAAGCCAAATGCTTAACTTAACAAAACTAAATAAATGTATCTCCAATTTATTTTATATAGCAACCGCGTTGTGTACTACCTGTTATAAATTATGTTATCAGTGAGGCAGCAGCAGAAGTCACATTGATGGTAAATAAATGAAAAGGTCCACAATTTTTCTTTCTCTAGTTTGGATTTGTTGTTTTTCTTCTCAAAATGATAAAGATTCAATTTTGTTTAATATAATATGATAATATGTATATTTTTATGTAAAATGACTATCTTTTCCTTGTAATTTTTATGCATCATAAAGAGTTGGGAATGAATAAAAAGAACATCTTTAATTTTATATAATTTTATTTTGTTTTAGTCAAGTATTGGCACGTGACAAAATTTTGTAGCACAGATTTGGCCAATTTTGGCACACCCACTTAAAAAGGTTGCCCACCCCTACTTTAGACTGTCTGGTAGTTTTTACTGTCTGCTCTCTGAGTTCGACAGCTTTATGATCTACATCCTGTTTACGCGACATTCCAGCTCAAAAATTTAGCTTACTTCCTCCCTCTACTCTTATTGTAAAAACGCATCATAAAATACACATATGTCAAACAGTCATACAAGTAAGAGAAATAAAAACAAATTACACACGCACACAAATATACATTCCTTTTAGCTCTTCTTTTTTTTAACCTTAAACACACTTTTTAATACACGCCTTAATACACATCCCTCAAACCTACACACATACACTTCCGCTCACCCCATACTCACACATCACACAAAAAACATAACCAAATAAGTAAGGCAAATACAAATCGCACTCATACAAGTAAGATATATACATACAAATTACATACGCACACGCATATACACTCCTTCAGCTCCCTCCCTCCATTTCCCCCCCCTTTCTCTTGTTTGGATAACTTTGATCCTTTCTCCCTCTATCTATGATCTCTCGGTTTCTTCTCTCCTTCCGTTCCTCGTCTCTTTTCTTTCAACTCTTCTTTCTCTATCTGTGCTCCCTTTCTTTCCCTATCTATCATCTCTGTATCTATTTCTCTCCCTCTCCTTCCGTTACCTGTCTTACTCTATTTATCTTCACCTATCAATCCATTTAACTATTCATTCGCATATCTCTCTTCTCGCTATCTGTCTATCTCTCTCCCTCCTTTCCTCTTTACCTCCGCCCTCCACTTTTTTTAAATATGCTACTCTGCGCGACAATTCATACGATGCCGATAATCCTGAATTGCTACTCGTTCCAAATCGTCAACAAAAACCGGTGGAAGTAGTGAAGCAGACGAGTTAATTCCCCCATCAACTTAGGGACCATGAACATTTATGACGAACGTTTTACCCCAACTGCCCCAACCATCCACCTCTTATAAATCTGTTTATTTATTTCCTGACCTTTTCTTAATTCTTTATTTCTTTATCTATTTCTTTCTTTAGCTCTTTCCTTATTTCTCACCTCTATTTGTTTCATTCTATTATTTTTTCTTTCTTCTTTACCATTATGGTGTCTTTCTTTTTCTTACTCAATGGCTCCAGGGATAGGTTGATGTGTGAGCGTCTTTGATTTCCCCGACGTTCAATTCCATTCTCAAGGCTCTTGATCGCTTTCTCTCCCATGCAAACTTTTTCTCCACTCGCTACCGCGTAAGGGGCGCGGCGATTTGCCATCCTGGCCGCCTTGTTGACGGGACTCAGCGCCCTGTCCGGCCCCAGCTTAGCCTCTTCTCCTTCTTTCTAACAGCCTGTATTTCTTCCCTATTTCCTCACTTCCCATAAAACCTCTCTCACAACTTTCTCTGGTCGGCCTCTATTTTTACAGGGTAGATGACGACCTTCTTAACAGCCAACTTTTCCTGATCGGGGCTAAGGGGGAAAGGGACAATGTTCACTAACCCCTGAGCTCTGGTTTGGGATGGTGGGTTTTTAACAACCTGCTTCATCCTCACCCATACCTTCCTCAGATCCCTTTTCCTTCTCTCTTCACACGTTCTCAATTTTACGCCATGTCCAAGGTGAAGCCGCCATGCTGAGGGACGGCCAGGCCACTAAGCGGGAGGGGTGATCTTGAATTGCGGCACCTGGCTCTGCTAGGCCTGTACGCACCCCTTGCAGGGCGGACTACTGCGATAGGTGTTGAGTGTGTGCACCCCGTGAGAAAATTAGGGTCTTCATGCCCAATGATAGAAATTTAGAAAAAAAACCTTCCCCTTTTCCCTCGCAATCAATGGAGCCGCATGCTGGCAGCTCGACAGAAAAAAATGGAGGTTCCTACCCGTGTGCTTGCGCAGGGCAGCCTCCAAATTTCTCGAACCGGAGAGGAGACGCACTCCTCTCCTTCGTCTACTGGTGTAGAAGACTCCCCCTTCACTCCCTTCTCTGGAGGTAAGGCAGACCCTTTGGGTTGCTTCCTTTAAAGGGCCTGCTGGCAAGAATATTGAACCTTCCGAGGTCAAGGCCTGTGCCTACTCAAACTTGACTCGTAACAGCGCTGCCAATGGGAACTGTGATGTCCTGGTGGGGATGGCCAACTGGAGACCCTCCCCCTGAGATAGACATGGTCCTTAAGGCAACCCAGCCTCAGACAGTAGGGACTTTCATGGGAGCTAATCCGGGCTCGGCGCCAAGCACCAAACTCGAGTCCGCCCCTATGCAAAATCCTCCTCAAACGGTTAGAGGTTCCAAGGCAGTACAAGGAGGAAAGGGATCTCCTCCAACCGGTGCCCCTGCGACTGCCAGAATCTTTTTTACCTCAAAGAAGGACCTTGCTGAGGCCGATACATCTAGCCTGGGGGGTCCTGCCAGCGGAGGGGAGAAGCGGGTTCATTCCCCGCTTTCCTCTCCTAAAAAAAACAAACAGAAAAAAGACTTCATCCGTGAGGGCTTCGGGGACGGATGGATCTGCTGCCACTTGGGTAAGAGCGACCAAGCCAAGATCGGCACATCCTAACCCTCTGTCTCCCCGGGTGTAGAGCCCCTATCTAAGACCAAAAGTGCGTAGGCGGAGCCTCGATAACATCACCGACCCTCCTTCAGAGATTACCCGGCGTTTTCGAGCCCGCTGACTTCAAACGCTTCCTCCTTATTCGCTCTACTGATGGCAGCATGTTCGCCAAGGGCAACATGATCCATCAGAGGAGAGCTTTAGCTAGCGTGATTGGTAGAGTGCCGAAGGTGACCCGTTTCTCGGACGGGAGCCTTTTGGCGAATGCGTCGAATCCCGCCGAGGTGGCCATGATTAGTGCCCTTCGGACACTTGATGGAACACCTGTGAGTGTGACGCCGCACTCTACCATGAACTTTGTGAAAGGAGTAGTTTATGCGAGGAAACTCGTTGACTACTCAATAGAGGACATAACCTTAGAGATGGCTGGCCATGGGGCGGTCAAGGTCGAACGTGTGATGAGAAAACAGGGAGGAGCCTTGAGACCCACCCCTACACTCTTCGTCACGTTCAACTGTGACAAGCCATCTGAGTCGGTGCGTGTCGGTTTAACCGATACCACGTGAAGGCATTTGTGCCACGGCCGCGGAGGTGCTCTCACTGTCACCGGTTTGGCCATACAAATCGCTCATGTAGACGTGCAAATTCAGGGTCACCCGAACTCTGTGTAAATTGCTGCAAGGCCGCAAAAGATAAGTCCAAATCGTGTGTGGCCAAGTGTGTTAATTGCGGAGAGCCCTACCCCGTTTCTTCGAAGCAATGTAGTGCATATCTCCTTTAGAAAGTAATCCTGGCTGTTCAGGCCCAGGATCGACTCTCATTATGCGAGACTAAGGAATTAGTTCTGGGGCGCCTGGCTCTGTCTGGGACGTCTTACGCCTCAATGCTTAGAAAGACATCCTCAGATCCTGCCCCATCCAGGCCAACGAGCACGATTGTTTCCGCGCCCATTCGGAGCCCTTTGCGGGTTCTACTCAACCCGGGTGCTTTCCTGGTAAAGCTGGAGGCACAAAGGGTTCACACCCAGCCTCGAATAAAACAAGGGCTCCCTTCCTCTTCCCCCAGCGTGACCGTTTCCCGTAAGGCGAAACGGCCATGCGCCTCTACCGAGTCGTTAGACTCACAGTAGGCAACATCCTTGAAGTTGGTCGCCAGGCTGGGTGGCTTGGGGACGGTGGATCTTCGAAAAGGATGCCACTTGCCTCCAAAGCCGCAACGCCCGCCTAAGATTTAGAGGCGGAGGGAGCAAAAGACTCACATGGCGAGCCCGACCTCCCTCAATAAATTCTCGAAGGCACAGCGTCTTCAGCGCTCTCCCACCAACAGCGCCCGGGAGTCTGCCTCCGGGAAGAGTACGGCCATTCCCGTGAGGGTCTTCTGTCCGAAGAGGGTCCGCGTCTCTTTCGAGCTAGGCCTGGAGGGCATATTCCTTCAATGGAATTACCGTGGACTCCGGGCCAACTGGGAGGAGCTGCGGAGGCTTGTCTCGTCCTGTTCCCCGTTACCTACTTTTCTGCAGGATACCATGCTAGGCGCGTGCCTCCTGCCCACCATCCCCGGGTATAAGGGTTTTGCGACCCCACCTCCACTGGATGGGGGATGCGCGGTTTACAGCCGGCATGATGTCTCCGTTCTTCTTTCCGATTTAGATACCTCATTTCATGCAGTGGCTGTGCAGCTTAACCTGCATAGGAGTTATAATGTTATTTCTGCGTACATATCCACCGTAAGCTGGCTTCGACGCGGGGGACTTCCGCGTGCCGTGGCACGGTTGCCGAGGTCCTTTCTCTTGCTTAAAGATCTGAACGGCAGACATCTTCTCTGGGGAGACTACTCAATATATCTCAGGGGACAAGTCCTTGCCGATCTGATCGAAGAGCTTGAGATAGGTGTCCTAAACGTGGATGAGTTTACGCATCACTGCCCGAGAACCGCTTCATTTTCTTGCCTTGATCTATCTCTGTGCTCTCCGGATGCACAGCCTGATTTCTATTGGAGGTGGTCGATGATCTCCATGGTAGTGATCACTTTCCCGTTCAACTATCATTTTCAGGGCGGCTGCCGCCTGAGAACCTACCTTGGTGGTGCTTAGCACGGGCGCGGTGGCCTGCATTTCAGGAAATGACTGAATTCTCTATCTCAATCGAGTTGTTTAGGTCGGTGATGAGGCTGTTGAGTTCTTCTCTGGCAACCTCATCGTCACGGGCCTGACTACTATTCCCAGAACGTCTGGCCGTTTGCACGCCAACCACTCCCGTGGTGGTCAGCCGAGTGTGAGACGGCCCTCAAACAGAAGCGTTATGCCTACATTTGCAATAAGCGCTGCCAGAATGATTTCATTGTCGCTGAATTTCTTCCGTCTAGGGCTAGGTTCCGCTATATTTGGAAGCACGCCCGCCGTTTTTCTTGGAGGGTGTGATAGAACGGGTTGAGGCCGCGTAATTTCAACCACTATCACGTGTTATTTAAAACCACGATGCTACCCACGTGCATCTACGCTTTGAAGCTTGGCGCATTATCGCAGCTACCTGAGTCAATGTTTAAACAAGGAGGTTTATCTTCCCCCGTACGCCCCATGAGCCGACCTGGCCAGATTGAGTTAGGCTTATGGGCAGATAAGGCATTGTTCCCATGCTCGGCTGTGCATTCCCTCGAAGCTCCCACTCCATTGTCCCCCACGCCTAAGGAGATGTCCCGGCTATTTATTTGGAAACTTTTCCAACTGGACTTTACCTCCAGAGGCGGAGAACCCTTCAACGACAGGTTTACTGTGAGTGAGTTGCGTTCCGCTTTTGCTTCGCGCGCGGACATCGCCCATGGTCCGGAGCGATGTCCCGTACGCCATGCTTCTACACCTGGGTGAGCGAAGCATTGCATTTATCGCAGATTTGTTTAACTGGATCTGGGTTGAGGGCCTCCTCCCGGATTCCTGGCGAATCGCTACTGTGCTCGCCTTTCGCAAACTGGGAAAAGATCACTCTACTCCGGCCGGTTTCCGCTCAATCTCTCTAACCTCTTGCGTGTGCAAGTTGATGGAGAAATTGGTAAATGTTAGATTAGCGTTTTTCCTGGACAGCGGATGCCATCTGTCTTTTGCACAGTGCCGCTTCCGCAGGATCGATTCCACGTCGGATGTTTTGCTCCAACTGGAAAATGCCATCTGCGAGGCCTTCCTTCGCAGACAGCACTACGCCCTGGTGTTTTTAGATCTGGAGAACGCCTATGATACTGCATGGCGATACATTATAATCGAGACTCTCTACACGATAGGGGCGAGAGGACGCCTCCCAGTCTTTATATCTAAAATTTTGCGAGATCGTCGATTCCGCGTATGGTTAAGGGGGGAACCCCTTCCGGCCCAATGGAGCAGGAAGAGGATGTCCCGCAGGGAAGTGTCCTCAGTGTGACACCATTTGCCTTGAGCATAAACGGCATCACCTCAGTGCTGCCGCGGTTCAGATACCAACTCTAGAGCGTCGACTCCAACAGGCATTGAACTGCTTCTCTTGCTAGGCCGAAACGCACAGGTTTCGGTTTTCTTTGGCCAAGCTTAAGTTGGTGCACTTCTGCCGCCATCCAGGGCTCCACCCTGACCCAGATTTGTTTCTTAATAGGGTGCGCCTGGAAGTGTTTGAATCGCACCGTTTCCTTGGTCTTGTATTTGACCGACGCCTCACCTGGGAGGCTCATATTCGCAGCTTTAGGGTCTCTTGTACCCGCGCCATGGATATTCTTTGTTCCGTGACTTTCAGCGCTTGGGGTGCTGATTGGGCTACTGCCTTACTTTTTTATCGATCCTTTGTCCGTTCGAAGCTCGACTACAGATGCGAGTTTTATGCATCCGCAGCAAACCGTCTCTTGTTGAAGGTGAACTCGATCTACCAAACCGGCCTTCGCTTGGCGACCGGTGCCTTCCGCACTTCCCCTATTGAGAGCTTGCTTGTTGATGATGGAGAAATGCCATTATCTATGTGCCGTGCACAGTGCATTACTTACCTGTACGCACGAGCGCAGCGTCTCCCTTTGTCGCCAACGGCTTTCAAAGCATCCACAGCTGATCTCGACGGTGCTTATGCAGCTCAGATACGCAAGTCATACCCTAAGCCCTTTGGGTTTAGGGCTAGGAAACTCTTTCGAGAGCTAGATATAGCTCTTGAGCCGGTGGCGCACCTGGTTTTGCCCAGAACGCCACCCTAGAGGGTACCACCGTTGGCTATTTGTCTCCGCGCTTCTGCTCCTAAAGCTTGTACAGCGCCGGGCGTATTGCGTTCGGCCGTTTTGGAGCCCCTTTCGTGTCACGCTGGAACTGTGCCAGTGTATACAGATGGCTCCAAGTCCGAAGAGGGGGTCAGTTTCCACGCCGTATCCCCTCTGTTTGAAGTCAGCGGTGCTCTACCGGGCGGTGCGTCTGTCTTCACGGCTGAGTTGGTGGCAATACATCACTCGGTACGGAAGATTACGTGACGTGCCCGGTTCGGAGACCGGATCCTGATTTATAGCAATTCACAGAGCGCCCTGGGTGCTCTCGGGGCATTTATTTAACTAGTTTTTTGTTATTGTTTTCTTTGTAGGTCACAGGTTCCTGCGCCGGGGAAACCTCCCCCCGACGCAGGAGCTTGCTTTCTCCTTGTTTCGATTTTCCCTTATTATTGTCGTTGTTATTGTTTTTCATTCTTATTTTATAGTAGCCTAGTGCTAGGCTGTCTTGAGTGCAGCGACTTATGCCCAAGTAGGTAGTTGCCAGATAGGCTCTTAAAAAAAAAATCTACACTCGCTACACAACTTGCGCTCTGGGTGGGCTAACAGCCCTAAAGGGCGCACTATAAATTCCTATTATTATTATTATTATAAGGCATTTAACAATAGTTCAGATTCAAGGGAAGGTGTTTAAACTTATACATCTCCCTTTAGCTATCAAAGTAATTTAAGTCAAAATTTCCAAATTACGAAAGAATTGACAATTTAAGTTTCCTTAAGCTTCAAACCTATTTATGATTTGAACCTTCTTCTGCTTGCGAAGTGGTAATAAAAACATTTACGTCATGTAGATTTTCTCCTTTTCTTCCTTCGTCTGCCTATCCTTCTTTCGTCTATTTACTCTTCCGTTCTATATCTTCCCTTTTTGTCTGTGGATTTAACAGTCCCGAAATGCCTTTCATAATGCTTAGATCTGCGCTCTTTGTCTTCTGAAACCGTATCGGGTAGCTTTAATTAATTGATGTTTTCTCAAGTTAGCCACGATTTTCTTTATTACAATTGACTACAAAAGTTTACTCAAGACTGAAGTTAGCTAATACGTCTATAATTCTTTAGATATATCTTTTTTAAATTCGTGTAGCATTCTCTATATTTTTATTAATGGCACTCTTTATAAATTATATAAAAAATATGCCGCCATGTGGGCAATAAATTATTATTAATCACAAAATAAACAATTATGTAGAACATTTTCCATTATTATCAGGAATTATTTAGATAAATTATAACAGTAAACTACAGGGTGTCCACAAAGTCTGGGTACATAGGAATTTTAATATTTTATTTATTTATGTTATTTATGTTAAAATAACATAAAGAAATAAAATATTAAAATTCCTATGTGCCCAGACGTTGTGGACACCCTGTATACAAAATCTAGAAAACTAAATATATATAATATTTAAAATAAAAATGCCATTCAATTGTTATTGTGCAGCAAATTTACTTATGCAAGACAAAACAATATAAATAAATTATTTAGCTTTGTACGATATCTTCTGAAAGGAGATAAATGAGATTAAATATGGTTCTTGTTAACTTAAATTATGCTTATTTAGTTGTAATCATTTGCTCGCCTAATTTCAAAATATATTAGATCCTTCCACCGGAAGGATAATTGGGCACGGTTGAACAGGAATAAATAAACCTCGCGAATAAAATAGGAGATTAATAACAAATTGAAAATGAAAACAATATAAATGTGAAAACAATTCCGTATCTAAATGATGTATTAATTATTTTAAATGGTTCAAGATAAAAGTGAGAATCATGAAAAAATAGAAAATAATAAATTAAGTAAAAAGAAAACAAGTTTGACTTATCGCCCTATACGTTTACTGCAAATGAAAGGAAGGGGCGGGGGTTTGATAATTAATTGAACTTAAACAATGAAAAAATAAGCAATTAATATATATGGCCATACAGTAACATTATAAAAAGAAATGAGACAAAAAAGAGAATTAATACTATAAAAAGACCGCCTCATAAGAGGCTTGTGGGATAAGGCTGAAGAATTTCCATCTTCGTCCTCGTATGTCATAAGGGGAAGACGTCAACGCGGACGACCTCTTCTTCATCTCCTTCGCGGTCTTGCCGCACGGCCGAGGCTAGCAATAAATGGAACTACTTTGGCTGAACCTCGAGTGATCAAACTACAAACAGTGGCAGCGCATTATTAGTGAGACCGGTACTTCTCAATGCTTGGGTAGATGGTAAAGCCCCGAAACTCCGGCCAAGTAAGGGTCAACGTTTCGACCATAGCAGAGGTTTTACCAGATCACTCAATTGTCGTAGGTTTGGTCTATTGTGTGCTGTAATAATTAGGCTTACTATTGTTACCTTTTCTTAGGAGGACGGAATGCGATTCACTAATGATCGGCACATCAAACACGGGCTCCTCCTTGTGTGCGAACAGAATGTCAGGACGACGGATGGCCAGACTGATGCCTAGAGACATATGGACGCCAACTCTTCTGCGCCTTCTAAGCTCCTTACGCAGATCATGACTGAGTGGGTAGCCTTGGAGCCGGTCCCAAGGCCATCGCCCACTCGTAATCCAGCCTGCCAGTGAGGAGTGGTACCCATACCCCTATTAACCTTTTTGGAGGTAAGAATAGAGCTCTCGAAACATTTTGAATTGTGTACAGAATACAATCCCCTTGATGACATAGGATAAATGTGAGAACCAAGTCTAACTAATCTGGGGGTCACATTATGTAGCTACATTAAAAATACCCAGGCTGTGTCCCACCATCTCTGTGTGTTTTTCTTACCCTCCTCGCCTTTACTGCTGATGTTAATCGTTTCCGTGATGGTCTGAGGCCCATCAACGAGTTGTCTCAAATGGGGGTAATGAGAAAGATGCCTTAAAATCGTGTATTGCGACAATTACACCGCTATATACGGTCACGATATAAATCCGGAATCTTAGAGTGGAAATTTTCCACACTGAGACTTCCCACACTCAGCAACGCATGGAAGAACGGGACTGGAGTATCCCTCAAAGGATGAAAGTTCTGCCTTAGAAATTGCCGAACCCGCTGATCCATGGACTTAAGGTTGCCCATATTGGGGGAACCAAGCACCAGACCATGAATTATGGCTGCGAACACTTTATTTATCACGGGCCATAGTCTCTGATGCGTGTTGATCAAGACCCGATGCATTCTTTTAGCATTGTCTTTAAATCGCGCAAGTGGAATTGTTTATCCAGCCGATATCCGACTTGCCCGCTGAGATGACTAGTAGTGTCGCCTATTCGGTGGTCGGTAATAGGGATATTGTCCACGGCTAAAATTGATCTACACCCTAAACTACATTAATAGCTTGATACGCTAAATTAGGACGGATGACATTAATAACCCTATCATACATATTATTTATCAACTTATTAATACTAGCAAGTTGGGCTGCCTCTACTACAGCTTATAAGGTCGCCCATAAGACTTCTTTAGAAGAAAATTGACTTCTATTGGGGGTTGAGATCCGGAGAGGCTGGCGGCCACACCATCAACTTGTCACCTTATATGTCGTATGAGCCTAGGAACGCTTGGTTTTCCCTGGCAGAATGGGATGGAGCGTTATCATGCACAAAAACTAGAGTCCTTAGAAGTGACAACGGTATCTTATCTAGCCAGAGATCCAAGACTTCCTTCAAGAGATTGCAGTAGTCGGCTGCGGTCACTTTAAGATTATAAGCAATTATATAAAAAAAAATGTTTCGCGGGCGCCATGAGGGTCATGGGCCTCGGTTTGGCCACTTCAGGTTTATATTATACAGTGAAGTGCCAAAACATCATCGAAAAACAGAATATAAATGTAATTGTGGGTAGCGCTACCGTACCGCGACGTAATGGCAATTCCAAGACATGTACCGGTTGTGATATGACATCTCATGGGTCAGTTTGAACAATGCAAATAATTATCGAAGTTCAAACCGAGCATGATAGTAGGTATCATTCGGATGGGACCTTCCGCACCTGAAACTGTGTTGACATTTTAAATCCGTAGAGCTACGTTGTAACGTATAGACCGAAAATACCTCATGGAAGGCAGAACCACCCACTGTGGACATGAGGGTAGAGTTTGTTGGTTGAGAGTAGAGTTTGGGTGTGCTAAAGCCCACAAGATGTCATGAACACCAGGATGGTGGTGGTTGCATGCTGGTGTAGGGTGTAGGGTGTGCTTAAGTAGCAGCTATATGGTACTGATTATTGGCCATTTGCATCCATTCATGGACTCATTTGCTCCAACAATGATAAGATATTCCAGCAGGATAATGCACCGTGTCATTGCGCCCAACTTGCCTAGAACTGGTTCGAAGAGCATTGTGGAGAGTTCCGTCGAAGCTGTTGGCACCAAGTTCAGCCGCAATGAACCCAATCGAGCATTTGTGGGACGTGGTAGCCAGGGCCATTTCACTCAAGATCCGGAACTCCAAATATCTGGAAATTGTGGGTAGCTATAAAGATGGCATAGGGTAATATCTCTCTCAGAGGTCATATGTCTACCTAATGAATCAATGCCTGGTCAAATTGCTACACTTCGCTATGAAATAAGGGTTATACACGATACAAAGTAGATATCCCGTGACTTTTGGCACTTAAGTGTATATAAATAACCTTGATAAATATACAATTTGTAGAATTACAAAATTCATCGACAATACGAAACTAAGAGATAAAGCCGTTTATAAAAGGTAATAAGGCAAATTTACAAGAGCTAGAAAGAGTTGTTGAATGGGCAGATATATGTCAGATCGAATTTAACGTACACACATGCAGTCATACATTTGGGCTACTTTAACTTAAAATAGAAGTAGTGAGTGAGCATTCATATTATAGCTTAAAATAGGTTAGAAAAGGGCCCGTGTTAATTTATAAGCACCAAACGTGTCAAACCAATGCATAAGCCTCTAGGCAAACTAACACGAACCTGAGATATAATGCTGGAAACTTTTAAGTTTAATTCGAATAAGGAAAGATTGTACTGCGTCTTTACAAATATAAACCGCCTCAGCCACAAAGGGAAGAAATAGTCAAACGCTATTTTTTTGTTAATAACAATAACAATATTTTTGGCCATTAAGTGTTATTTTAAAGCTCTTTTTATTGCAAAACAATAGAAAATAGCCATTATTTGTTTTCAAATTTGCCTTTGTGACTTGGATGATGAAATATTTACTAAAAATAGGCAATTTTTAATCTATTGTAGGGTTAAAAACAAAAACACAGTTAAGTTTATATAATTTAATTATAACTACTACATGAATTATATAAAAACAAGTGAAGAAAAAGTTAGAAGTGAACAGTTTTCCACGATTTTCCTTTTGACTGCAAATCAATTTCCCGTACATGCTACCAAATGTAGTCTACCATCACCATTTCATTGTATGACCCTTGCTATCTATGTTCAAATTCCAGTATATCTTGATGGAAGCTCTCGCCTTGCCCCTATAAGTATGTTCTCATATTCTCCTTGACCTAGTCAAGTTGGGCATCAAGGATATATACCTTCAGGGACATCCTGAAGCCCATTTTGTCATAGTTTTTCACTAACTTCTCAACTAGTTTCACATAATTGTCAGCCTTGTGGTTTCCCTTAAAGCCATGCCACACCAAAACAAAACTATTCGAGGATTCCTTTTCCTTTTAGTAAGATTTGCTATGAATTTTAAACACTATGATTATATCCTAATTTGTAATCCATAAAGACACCAGCTTTCACCTTTGCATCAGAGAGTTTGGTAAAGAAACTTTGTTAAGAGCTCTAACAAACTGCTTTATCAGACCTAGTTTTAAATGCAATGAGAGCAACAACATCTTTATAAGTATATCACTTGCTTATTCTTGAAATATGCTCTCCAACAGAGAACGTAGTCCTTTGTGTCCAGTGTTTCTTGTGGTAATGTTCTGTGGTATCTCTACTATCCCAAAGAGAGAGATGGAAACTTAGTAAAACCCTGGAGACCCATCAAAATTGCTATCATTTTGAAGTCTGCAATTACTTCCCAGCCATGCTCTTTATAATTCAGAGCTTGTAGCAGGAGCTTGGCACTGTTGTAGTCATCGGTGATATATATTTAATGAGCAAAGGGAAAGGATAGATGCTTATTCTAACCTAGGAGAAGTACAGCTTTAATGCTTCTTGAAGAGCTGTAAATGAAGAGCCTCTACTCATTTGGAATACATGTAATTCAAATTGCATCAAACATGTCAGATATATCGCTGTAGTAGCATAGCCCAGCTGGAGAAGTAAAGAATATTGCGAAATGTTTATGGTCTTTCCTTTGGCTGGTCATTTGCACATCTTCATCCAGCGAATCCCAATTTCGATACTGAAAATCAAAATCTCAGCATTCGACTTTGACAAGCCAAGATCTCGGATAAGGTCATTGAAGTCTCTTTGGTTTGGATAGTATGGATCCCTCTCAACAGCCATATCTCTCACACTGTAGCTTACATCTTCACTGATCTTTCCAGCTATCAAATTGTTACACTTTTGTGAGGGCGGCTTATTCATTTCTGGAGGGGTAGGTACAGGAAGATCAGCACTTTGTGGCAGGGTTCCAATAGAGGATAGAAGATCGAGATAGGAAATAATAGTTAGATTTTTGCCACTCTAACGCTTAGAAGTGTCCACCTTGTACAAGTAGCAGTTGTTTGAATGGTCATTGGTTTCACCACAAATTCTGGGAATGACAAACTGTATGTCTCTTCTTTCCCTTCTATAAGATTCTGGGAAAGTAAAAAATATATACTTTATTACTCCTTTGGTTTACAAACCAACACAATTGTTCAAACACTTGACATTTAATATTTTACTCTTTACAACAAACAATTTTCTTACCTTCCAAAGTTATTTTGTGGTGTTAAAAAGCAAAATGAGGTGCCCAAGGTTTGTCTGTGGGCCCCAACTTGTATGCCAAAATATGCTTTCTAAGCTTCACACATTCTCATAGATGCTGCCTCACCGAACTATTTCACTCTTGTTTTGATGAACTGTCCGCAGATATAAGAGATGCATCTGGAAAATGATTGCAGCTTTTTGATGACATTTCTCTTCTGATGGTAGCTAGAGTTGAAATGATAGCAGATCTGAAATTATTACTGTTCTATTATCATTGATATTTCTTAGATCCTTCAGTATTTGTACTTTCATGCTCTGATTTACTCCGAGTTAATCTTCCCCACCCTCCTATGAAGCCATTGAGAAGTTTGTGAGCACATCTGTTATCCACCCTGGGATGTTTGACAAGGGTCGCTCCCACGGTAACTATAATCCTTGAGTTATATTGATACTGCCATTGTTGCTCTGGGGGCTATTGTCATTATTAATATTTAACTTCAATATGAGTATGCTTCTATATGCCTAGTTTAAACACCACTTATATGCCTTAGATACGGGATAACTCTGTTCCTTCTTAATATCCCCCTCAGCCCTCCCTCTTATGAGAGGGCTGGAGAACCAGCAACAGGACGATATAACCTAACATAATAGAAAAGACACTTGAAATTTAAGCGAATTAAACGTATATCAGACATAGTAAATTGTCCGATGGAGTCCTATTTAAGTCAAATTCTCGTTGGGTACCATACGCTGTGCATACCTGTATATTCGGATTTCCTATACTGTAAATCCCCATTGAGAAATAAAAAGCTTCATTAAGAATCCATGGATATCAGTGATCAAGTTATCTCTTAACGACAATTTTTATTACTATCACTGTCGTAGAATTCTTTCTGCTAAGAACCCTACTTACCTGACACCACTTTTATTTAGTGTCGTAGAATGCCCCACCTTTTTGTTCTAGTCTCTAAGAGTGCTAAGAGTGTCTAATATATTGATATTATAAGAATATCTTAAAGCACAGAGCTGTTGTGCAACACGTGAGGATATATATAAGAGAAACGAACATTAATCCCAAAATAACTTATAATTGACCTTTATCAAATGAATACATAACATTTATACATTAACTACAGGAATACTCGGAATATTATCCTAAACAAAAATTAATTAAATTAGTTTACCCACAAAACTTGGTTAACGTTTTCTCTACACAACAATAATATAAAAATTAGGCTTACGGACTCGTGGAGTTTAAAGGGCCTCAGAAATATTTACTCTTGACGCGTGTAGATGGGCGGAATTCCACGGTCGTCTTGGCGAGGGTAGCAGCTGGGGGGTCCACACGTTCTTCCGGGGGGAGGGTTCTTCAGGACGAGAACAATTTCGGTGCTTTATGCACCACCTAGGCAGTCGTGGTCTCTCTGGCGAGATGAGTCGAACTTGGTTCTTAATTCAAGTTAAATTGGAGTGCGGTGTGATCACCGAGTAACGAGCTTCAAGGAGGAGCTTTTCTCCTTCGTTACTAATTTCCTTATGGACGAGGACTGAACTCGGGGAGGGTCTTCTTCAAGGGCGAGGATAACGGAGGGGGGTTTCTCTGGCGAGAATAAGTTACTTAAAGTTTGGTGTGGCCACCGAATAACGGGCTCGAGGGGGAGCCTTTTCCTTCTTCTTTTCTTAATTCCTCAAGGACGAGGAATACCCCTGGTGTTTACGGTGCACCAGGATATGAGGAGTCTCTCTGGCGAGAGTAAGTCGAACTTACCAAAGTTCACTTATCGTTTGGTTTGATAACCAGGGACTTAGCTCAAGGATGAGCTTTTTCTTAGCCCCTTAAGGTAGGTAGCCCTGGCTCTCTTGCAGGGTACTTCTTGGTCTGGCGAGCCAAGTACACTACCTCTCCAGTCTCGGTAGCTCGGTTGTGGATCCGAGGACTTCGTCACCTAGAGACTGACGTATACTACCTCGATTTTCCTCAGAGTTCCTCATTTATACCTCGCACCCCACTGGGGGAGTGGTAAGGGGGGAGGGGCTTGATGACGGCCCCAGGAGAGCTCTTTTTCCAAACGGTTTTTCCCACGAAGTCAAACATCGGCTCCTCGTTAGCCATCGAGATTGGGAGAAACCCGTCTCCAATTTCTTGTTCGACGTGAAACTGGATCTCACTCTCCTGGGGGAGATCTTACCTTTTTGACCTTTAGGGTCTTTCATGGCACTGGGTTGTGCCACGTTGTGGTTACCCTTTTGACTCGCTGATGCCTGGGGCGGATGTCCTTGCGGTAACCGCCTTGGAACTGCACCAAGAGTGATCGAGGGGGGGGGGGAAGTGACCATTCCCTTACACACCTCCCACCGAAGAACTTAATGCGGGGAGGGGGATGCCCCCGGGAACTCAAAACAACTTACTCAACCTAGTCGAGCTTAGCAAAGTTGTATTTCTTTGAGCCCTCTCTTACATTAAGTTTCCTTACACATGAGCGCCCACGCGCGCGTTTACACAGGCAATGTGTCGAGCTAGACCTACTCGCAATACAATTTTACATAGAAAATTAAAAAAAACCTTAATTCATCGATTACCCACACATAAAAAACAACAAAACAAGCTACTTCCTTACCTTTCTAAGTTTTTTGAGAACTTAAATCCTACCGATAAATATTAACACGAACAACAAATGAAAACATGGTTTCACGCTCATTAGGTACTGAAATAACCCTCCATGGTTTTTCCTATCCACCTATAGAGCAGCTGTACATTATCGGCTCCTTTGAGGTAGCTGATCCTAAAATGGTGCTCTGTGACCATTATTCTACCGCGCCTGAGTCGGCCGTTCTGGTTATTGAGTCTACCCAAGTATGGTACTAAATGGTAGCGGTATTTCAACCTACTCGAATGACCCTTCTTATGGTACTTGACTACCTTTAAACTGAACATTATGGCTAGAGCGGCCTCTTGTAGCGGGGCATAATTGATGGGAGCGTAGGTCCCATAGCTCTCCTTTAACCAGGTACACGGGAAGATCGTGTCTGGGTTCGATCTTTGGGGATCGAGAAAATTTTTCCTTGCGAGGTCGTTAATGGGCTGGGCGCTCACTACGACTTGGCGATTTAGCGGTAACTCCGTGGACGTTCCGTTCGGGGAGGAGACTACTAGGGGTAGGGGATACTCATCCGCTTCTACCATTTGATTAGTCTTACACGGGTGTATCGCAATAGCACCTCTTTCCTCCTTCCTTGTCAACTCATTTGACTCACATCTCTTAGTAGGTAGTTCCTCAGGTACACCTGCTCGTACCTCTACTCTACCTTCTTCTTCTTCCCTGATAACCCCATTTGGCTGGGTTCTCCTCGTAGGTTCTTCCTTAGATACTCCTGCTGGTACCTCATTCCTACTTCCTACTTCTTCCATCGTTACCCCATTTGGCTGGGTTTCCCTCGATGGTCCTTTCTTAGGTCCAGGCCGAGCTCCAACTTCCTCGGCCTCTATGAGATTCTCGATAGGTGCTCTTTCGAGTGCGAGCAATCTTTCCTTTTCTTCTGTCTCTTCTCTTTCCGCTTGAGCACGTTCTTTTTCCCTCTTCATTCTCCTTTCATCTATTTCTTTTTTAATCTTTATTCTCCTCTCTTTCGACTCTTTTTCCATCTTCATTCTCCTTTCCTCGGCTTCTTGTTCTGTTTTCGCTATTTCGTTTTCCCGTCGAGTTCTTCTTTCTTCATCTTCCAGCTTTATCTTTAGTCTTCTTTCTTCATCTTCCATTTCTATCCTTATTCTGAATTGTCGTGCTTCTCTTTTCAACAGTTTTATTCTTTCGCTTGTTTTACCTCCTCTCAGCATTCTTCTTTCCTCTGTTTCTATTTTCCGCTGTATTCGGGATTCTTCACTTTTCTGGTTCATCCATATTTCCATTAATTCACGTTCTCTTTTATCCTCTCTTATTATATCCTCTGTTTCTCTCTCAAACTTTATTAATTCTTGTTCTTTTTCTATATCCCAAATTCTTTCTTCTTCTACACAATCTATTCTTAGTTCTGCCATGACGTAGTCATGCATTTCTGTGCCTTCAAGTCCCAGACTTTGGGCTTGTTGGTAAAATCTTGTGACTGGATCCATTTCGTGTTGGTCCGTCGATTTTTCCTTTCTGTATTCTCAGGTAATTATGCCACCACTCACCAGGTAGCGCTCAGCATAACTTACCCTTAATCCCACTACTATGCTGATTGAAATACCACTCCCGACAACAAATTTACCACTTGACCTGCCAATTACCTTTATATTGTTACCACCCCTAACTCTACCAATTTTCCTCTCGTCAATTATTCTCTTGTTCCTGATATTCCTTTACGTGTTGGCTCTTTCATAATTAGACACTGCTGGGTTCTTTCTAATAACAACCTACAAAACCTGACACCACTTTAATTATGTCGTAGAATTCTTTCTGATAAGAACCCTACTTACCTGACACCACTTTTATTTAGTGTCGTAGAATGCCCCTCCTTTTTGTTCTAGTCTCTAAGAGTGCTAAGAGTGTCTAATATATTGATATTATAAGAATATCTTAAAGCACAGAGCTGTTGTGCAACACGTGAGGATATATATAAGAGAAACGAACATTAATCCCAAAATAACTTATAATTGACCTTTATCAAATGAATACATAACATTTATACATTAACTACAGGAATACTCGGAATATTATCCTAAACAAAAATTAATTAAATTAGTTTACCCACAAAACTTGATTAACGTTTTCTCTTCACAACAATAATATAAAAATTAGGCGTACGGACTCGTGGAGTTTAAAGGGCCTCAGAAATATTTACTCTTGACGCGTGTAGATGGGCGGAATTCCACGGTCGTCTTGGCGAGGGTAGCAGCTGGGGGGTCCACACGTTCTTCCGGGGGGGGATGGGGGGGTTCTTCAGGACGAGAACAATTTCGGTGCTTTATGCACCACCTAGGCAGTCGTGGTCTCTCTGGCGAGATGAGTCGAACTTGGTTCTTAATTCAAGTTAAATTGGAGTGCGGTGTGATCACCGAGTAACGAGCTTCAAGGAGGAGCTTTTCTCCTTCGTTACTAATTTCCTTATGGACGAGGACTGAACTCGGGGAGGGTCTTCTTCAAGGGCGAGGATAACGGAGGGGGGTTTCTCTGGCGAGAATAAGTTACTTAAAGTTTGGTGTGGCCACCGAATAACGGGCTCGAGGGGGAGCCTTTTCCTTCTTCTTTTCTTAATTCCTCAAGGACGAGGAATACCCCTGGTGTTTACGGTGCACCAGGATATGAGGAGTCTCTCTGGCGAGAGTAAGTCGAACTTACCAAAGTTCACTTATCGTTTGGTTTGATAACCAGGGACTTAGCTCAAGGATGAGCTTTTTCTTAGCCCCTTAAGGTAGGTAGCCCTGGCTCTCTTGCAGGGTACTTCTTGGTCTGGCGAGCCAAGTACACTACCTCTCCAGTCTCGGTAGCTCGGTTGTGGATCCGAGGACTTCGTCACCTAGAGACTGACGTATACTACCTCGATTTTCCTCAGAGTTCCTCATTTATACCTCGCACCCCACTGGGGGAGTGGTAAGGGGGGGAGGGGCTTGATGACGGCCCCAGGAGAGCTCTTTTTCCAAACGGTTTTTCCCACGAAGTCAAACATCGGCTCCTCGTTAGCCATCGAGATTGGGAGAAACCCGTCTCCAATTTCTTGTTCGACGTGAAACTGGATCTCACTCTCCTGGGGGAGATCTTACCTTTTTGACCTTTAGGGTCTTTCATGGCACTGGGTTGTGCCACGTTGTGGTTACCCTTTTGACTCGCTGATGCCTGGGGCGGATGTCCTTGCGGTAACCGCCTTGGAACTGCACCAAGAGTGATCGAGGGGGGGGGGGGAAGTGACCATTCCCTTACACACCTCCCACCGAAGAACTTAATGCGGGGAGGGGGATGCCCCCGGGAACTCAAAACAACTTACTCAACCTAGTCGAGCTTAGCAAAGTTGTATTTCTTTGAGCCCTCTCTTACATTAAGTTTCCTTACACATGAGCGCCCACGCGCGCGTTTACACAGGCAATGTGTCGAGCTAGACCTACTCGCAATACAATTTTACATAGAAAATTAAAAAAACCTTAATTCATCGATTACCCACACATAAAAAACAACAAAACAAGCTACTTCCTTACCTTTCTAAGTTTTTGAGAACTTAAATCCTACCGATAAATATTAACACGAACAACAAATGAAAACATGGTTTCACGCTCATTAGGTACTGAAATAACCCTCCATGGTTTTTCCTATCCACCTATAGAGCAGCTGTACATTATCGGCTCCTTTGAGGTAGCTGATCCTAAAATGGTGCTCTGTGACCATTATTCTACCGCGCCTGAGTCGGCCGTTCTGGTTATTGAGTCTACCCAAGTATGGTACTAAATGGTAGCGGTATTTCAACCTACTCGAATGACCCTTCTTATGGTACTTGACTACCTTTAAACTGAACATTATGGCTAGAGCGGCCTCTTGTAGCGGGGCATAATTGATGGGAGCGTAGGTCCCATAGCTCTCCTTTAACCAGGTACACGGGAAGATCGTGTCTGGGTTCGATCTTTGGGGATCGAGAAAATTTTTCCTTGCGAGGTCGTTAATGGGCTGGGCGCTCACTACGACTTGGCGATTTAGCGGTAACTCCGTGGACGTTCCGTTCGGGGAGGAGACTACTAGGGGTAGGGGATACTCATCCGCTTCTACCATTTGATTAGTCTTACACGGGTGTATCGCAATAGCACTTCTTTCCTCCTTCCTTGTCAACTCATTTGACTCACATCTCTTAGTAGGTAGTTCCTCAGGTACACCTGCTCGTACCTCTACTCTACCTTCTTCTTCTTCCCTGATAACCCCATTTGGCTGGGTTCTCCTCGTAGGTTCTTCCTTAGATACTCCTGCTGGTACCTCATTCCTACTTCCTACTTCTTCCATCGTTACCCCATTTGGCTGGGTTTCCCTCGATGGTCCTTTCTTAGGTCCAGGCCGAGCTCCAACTTCCTCGGCCTCTATGAGATTCTCGATAGGTGCTCTTTCGAGTGCGAGCAATCTTTCCTTTTCTTCTGTCTCTTCTCTTTCCGCTTGAGCACGTTCTTTTTCCCTCTTCATTCTCCTTTCATCTATTTCTTTTTTAATCTTTATTCTCCTCTCTTTCGACTCTTTTTCCATCTTCATTCTCCTTTCCTCGGCTTCTTGTTCTGTTTTCGCTATTTCGTTTTCCCGTCGAGTTCTTCTTTCTTCATCTTCCAGCTTTATCTTTAGTCTTCTTTCTTCATCTTCCATTTCTATCCTTATTCTGAATTGTCGTGCTTCTCTTTTCAACAGTTTTATTCTTTCGCTTGTTTTACCTCCTCTCAGCATTCTTCTTTCCTCTGTTTCTATTTTCCGCTGTATTCGGGATTCTTCACTTTTCTGGTTCATCCATATTTCCATTAATTCACGTTCTCTTTTATCCTCTCTTATTATATCCTCTGTTTCTCTCTCAAACTTTATTAATTCTTGTTCTTTTTCTATATCCCAAATTCTTTCTTCTTCTACACAATCTATTCTTAGTTCTGCCATGACGTAGTCATGCATTTCTGTGCCTTCAAGTCCCAGACTTTGGGCTTGTTGGTAAAATCTTGTGACTGGATCCATTTCGTGTTGGTCCGTCGATTTTTCCTTTCTGTATTCTCAGGTAATTATGCCACCACTCACCAGGTAGCGCTCAGCATAACTTACCCTTAATCCCACTACTATGCTGATTGAAATACCACTCCCGACAACAAATTTACCACTTGACCTGCCAATTACCTTTATATTGTTACCACCCCTAACTCTACCAATTTTCCTCTCGTCAATTATTCTCTTGTTCCTGATATTCCTTTACGTGTTGGCTCTTTCATAATTAGACACTGCTGGGTTCTTTCTAATAACAACCTACAAAACCTGACACCACTTTAATTATGTCGTAGAATTCTTTCTGATAAGAACCCTACTTACCTGACACCACTTTTATTTAGTGTCGTAGAATGCCCCTCCTTTTTGTTCTAGTCTCTAAGAGTGCTAAGAGTGTCTAATATATTGATATTATAAGAATATCTTAAAGCACAGAGCTGTTGTGCAACACGTGAGGATATATATAAGAGAAACGAACATTAATCCCAAAATAACTTATAATTGACCTTTATCAAATGAATACATAACATTTATACATTAACTACAGGAATACTCGGAATATTATCCTAAACAAAAATTAATTAAATTAGTTTACCCACAAAACTTGATTAACGTTTTCTCTTCACAACAATAATATAAAAATTAGGCGTACGGACTCGTGGAGTTTAAAGGGCCTCAGAAATATTTACTCTTGACGCGTGTAGATGGGCGGAATTCCACGGTCGTCTTGGCGAGGGTAGCAGCTGGGGGGTCCACACGTTCTTCCGAGGGGGGATGGGGGGGTTCTTCAGGACGAGAACAATTTCGGTGCTTTATGCACCACCTAGGCAGTCGTGGTCTCTCTGGCGAGATGAGTCGAACTTGGTTCTTAATTCAAGTTAAATTGGAGTGCGGTGTGATCACCGAGTAACGAGCTTCAAGGAGGAGCTTTTCTCCTTCGTTACTAATTTCCTTATGGACGAGGACTGAACTCGGGGAGGGTCTTCTTCAAGGGCGAGGATAACGGAGGGGGGTTTCTCTGGCGAGAATAAGTTACTTAAAGTTTGGTGTGGCCACCGAATAACGGGCTCGAGGGGGAGCCTTTTCCTTCTTCTTTTCTTAATTCCTCAAGGACGAGGAATACCCCTGGTGTTTACGGTGCACCAGGATATGAGGAGTCTCTCTGGCGAGAGTAAGTCGAACTTACCAAAGTTCACTTATCGTTTGGTTTGATAACCAGGGACTTAGCTCAAGGATGAGCTTTTTCTTAGCCCCTTAAGGTAGGTAGCCCTGGCTCTCTTGCAGGGTACTTCTTGGTCTGGCGAGCCAAGTACACTACCTCTCCAGTCTCGGTAGCTCGGTTGTGGATCCGAGGACTTCGTCACCTAGAGACTGACGTATACTACCTCGATTTTCCTCAGAGTTCCTCATTTATACCTCGCACCCCACTGGGGGAGTGGTAAGGGGGGGAGGGGCTTGATGACGGCCCCAGGAGAGCTCTTTTTCCAAACGGTTTTTCCCACGAAGTCAAACATCGGCTCCTCGTTAGCCATCGAGATTGGGAGAAACCCGTCTCCAATTTCTTGTTCGACGTGAAACTGGATCTCACTCTCCTGGGGGAGATCTTACCTTTTTGACCTTTAGGGTCTTTCATGGCACTGGGTTGTGCCACGTTGTGGTTACCCTTTTGACTCGCTGATGCCTGGGGCGGATGTCCTTGCGGTAACCGCCTTGGAACTGCACTAAGAGTGATCGAGGGGGGGGGGGAAGTGACCATTCCCTTACAATCACTGTAATTTTTGATTAAAGATATAAAGTTTTGGTTTAATTTCGTTAGTTTTTAGGGTGATAGTATCACCGAGTTTAAGATTTTGCACTTTTTAAGATCACTATATAAAGTTAAACAAGAAATTAATATCGTTTTTATAAGAGATAAAAGTTTATGTTCAAAACTGTTCACGAAACGTCTGAAACAATGCTGGTGGACGCTTTGACTAGGATGAGCAAGCAGTAGATAACTAAAGAGAAGAGTTTTTCTTAGATTTCGACAGAACATTCATGGCTACATGACCTGGTCTCATTTAGGACAGGATCTGTTGTGGAAATTAACCATACCACATAAACCTCAAAGCGATTTGAGTAAATGTGTCAGCGGGAAATCGCACCAATTTTGTCATCTAGAGGACGAATACCGCCTGAAAAAAACCCATAGGGGTCCAAAGAAGGAGAGTTGTGATACACTAAAGAAGAACTTACAAGTGTTGGTCACGATAGTATACTTTTTAAGATCTTCCTCGAGAAGCAAAGATGCTATAAGTATATTATCTATAAGCAAAATACGAAATGAAGAACTTTACTAACCTGACTCATTAGATATTGAAAGATCGGATCACTTTTGCGAAGGTCATAAGGTATTCAAGACTTCTTGAAAGATCCGAAGGGAAGGGTGATAACGGAACATTGTCGAGATGAACAGGGATTTGGTTAAAGGCTAAATCCAGATTAAGACAAAAGAAGAAAGAACAACTCAAGAAACAGCTTTCACAGCTTTGTAACCGTACACCGCCCAGAAGTCAGCAAGTGGAGACTTTGGTATAATGTGGAGTGGATAAGCCCAAAGAGACGTTGGAGGGCGTGTAATACCGTCATCTAGCATATAATCAAACTCCTTACGCATTGCGGAATTTGATCTGGGGCTATACGTCTAAAATGAATAAAAGCAGGTACTCTTATCTTCTCTATCAGGTTAAGCACCGTGTTTAGTCGGGTTTTCCTTCGAAGGAGGTAGAGAAAGAGCAAGAAGCTCCTGGAGAAGGTGTTCAATGTAAGACTAGGTTCGAAAGGAGACGAATACACGAGAGATAACTTTCAGAAGGCGAAGAATCAAGCGACAGTGTGATAGGAAGGAGAAAAGGGGCAGACGACTGGCCTGTGGGCCCGAGAATCGATCATAAGATCATGAGCAAAAAGGAAATCGAAGCATGATATAGGGGTGTCTCTCTCAGCTATGACAAAAGTGCACAAAAGACTCGATGGAGAATTCTTAGAGATATTCGAAGTTTGCGCCCTACACTACTCCAAATGCCTGAAGAGTTTGCTGCACGAAGAACAAGATCTGAGGGAAGATAAACTTTGCACTGCACCCTGCGCCTGTCATTCACCAAAGAAATACCAGAAAGTGGGTCTAAAATATGGGATGGATGACAAACTTGAGAGAAAGAGACGACAGACTAATTTTAAATTTAATGAAGATCGAGCCAAAGATAAAGAAAAGGTCGATGGCGAGACTCAAGATGAACATTGGTATAGATGTTTATATTTTAAAGTTTTTTGCCGTATTCTCTGTAATACCAGCAAGGCTCAAACATTGAGATGGATAATAAGAAAAAGAGTGATAAACTGAGAGAAGGAGAAGTAAAATGATTTATAGAATGTTGAGCCTCACCCCTTTTGCGGGAATGCCCTCCTCGGTTGATTCGGGGTTGGAAGGACAATCCTGACCTCTCGCTATGCCTCCCTTGCCAGTGCCGCCCGCAAATGCCCCCATGCCTCGACTTAATATCATGGAACACTTCCAGAGATCAACTCAGTGAAGGTGCTACTGCCCGAAAAGGAAAGGGTTTTCCCGCTATAGCACTCTGGTCAAGCGATTAAGAATTTATTAAGCAAGTTAAAAATTACATTAAGTACATTTCAAATTAATCATACAATTAATTGTAAAATATATAGATGGTAAAACGAACCATCATCCTGAGAGGACTAGACCCTTTCTTCTCGGACAACACGAGCGAAGAGATCAAGATCGAATTGTCGAACAAACCAAAAAGGGCTACGATCACCAACGTTGAGAAATTCAGAAAGGCGAGGAATATAGTAAAAATAATCTTCTCAAACGCGGAAATGGCCTGAAGAGCAAAGAGAGAAGGTGGTCGAGTGAATGGAATCTCCCTCGGTGTCTGTACCTGCGAACAATGATAATCATTAATCAAACAATTCATCAGCCAGTTGGTTCATTTTCCCCAGGTTACGTGGCTTTATGTCCGTCAATAAGGAGCGGGTGTGCCCGGTTATAGCCCTTGTGAAGATTTCCTTCACTGAATTTTTTATTCATTCTAGACTAGTTTCCTCAGTTGAGCGGGTTCAGTTTGCACCAGCTTCCTTAGATTAGTCTAGAAGTGACTGGGCTTTGCATCCCTTATGGATTGAGAGCTTAGTAGCACGCGCACACCTTCCTTCCCTCTGTAACTTCTCAAATTCCTAGAAAAAAATTCCCTTAAACGCATAATACTCATACGCGCGTATAAACCAGCAATATCCTGATAAACATTTGAACAATATGTAGGACTTTATGCTCTTCCCCAATTTCTTAAAGGTCCATTAGCATGTCCATCAGACCCTCCCTCTCAGTCGAGTCTTCGTGGATGAAGCAATGAAGTTTGAGCGTAATGTAGAAGATAGATACCTGTTATCGTCATCCTCGGACCCAAAAACGTTAGTATGTGTATGACGACGGGAACCACCACGGAGGACGTGGTGATCGTTTGAAAACTCGGAGCGGGAAATAATGGTAAATGTTGTGAGTATGGGCGGATGCGATTCTAGCTTATTTTGAGGGTCGGCTCGTTGTTGGGGACGACTCGTTGGGGGAATGGGCCTACGATGATCCTGAGATTTTAATTATTTGGGGGGTTGGGGTCTGGGGGGAACAGCCCCCCAGTATATAATCGGAAATCGCCATAAATTTCGACCACATAGATTTTAGCTCAGAAAAATTAGCTAGGAGAAATAGCCAAAAATAAGCTATGGCTCGGATCCGGCCATCCTCTACACAATTACCGGAATAATAATACCAATTTGGGGCAGCGCGTCAACGGTGAACTTAGTAGAATTAAATAAAGCTGAAGGGATATAGGGTAAAATAAGGATAAATTAGATATTGCCAGATTCAAAACTCACATGGTTTAGTATACGAGAAAAAAAGCGTTTTCTATAACCACTGTAAAAAACAGTGTTTCGAAATTACCAAGGGAATCAAAAGAAAATTTATTTACTCGAATGAATTTTTAACTCTACGAGTTAATTAGTTAAAAGAGTCTGGACAACATTTCTAAGACATCAAGTTGCTTAAATTACCACAGGTGAATTGAATGAAAGGGAGGAACTTTATTATAAGCGAAAAATGAATCGAAGCTATAAATTTATCACGTAGATTTTCTCTAATTAATCGATTTACCCTCATTAAAAGTTATTGAAAAATATGTAGGTCTAAGGGAAAATAGACTAAGAATGGAGCCTTTTTCTTGCAAAAATATTATTTAAAGTACAAAAAAAAATGAATAGGGAAATGAAAATTGATTTGTTTCAAGATGAGTGAATTTGTGGTCCTGGAACCATATTATAGAATCACATCTGAGTCAAACTACCTCAAAGATGAGCTATAAAAATCTTATAAAATTCTATAATTGGTTCACAGCAAACCAAAGTAACATTCCATAAAATGGTAAATTAATAAGTGTTGTGAAGGGAGCTCAGTTTACAAACTGTACATATTTCTTGTTTAATATTATAATTAAAAGATAGACGGCTTAGTTATATTAATTTCTTGTATTCATATGTATCTATTACTTTATACCAGAATTGATCAAATTTGTTAAAGAAAAGTGACTCAAAATATACCTCATAGATGAACTTTTGTATGTACTCGCATACAATTTTAAGAACTCCCTTGTTTTACCGTTTTCTGAGTCCTTTTAATTGCTTCCCCGCCTTTTGAATAAGCTAAATATTTCTGTTATATTCAAATATCAGTCTATCATGTATAAAATGTTGATTCATAATAATAATAATAGTATAGGGGGAGGGGTTTATTCTGTTGATTGTTCAGTTTGCCCTAAGCAATACTTTGGGCAAACCGGTAAATCATTAAGTATACGCTTGACGCAACATAATACAACATTGGAAAGGGTGAAAGTAATAGTGCTTTCTTTGTCTATTTATCTGAAAACAGTCACCCTATGAATTGGAATTCGTCTAAATTTCTTTACAAATCTAATGACTTTATTTAAAGAAATATGATTTTGTGTGAATATGATTGGGTATTTTGTTACCGTTTATGCTTGAAAAATCAGCCAACGTAACGCTAATGTCTCTTTCCTAAAGGAAGTGGTGAGTGTGAGAGATAGTCGTGTACAAGAATTCTTAGTTTCCTAGTTAATGAAAGTGATGAAATGTGTGGAAAGTTTTTATAGGTGTGAAATTGTTTACTAGTTCGCCCTGGGGGGTGAGGGCATCACTAGCATTTCTCTCTTTTTTACTTTTAGTTTTTTACGTCTCATCGTTCTATAGTCTTGCTGACCGCCCTTGACGGCCATGTTCTTCCTTTTTTTAAAAAGTATTTTACTAACTCTTAAGTTGGTTCCTCCGTCGTGGCTTTTAAGTCTTTCAAGTCATATTTTGCTAACTGGTAGGTTTTCCCTTCGTTAATTTATGTTTTTGTTTGTTATCTTAGCGTTGGGCATTTCGCCTCTTTTATTTTAGATTTTATATTTGTTGTTCCTTTACTCTTTATCTGAATTTAGTTTAAATATTATTTTGGGCACTTGCCTCTTTTTATCTATGTTCTTCATTGTTTTTATTATTTTCTAAAGTTTTTATGTTTACTGTTTGATTATTCTCTTACTTATTTTAATTTAGAATTACATTTGGACACTTCGCCTCTTTTTTCTAAGCTTTTAACTTTTGTTGTTAATTTCTATTTGATTTATAATTTACGAGTAACTTGGGCAATTCACCTTCTTTTAATTAATGATCAACTTTTGTTGTTTGTTTATTTTATTTCATTTTTTTGTCATAATAACTTGGGCACTTTGCCTCTTTTTAATTATCTTTACTGTCTCTTTTTGTTTATTTTTACCATCTCTGTTTTATTAAATTACTTTGTGAGCTTACATTCTTATGTATAGATCAGTCTTATTTCTTCCCTTGCACAGTTTCTTCCGCTGGAGAAGAGTGCTGTTCTTTCTACTTTGTGACGTCCGCGTTGAGGTATGTCGACATTATTGTTGATATTTGAGAGTATTTCTTCCTCCACCTTATCCAATGTCTTTCACCCTAGCCTCTGGATCTCCCTATTAATTGGCTTGAGTCCCACTCTTTCGTGTATGACTATCTGCCTGATATGTTCGATCCTTCCTGTGCCGTTAACAAGCAGTGAGGCTTTATTCCGCACCCTCTTTAACGTTCTGAGAGAGGTATAGCTGGCCATCTGCATGACCATTGCTGGATACACCAGGACGGAGCGTACTAAGGCAATGTAAAGTTCTTTTTTGTTCAGCACAATGAGGCATCAGAATCTGTAAAGTTTCTTCAGCACTGTTTTGGCTAGGGAAAATCTGTTGTTAATGTGGGTTTTATACCCTAATTTTGTGAGTCTTAAGCCCAGGACTTTTCCTTCGTTAGAGTACGGGTAGTGTTCGTCATCTACGAGAATGTCGTCTACCTACCGGCGGTTAATTAGAATTACTTGGAATTTCTGGAGGTTCGTCTTAATCTTGCACCTTTTTTCAAATCTGTTGATATTTTCGATCTCGGCAGCTGTCGACCCTGCTTGAACTCTAGGGTTCCTGATGGGCCTTTGGACAATTTGAGTGATGTCATCTGCGAACTTCAGATACATCGTATCGTCCCACACTGGAGCAGGGAGGTCTATTGTGTATACGAGGTACAGCAACGGACTTAATTCGAGTTCGAATTCGTGTTCTGTGTAGCTCTCGATCTAAATTTGAGGTCTCCTTTCCAGGATATAGTCACAAAGGACACTTTCCAGGAATGGCTTTAGCCGAAAGTTCTAGACCCGTCAGCCAAACCTCATCAAAGGGCTTTGGAACATCTCGTAGTACCACGTCTACTTATTTCCGCTCAGCTTTGCTGCTTGCGAATTTTTCCGTTAGAAGGGCAAGGGTAGTTTCCGTTTCCCGTCTCCTATGGAACCCGTGCTGCTGAGGGTTATGGGCTCCTTGTTCGGTAAATGGTCTTGAAACCGGTCAGCCAGGAGCTTCTCGTAGATCTTAGCCACAAACTCAGGCTGTGAGATTGGCCTGTAATTAACCAGTTGATCAGGGAGTTTACCTCCCTTAGGTATAAAGATTACTTTAAAGATTTTTAAGCGGTCTAGGAAGTAACCCGTATTCAGAGAAGCATTAAGGATGTTAGTGATTCCCTGAATGATCTGCTGTGAGGAATTTACTAAGTTGCATTTAGTGATGCCTGTCCAGCCTGGCACCCTTTGTTCAAAGGACTTTATAGTGGCCATGACCTACTCAGGTGTTATGAATCGGCCTTGCTTCGCCATCTCCCCGACTTCGTCTACTTAGTTCTGTGGGTACATTCGATGTATGATCTGATTCAGATCTTCTATCAGTTGGCCTTCGAATTCTTGGTCGAACTCTTCATTGTCTTCTGGAGTGATGCTGAAGACTTTTTTACAGTATGTTCGAAATCTTTCTTCCAGAAGCGCCGGTTCCTCTATATAATCCCCGTTATCTTTAATTCGAGCCTTCGCTTTCCCTGTTTGTCCTTTTAGTTTTTCTGATTTGTCGCCAGAATTTAGCCGGGTTCAAGTCGCTATCGACTCTATATATTAAGTTGTTCCATATTTCCTCTTGTAAGACGTTGATAGCGTTTTTAAGCTCGGCGCTTAGGCGCCGTAGTAGTGAGCTTCTCTTCCGGTTTGGATCTGCCCGTCTTATATCTTCATACACTTCCCTGTGAACACGAGCAATTGCCCTCATTTCCTCTGTCCATTTAGATTGAAGGAGAGTTCTGTACCCTGTCTTGGGTACAAACTCGCGGTCTGCTTCTAGAATAGTCGCAGTTATCCTTCCCTGCTCTTCATATATCTCCTCCAAGGTTGTGTCAGTCAGGTGAGCTGGGGAGAAAAGACTGAGTTGTCTATTGTAACGCTCCCAGTTGGCCGAAGCGTATTTTTTTTCGGAGATTAGCTGATAGCTGGATCGGCGCGAGTGAGATTGTGGTGAGGATCGCTATGTGATCACTGGGGACTGATGTACCCGGCTCGCTATGGTAGTTAAAGGGAAAGCCTTTACTTTTTAAGATTATGTCAGGTTTGGTGGCTGATATGGAAGTGATATAGGTCGGAAAGTCGGCCCTATTCTTTGGATGTTTTTTCTTCCCATAATCAATTCCAAGTTTCGGCCTCTTTCGTTGGTTCTACCATAGCCTTCCGCTCGGTATCCGGCATTGAGCTCGCCCTCTAAGATTGCCATTTTGCGATGCCCAAACAGCCTGTAGAAGTTATTTATGGGCAGGTAGGCTCAACGAGGGCGTCGATAGGCTGGGGATATCACGAGATCTCCTATCAGTGTGTGGAGTTCAACCGCCACAAAGGATTCGCCCTGCTCCGATAGGAGTTTGAACGAGTTATTCCCCTTGACAGCTATAGCAGCACCAAGAAACCGTTCCTGTGAATTATTTTTCATGACAACTCTGTATCCCGGTATTTTAATTTGAAAAGATGTAGTGTCAATACCGTGTTCTGTTATTAATATGATACCATGGTCCAGCACACGAAATATGTTCCCATATGGCGTTGCTTTCCCCTCCGATTCGTCTACGTTGAGTGTCAGGGTCCTCATTCTATTGCTTACTCTCTCCATGTTTTCCTTTTAGTGTTTCTGGGAAGTGTTTTTCTATCTCCCGTTCCTTTTATTCCTGAATTCAGTGTTTGAGACCTGTTCACACGTATCATCATATAGAACGACTCTGTAGCAAAGCAATACTACTTCTACTGTTTCTGTGTTGATGTCAGCATCAAATTACCACTTGTATATTTTTTATTTAATGCCTTGGAATATTTTTCTGTGTTCAATATCCTCGGAGAAAGGAAACTGTTCGCACGCGTAGATAAATAGGTTGATTCTATCCGCGTCCAGTTTCTTGTTTTTACCTTGCATCTCCTTGGCTTTCTTGGTTTGAGGAGCCTCTTCCAAGTCCGATGAGTCTGAGGACCCTGAGGAGTCCGATGTTGCCGTCTCTGTTCTTTAGTTTTCTTCTTTGTACTCTCTTTTTTGTTTCTGTGCAGGATTTTTTACTTCTTCCGCTTCTTTTGTCTTTAATTTTTTGGCTTTGTTTCCTGTTTTGATGTTTTTCTTTCTGGTGCTGTCTTGTTTCACTTCTTTGGATTGTCCGTTTGGTACCATCTGTAGTTGCAGGACATCTCCAGGGGGGGGGGGATTGTCCAGAAATCACATTTGGTCCATTCCGTGTTTTTTGCGAGCATTTATTCAGTTCTTTTGCGAATGTACCCGGTCGTGTTAAATTCATGACGTGCGCATGGAGAATGCACGTCAGAATCTTGGTTGAATTCTCATTTTCGGTCTTGAGGTAGGTTTTCTTTGCATCTACTTGTGCATTTTCTGTATGTGTTTGTACATTGTTTCTAGTGGTAGCCCTTATCGCTGCATTTGAAGCACGCCTCCAAGGGTTCTTTGTAGTCCTCGGTCGCATGTTGCTCTATCTAATAGCACCGTAAACGGAACTGGGCTGGCATAAACTCCTATCTCTCGATTTGCTCTCCGCTAACTTTAGCATTGAACATGAGGAGTCCACGTTTCTTGGCCTTCTGGGCCATTGTAATCTCTGAGATGACTACTTTGAATACATGTGAGTAGTCACTATTCTTCCTTCTATTTCTCTACTTTAATCATCACGACTACTTTAGCTCAGGATTGTCGAAGTTGTATTTCTTCCTTAATTTCTTCTTTGGTGTGCTACTCGATCTATGAGTCGAGACGCCGAAATACCATACTCTTGTGCTGTGGGCCAGGATTTGTGGTGGTATGGCCTGCTGCAGTCCAATTCCACGAAGGACCTCGATAGTCTCTTCTTAGTAATAGCCTCGATGTCTCTCTCCTTTTCGCAGATAGAGACGTACCTTGAGGACACTTCCAGGAGTCTAACCATGGCTATGCTCAGTATTCTATACACTATCTAGAAAAACTTTTGCCCTGCTAGGCTTGGATTGTCCATCTATAGCACGCAGCGGGATTCTGGTAGTATTTTCTTGGGCCATCTCTTCGAGAGAGTGGCCCCTCCTGGCAGTGGTCTTCTTATTCTCCCTATTTGCTGGTCTAAGTCGTCTTGATCCTGAGTTAAATTTTGTGCTCCTTCTCTTCAAACGATATTTCTCTAGTGTTTAATTGTAGGGGGAGACTCCTTCTTCGTCGCAACTATGCGTCCATGAACGTGAACTGCCAAATGAGGAGGTTGAGATGATGATGAGTGAACCCGTCCGAGGAGGGGGATGGGAGCTCACGAAGTGTGAGTGTATGGCGGACTTTTTGTTGGTTAGCGCGGAATCAACCGCCGTTAACCGGGGATGCCGCCCCTCGTGTGTTTGGGTATCAGAACTACAGCCGGCATACATAGAGACCGGTCTTGCTTCCCATTATGGTCCTGGCTGGACCCCTGGGGTAGAAGAGTGCAGGCGGGCCCCCGCATCTTTCTCCGGAAGTTACAATCCTGGTCCGGCTGCCCCTGACGCCGAGTTCCCTTTTCGGCTACTCCTCAAGCCAGCTTTCATTGGCGCCCCCAATTATGTATATCACCAAGAACGACATAGTTGGGTCGAGGCAAGATAAAAGGCAGTCCAGTTCATTTCTGCTTTGTTACTCATTCAAGGAAGTTGGGGTTAGGCTGACATAAAGTCGCCTAATGGCAGCTTGCAGTAATCTTTCTCAGAAATCCCGGTAGAGAAAATGAAGAAAAATCTCGCTACCCTTTTCTATGCCTCCTTTATCGGCTGAGACGTGTAGCAGTTAGCGTTGTTGATTCAATGAAGTCCTTAATACGTTTGTACAAGAATAGTGGAGTTGGGAATAGTGGTGAAAATAAGGAAGTCTTAGGGTTGCAAGATTTGCAAAGTTGCGTGGAGATCGGGCTAATCTCTTTCTTTGCTTTTAATGTTTTTGTTTATTTAATGTTGTTTCTGTAGGTGCTATTGTAACCCCTTCACGAATATGAGCCTGATGAGCGGATGAAACACAGAAGCACATTCTTCGTGGGACAATTGGCCGTAGTGTGCTCCTCGTACTTGTAGCACTTGAAGCACATCTGTTTTTTGATAAACTCCTCTCATTCGATCTTCTCAGGGCATACACGAACGTTACAGAGAAGCATACCTCCCTTGGTGGTCTTAATTGCCATTGCCGTATCCTTTTATTTTATTATCACGGAAACCTTCGCCCAGGTGTGGTTCTTTTCCACCTCCGCATGAATTTTTTCAACGGAGTGCCCCCCAACCCATGGATCGAGGCGGCGAAGGATAACACTTAGCTGAGTCTTTATATGTGGTTGTGTGTGCGGTTATAGGTTTATTGTTTTTAGGCATTCTGTTGCTTGAGGAATGTGAGTGCTTCGCAATTACTCCACTTTGAGCCAATAGCCGCGTACCCATTGTGTGTGTCTATGAGTCTTACGAGTGCAATTCTCAAATCCCCATAAATTTTAGCGAAGACTTACCTGCGATCGGGCTCAAGGCCATCGAAGAGGGTCTTCAGCGGTATCCGAGGGGTCTTCCTCATTTACCTTTCCATTTCCTCATATGTGAGACTGGAAAAAATAAATTTCCAAAGGAAAATCTCCACGGAGTGAGCGTGTTTGTAGTGTAATAGAGAATGTGTCACCAAGTTTAAAAGAAAAGGGTTTTACAATAAAAGTGTCCCAGTCCTGAGTACCAAAAAAATAGTTTTTTACAAGGCACTTTATCTTCAGAGTAGGGCGCTTTTCGAATGCCCAACAGGTTGTTGTCTAACCAAGGTAGACTCGATGAAGAACGAGAGGGGAGGGGGCAAGTTTAATGACCGCCAAATGCTCTCGAACGCGGGTGAGAAAAAATTTCACTCAAAATTAACTCGTAATTTACGGCAATATCTGTGAATGATATTTCCACTTGACACTGCTAAAAACTCTCACGATTTTGTCACTTATACGCGCGAGTCTAAAATACACAATTTCGGAAAAAAATTTAGCAAATACACAAGAACATTCTCTTCACCAAAGTAAGGAAAAACAGACTAGCTTTCCCAGACCAGTCTTTCTAGGGAATGATGATGATGATGTAACAAGTGTTGAAATGTGTGGCAGTAATCGACAGTAGTGAAGTAGATTTTTTAGTTGGCCTTGCTATGGATGGTATTTTCTTTTTTCATTTTCCTTTTTTTTTCTTCTATTTTTGCACGGCCAGTGTAGTCTCTGGCGGCTGTGTTGGTCACTCCAGCGACCGTCGTGTTCTCCTTTATTTTATCTCCGTTTTTTTTGTTTTTTTAATTTTTTTTTCTCTATTCCTTCATTTTTCAAGAAAGATCTCCTAAAGAAAAGATCAGATCAAAACAGACAGGCTGAGAAAGAAAAGGCAAATAATACCTACGCCGAGGTTGCTAAAGCTGCTGTCGCGGAAGCTCGGTAAACTAAAACATATCTGCATGTCGAGAATGAAAACTCGACCAAAATTATTTGTTGCATCTATTATGCTAATATTGCAAATCTCTCCTTGCCGGGATGCTTTGCAAAAGAGTTTAATAGAATGCTAACTCATAATTGGATGCAGGAAATGTGGTTTCCCCAGAATCCACAGTCGGAGGACATTCTTATGATTAGTTTCAAACCCCAGTGCAAGACTAGTTGCCAGAAGCTCCCCACCCCCAGCAACGCTCCAACTCTCTCCAGGGATCCTAGGATTCAGGCTCATGCAGTAAAGGAAGCGAAGACATGCACTGAGAAGCAAAACAACAACACGCAAAATACAAAACAAACAAACTCACTTACACACACACTCAGAATGATAGTGAAATTACGGTGACTGAGACTGAGAGACCTGAGTGGGGGTGGGACACGCTCGCCCCGCTCACGGAAAACCTCACAGCCTCAAAGAGGTCCGAGATCGTCCTCTTCTTGTAACGGGGAATCTAGGCACGCTCACCATTCAAGGAAAAATAACTTAAAGGTATTAGCTGACGAAATGTCCCCTTTCCTAAGGAGATGGATGCCCTTGATGTATCGGAAGAAATAATTTCCGGAAGATACAAATGGGAATTCACCTCAGACGACTGCAGCGAAAAACAAGTCAAGGAGGCCTTACTTCAAAGCCTAATAAAATTGGCACCAGAAACTTCTAAAGGGACGACGAATACAGAAAAAAAACGTACAGGAAAACAATCACGCCACTAAACATTCCACAAGGACCTAAGCTCGTAAGAGAATAAGTTCTAAAAACAACATAAACACAACCAGGAATGTATGGTGAACAAGACAATAAAAATATTACATTTTAACTCGAACGTTTGGACGGACAAAAAAGTGCTTTACGGTAACCTAATACGACAATGTGACCCAGAAGTTGTATTTATTTCATAACATGCGATAAATGACACAGACAGGATTAAAGATTTTCCCTGCGAAGTCTTAACCAAAAATCACAGCGGAGAACGTTTTGACAGATGTACAATATCTGTGAAAACAGGACTTGACTTCAGACCAATAAGTGGACTCGATTAGTCATACTTCGCTGTGGAGGTCCGTACGGCAGTGGTCCCGCTGGTCCTGGCAATAGGGTACCAGCCCTCAAGGAGAGGGTACTTACCCCTTCACAAATTTCTGCAGATTTGTAGTCACGGCAGAACAATTCTTTTTGCCGGCGACCTCAATGCGAGGATTGTTGCCTCAAGTTATACGTCGACCAACCCGGCAGGCAAGAATCTTGAGACACTTATTGACAGACAAATTATTACTAGAATATGACCAAATTACATACATACAGATCAGCCACAAAACCAGACATAGTGTTCCCCTACAACTACTTCATTGAACCTGACCCTCTTATCCCCAGCGACCACCAGGCTATCCTTATTAAAATTTCAACCTCCCCTATTCAAGTCCCTATCCCAGAACGCAAGAACTATGCTCGCGCAAACTGAGATACTTATAAAAAACTTCTCGAAAATTACATTCCCGACCCCTTAATTAATGCAAATTTAGAAGAGATCGACCACGAGTTGGATAAAATTACCGATCACTTAATAAAAGCCGATAATGATGCCATTCCCCAAGTTAAATATAAAACTCTCCCTTCCTCTTCTTGAATCCCTAGAATGAAATCCCTCCCGAGGGAATACGAGGAACGGATCAATGAAGTGAACCTCACTGGCCCCAACATTACTACGCACAGATTGACACAACAAATACGCGCCGAATTAATGACACTTATTAGGGACCAAAAGAGTGTACTTTGGGACAATTTAATATACAGACTGAACTTAGAAAACGACTCCCGTATATTCTAGCAAACTGTAAAAGGACTAAATGGAGGACAGACACAGACGTCAATAAAACTCAAACGAGACAACACTAAAATTAAGGACAACAAAGAAATCGAAGATGAATTCAGACTCTTCTGGGCATCTATTTTTGAAATATCCCCGGAAGAGAATGATAACTTTGATTAAGACTTCGAAGACGGGATTATAAACGAACTGAATAACAAGATTCACTGAACCTATCCTCATTATTATGTATCGCAAGAAAGGAATATGGAGGGACTCGGTGGTAGAATTACTGCCTAAGAACTCTCGGAAACCTTAAAATCTTTTAGTCAACGAACACTTAGGCGAACAGGACTGACACGGGAAAATTTTACGAGCCCCACCCAAAATCATTCTGGGGCATATTAATATCATAAACGTGTGCCTGAACGTGGGTTAGTTCCCTGACCACTGAAAGGTAGCAAAAATGATATTCCTTCCCAAAGCTGGTAAGCCACCGGACAGTCCAGCTAACTTCAGGTCTATATCTTTCTTAGAATTTGCATGGAAAGTCTTTGAGAAGATATTGGCCAATAGGGTGAATACGTTCCTCGATAATAATAATCCACAGAACAATCAGCAGCATGGCTTCCGAAGGAAGTGAGGAACGGCCACGGTGGTAGCTGTAATCACCGAGAAGCTAGCAAAAGTAAAAGCAGAAAGACGCCATGCAAATCTGGTACTCCACGACGCCAAAAAAGCCTCTGACAAAGTATGGAGGAGGGGCCTACAATACAACATCTTACAACTGGGCCTCAACTCCATACTTAAAAAGATTCTATGCCTTTATGTAATGGAGAGAAAAGCTTTTGTGAACATTAAAGGATTCAATGGCCCCGAGTTCGAACTCGAGGCGGGGGTACCACAAGGCGGGTGTATAAGTCCCTTGCTTTATAACATGCACTACCAATGCCCCAAAGTTTCAGATAATTCCACTATTCCGACAGACCCTCGCAGACATCCGTGTGGGCGGTGTACGCATCCCATACCGCATTGAGGGCACGGTTTTGGGACTCTGAATTACCGCTGATAGATATGGGAAACATTTAGATAGAGCTACAGCGAATGCACGGAGGGAATTTTTCCGATTCAAAAACCTGAGTACCTCCAACAAACTTATCTATAACGCATGCATTCGCTCAAAACACCTGTAACCCCCGGTCCCTATAAACTTGAGTCCCAAGACCCAAGTCCTTAAACTGCAAAGGGTTCAAAATAAGGATGTCTATATTATAGCGAGAACCTGAAGGAGAGAGAGGAGAAGGCAGAGTGAGCTCCATGGTGAACTGGGGTTGACCCCCATTAACGCGTTGCTCCAACGTAGAGCTAATAAGACCTGGGACACTGTAGACCGGCTACGAACAAACACAAGAAACAATAACAAACAACTACATCAACACAAAGCAGTAAGATTAAAACATAACTAACAAGCTACTCAAAAACATAGAAGCGTAAGAAAACACGTTAACAGCAATAAACAAACACTTAACCAAGAATACGTCAAGAACATAAATGAGAAAACAAATCAACGAATTCAAAGGCTTGAATGCCGAACTTATACATATATTTACATGCATAGGTGTACATGTAAATATATGAAACTAAATTAAGACAGCAAATAAAACAACAATGAAAAAAAACATAAAAGAAATTAGTCTGATCTCCAGGCAACTTTGCAATATTTGCAATTCTTCTACTTCTTTACTTTTCACCTATATCATTCTTGTACACCACTATCTCCCACACTCACTTTTTCATCACTCCTCCAACAATACAATAAAAATGAAAGCAGTTATTTCTTCTTCGCCACTTGTATATACGTCTAAGCTCCCGCTTAATAAAGAAGTTGAATCCTGCTCCAAATTTCCTTTACCTTTAGATGAAGCAACGACCACCTGACTACCCAGCCTACGCAACTACAAGAGTAGAGAACGCTTCTAGACCCCATAAATTTAATGAATATCTTATGTGGCTCAAAAAGTAAATATCACAATTAAACCAAAAGCAAATTTGATATAAATGAAATTGGGCTAAAAATAAATTAGTAAAAACAAAATACACTATAGGGAAAGAAAGTGATAAAAGTGAATTTACTTACTATTCCCACGGTTTCAAATACATAATTAAGGTTACAATTATGAACACACCTCCTAATGATCATATTACCACAATTGATGGTGTGTTAAAAATATATGTATATATATATATATATATATATATATATATATATATATATATATATATATATATATATATATATATATATATATATGCAAATCAGCCACCATGTACACTAATTTACATATACGCGTTATACAAAAATGTCACTTTTCTCAGTAAAGAACCCATAATAAAAAAATATTTATATTACAAAATGGTTGATAAGATAGCGGGTGACGTGAGTAAACCATCGTCAAAGTTATGGAAAATCACATTCTCTTCATATATGCCCATCGCCGAGGATTGCCAGACGTCGGGTATTTGAAGATTTTGTTCTCTAGTCCCGTTTTGATTCCAATATTCTTTTAAATTAATTGTAACATTTTATTTGTACTATTTTAATTTTAGGCTAAATATGGAATACCCTCTCACAATGTCAATTGGCATTACATCATATTGTATTATATATCATTTCGAAGAAATTTATTCTGAATTAAAATATGATATGGACATTTTATATTACTCAATATTAAAGAAAACATGAATGATTTAATAGCATTCGGGGGAGGGGCTTATATGTCTGAATTCAAGATTTCAGTATAAAAACAAGGAATATTTGAGCACCTAACGACGTTTCTCAAACACAGAAATTCGAACCTAATGCTTGGCTTTCTTATCGATGTAATAGTGTCCTAAGAGTAACATTTCGATGGCAGAAAGGGCCTATCACACTGTGAGAGAATGTCTCTCGAAGGACTAGCGTGAGAGGAAGGCTCACCCCCGGAATACCCCTTTCAGCCCCTTCGCTCCAAACCACGTGCTCCTTGGCGTGGTAATTTTAGAATCATCGAAAAGGAAGCAGTCCTGCGCTGAGTCGCTCGACCAGGCTGTATGTGCTTATGTGGGACGCACTTCGCTCTCCCTCCCCAACGATAACGCCGAATTCTTGCCCCGATTCCTCACAGGCATTTACTTTCCCCGCGAACGCGGCCGTACACACTCAACCTAATATCGTGAGGCAAACTTCGCTGTCCGATCCAACTCGTTATCTCGAAATAAGTTTGCATAGACTGACGTTGAGAATCCTCTGGGGACGGCCATTTCCTGAGGCTATCTGACAGCCTATCCACCTGACTATTTAATCCTGCGTCCGCCATTCCTCGAGAAGATTGAGAGTCTGCCAGTCCCTCCGTACAGACTGCTGGTTTGTTCCCCCGCGAAGTCTCGCAACCCCTGTTCGAGTCGTACCTTGTCGTTAAGATCTCACCAGCAGATCGTCTTTCGTGAAGCTTTGGTTCTTGTTTAGAGGAAAGCTTATCGAGCTACCTTCTTTCCGGAGAACTGTGCGGCCCCCCTCATCTCACACCCCCTCGGGGCAGCTATCTGCCCGTGCTTGGGTATGCGCCCTTACTCGGAGCGAGTATTCACAGGCATACCTCGACACACACATTATAAAGTTAAAAGTAGACACTTTTTCAACCTGATGCTGAAACAATAATTATTCTTCTACTATGCCATCTTCAAATGCTATGAGTCGTACTAACAACGCTCGCGTGCGCATTTCACTATTCGTTTGAAATGCCATGTGATGGCTAAGTTAAGCTTCTGCGTTTTTTTTAAATGTTAATATTAGTTAAATTTTAAGTTCCAAACGAAAATTTAGTAAAAATTCCAAAAGTAAAGATAAATTTCCAGAATATCCCTACCACGATTTTTTGTCCATAAAATATATTTTTCTGACGTTTTTCGGCATACCAATCGAGTTAGCTTCACATTAATGTGAGCAAAGATTTCACGAAAAGGAAGCAATATTCGGCGAAAATATGCGATTTACGGAGACAACGACGATCATAAATCGCTAACCTAACCAAACCAAACCAAACTTAACTTGTCATAATAAGGTTAGGTTACGTAAAGTTTGGTTGAGTAAGGTTAGGTTAGTTTAGGTAGTGATTTATGATCGTTGTTGTCCCCGAAAATCGCTTATTTTAGATTGACAATTGCTTACCTTTCCTGGTAGCAGTGCTTATATAAATATGAAGCTAACTCGATGGTAAGCCGAAAAATATGAGAAATATCCAATTTGTGGCGAAAAAATTCCTGGTGGGCATGTTCTGGAAATTTACCGTAAACGCGAGGGCGAGCCTAACTTACTTCCGACTCTCAAACAAATAGTGAAGTGCGCACACGAGCGTTAGTTAGCATTTCAAAGTGGCATCGTAGAAGAATTATTTTGTTTAAGCATCGGGTTGAATTAGTCTATTTATAACATAAAACATGTGATAGACCCTCTCCACCATCAAAATATCACTCCTAGGATACTATTAAAAGATGCGAAACAATATTACTGGTTTTTGTAGCGTAAAACGCGTGGAAAATATAAATTAACATTAAAAACAAACTGCAAGCGTAAATCAGGCGTCTCATGACAATTCAAGATGGCGTCGTTGAAAAATTCTTAAGTTGAAGAATATGGGTACAAATATATTGACGTTTTGTGAATTTATAAAGAGTGATATACCCTCTCCGTCTTCGGAATATTACTCATTGAGCACTATTACAGGCTTTTGTAGTCTAAAACGGGTGCGACACTCTTATTTAAAATTACTATGTAGATTACTAGATGATTACAAATAGCGGGGTGTGTGATGATGCAACCCTTTAACATTAAAGGGCGGTAGGAGGGGGGGGGAGGGTCGAAGACCACCATTTCGAAATAATCACCTTCAGTGTTCGAATTCAAATGCTGTAGCAAGACCTTGTTTAGCTCTCCAATGTTCTTTTTTTTTGTGCAGTGCTCCGCCCCTGATGGGAAGAGCTAGAAATGGAGTCATTAAATTTCCTTGAAGTGGATGACTGTGTATCTCAAATTTACCAATTTTAGCTGATAAATCATTTCTAGTTTTAAACAAATAGTCATAATTTTGAAATAGGATAAAAGTTGACAATGAAAAATGACATTCTGTATTTCTGTAAATTCATTTTAAAGAACAATTCTCAGAGTTGCTAATTTTGTGCCAATACTTGTTCAACATACTACTGCCTCATAATTTTAGTGTTGAGTACGTTTGTTTACTAATGTATATTTCGCATATATATTATATATATATATATATATATATATATATATATATATATATATATATATATATATATATATATTTATATATATATATATATATATATATATATATATATATATATATATATATATATATATATATATATATATATATATATATATATATATATATATATATATATATATATATATATATATATATATATATATATATATATATATATATATATATATATATATATATATACGAGGGGCGGTCAATAAATTTTACGAATTGGTAGGGCAAAACAGAGAAGGTGGGATGGCTGTTTGTGGGGTGTTAGGACAAGTTATGACAAGTCAGAACCTGCAGCCGCACGCCCCTGCCTCGTCTATTTAAGAATCAGTAGCCGATCGCAGATCATCAGTCACAGATTTTTCAAATTTTTCAACCGCGCAGTGATCAAATTTTTGACCGAGGAAGGCAAGAATGCAAAAGAGATCCATGAACGCATAGTTGCAGTGTACACCTACACCGCCTCTTCCTATGCAACCATTGCTCGCTGGAATAGGGAGTTCCGCTATGTTCGTGAGTCCCTTAAAGATGGCCCCCGTCCAGGATGCCCGTCAGACGTGACCAACGAGAACAATGTGGACCGTGTGAAGAGGATGATCCTCGAAAATCGACGGGTGAAAGTCGAAGAAATCGAGCGAGAACTTGGAATATCACATGTAAGTGTTATCAACATCCTCCACGACACTTTGGCCATGACCAAGGTCTCTGCCCGGTGGGTGCCTAGAAACATCACGCCCCATGATCGACTTCAACGTCGTCAAAGTCCACAAGGCCAGAGTTGCACAAGTTGCCGGGCGCGAGTGCAGATTCGAGTAGCTCAACCATCCCCCTTACACTCCAGATCTGCCCCCTAGTGACTATTTTTTATTCCGCCAGCTCAAGACTGCAGTGCGTAGCCGCTGGTTTGGGGACGATGAAGATGTCCAGCTTGCCGTCCAGGAGTGGATTGAACAGCAGTTGGCAGATTTCTGGTTGTCGGGAATTCAAAGCCTCAGGGACAAGTGGCGCAAGTGCATTGAAGTTGAGGGTAGTTATATTGAAAACTAATAAAACACTTTTCCTCATATCTTGTTTCCTTATATCCGAATTGCAAAACTTATTGACCGCCCCTCGTATATATATATATATATATATATATATATATATATATATATATATATATATATATATATATATATATATAATATGTATATATATAAATATGTATATATATATATAAATATATATATATATATATATATATATATATATATATATATATATATATATATATATATATATATATATATATATATATATATATATATATATATATATATAAGGCTCCTCATTTAGCTAGATACGGGTGGTTTAGAGCATGTGCTACGATTTCGGCAATTTCTGCGAGTGACTTCCGGTCCAGTTGTCTTCCATGTTTTTTCAAAGTGTGCGTTTTGGGGGCACCCCTTTTTAAATGGTAAGTCATTATTCGTGTTAGTTTTTTTCTTTCATTCTAATATATGAATGAGTTTGGAGCTCACAGTCTCCCATTTTGAAAATGTATTTATATTTTAAATGACTTCTCTGCTTAGGTGCTAGGTGAGATCCTGAGTTATTTTTCACGATGGGGCTGGAAGTACGTTTACTATTTTAATAGATTATGAGTGATACATTGTTTTTATTTTGTTTTGGTCTTACTCCTCTGTTTATGATTTCCCTCATTATTTTTTCATCTGTTTTGTATACTGTAATCATAATTTTCCTGTAGTATTGTTTAATAGCGTTCCTTTCGGCTTGCTGATTGATACTATTTGTAGGTGGCGTATAACATCTATCTGTCCATCTTCTTACCAACAATGGTTTGTAGGTCACCGTTTTTAAAACTTTTATTACGAGTACTTTTGTAGCACACTCGAGTTCTTCGTGTGTCTCTTTCCATGTAGAGCAATGGGTGAACGCAAGGTTGATGTAAGAATTTATTACACTTTTTTTATAACAGTCGGATATTTAATATTTTTTGCATTCATGCAAACACCTGGATTGGTATTTTTGACGTAATCTTTGTCTGTTTATCGTTCGGTTTTGTAACAAGTCTTATCTAAAACGGAAGTTGGTTATTTTGGCAATTTTCTATGCTACAGTTAAATGAGAAGTTCTTGAATGTTCATAATAATTCCTGTATTTCTTCTCTTGTTTTTATATTTATGTATATGTCGTCTATATATCCGAAAGAAGACTTAATCCTGGAAAGAGTATACGACTAAAGCGATCGCCTCCTTCTAGGCATACCGATCGATGCATTAATATAATTTCTCCTGATCTGCACTACGGAAGCCCCATTCTATGTACCAAGATGCGATCTCTACGTTCAAACCGACAGCGTTGCAATGTGTTCTCCCTTTGGAATACTCTTCGCAAACTTTCATATGGGAAGCATGGAAGAGATTTTTCAATGCTTCCAAAACCGCATATTTACTCTCTCTCTCTCTCTCTCTCTCTCTCTCTCTCTCTCTATATATATATATATATATATATATATATATATATATATATATATATATATATATATATATATATATATATATATGTAAAAGAAAAACATCCGAAAGTAAATACACAAACAAACATACGATTCACTCTCCCTTCATCACGCTCTCATGCCACGAATAATAATCCCTCTCTTTCTTAATCCTGTGACCTTTATAGATTGATCATTTTAAACAGTCTCAATCCTCATTTTATTGTACATTCGTGTGTTTTAGAAATTCCCTTTCCTATAAGTATGTTTGTATATTTGTAACCATCTAATAAATTATGCATATTCAGCTCTGTTTCCAATTCCTTAGTGACAATTGTCTCCTTTGAGAATGATAGATGTGTGTACCGAACCACGTCAGGTCAATAAAATTCTGTTTTGAATAGTGAACTAGTTTCCTGCCCTCTCGTTCGTTAATACATTTCTAATGAATTTTGACGAACTTATCTACGGGTTAACTCATGAGCAAAAAAGGAATATAAGACAAATTCAGAGCCTCGAAAAGAAGATAATTCCCACTAATTAATAGTCAGTCGCCTTCAATTATATACAGTGTCGTTGTATGCCTGTGAAAACTCGCTTGGCGCAAGAGTGCATAGTCAAGCACGGGCAGATAGACGACCCTTGGCCGGCTGCGAAATGCTTTGGGGAAATTAAAGGAGTGGGGGACCGCCTCCTTGATTTTTATACAGAGTGCGATTTACGGTTGACCTGGATTTATCTAATGGCTTGCCAAGTTGCAGTTCAAAGCATATATAAAGAACAAGGGGCCAAAATATAATTTTAATACATATAATAAATGGGTCCATATATATATATATATATATATATATATATATATATATAAAATAAGGGGAACGAACACCTCGATAAAGGTAATTAATTGGACAATTTATAATATGACAGAGTTAAGCAGGAGGAGCAAAATTAACGTTAACTCTAACAAAAGATATTAATTACGATTGAGCGGGAAGTCAATCCAAAAGTGGATGCGAGTGACGATTGACGGGGTGTAATCAGGGGATTACAACACAAGCTTGCTTTACCTTGAAGCGTGATGGTGATCTGAAGGGTGGGGAGGACCAACAGCACTGGTCTTTCAGAAGATAGTTAGAGGAGTCTTAACGAGGAGAACTCGTAGATGGGGGTTTTGAGTACTTCTTTTTGAAGAACGAGATTTTCTCTGCTCCAAAGCGATGGAATCTGAAATACGAGAATGTTCTGCGGTTCGGCAGGGAGTCTCAGACAAGACGGAACGGGAGTTTTGAAGAAGATTCTAGATGAGGGGGGCCACACAGTTCTTGGGGAAGAAGGTGACGCGATAACTTTCCTCTGAACACGGGCCAAAGATTCAAAAAGGGAGATCTGCTGGTGATATCTTCACGGGGAGGTATGACTCGAACAGGGGTTGCGGGACATCGCGGGGGAACAGATAAAACCGTCTGAACGGAGGAACTGGTAGACTCTCAATATTTTCGAGGAATCACGGTCTCAGGGTTAAATAGCCAGGTGTCTGGTCCGATAGATAGCCCTAGTCTTAGAACATGGCCTTCCATAGAGGATTCTCGATGTCAGTCTATGTAGATTTACTTCGAGATAACGAGTCGGATCGGCCACCGAAGTTTGCCTCATGATATGTGGTTAGGGTTGGTACGGCTGCGTTTGGGAGGGAGGGGATAGATATGCCTGGGAAGCATGGGGGTGAGACCTCGGCGTTATCGTGGGGGAGGGGGCGCGAGGAGCGTCCAGAAGCAAATAGAGCTGGGTTGGGTGAGTCAGCGTGGGACTGCTTCCTTTTAGAAGATTCTAAACTTTCCACGCCAAGGAGCGCGTGGTTTAGAGCAAAGGGGCTGAAAAGGGTATTCCGAGGGGGCTTCCTCTCACGCTGGTCCTTCGAGGGCATCCCCTCACATAAAACCTTGTCGAAAATTATGGGGCAGGTATGAAAAAGTGAAGCATATGATTGAAACTCATTTATTTCATACTTGAAATAATACAAATAAACATATTTGCCTAAATTCTATCAATAATTAATATTTGATGTCTTCCTTTTGCTGTCATAACCGCTATAATGCGTTTTTTCGTTTTGTGCATAGGTAGTTGGGGCAACCTCCTGCCATTCAATGTGTGATACTAAGGTTTATCCCAAGTCAAAATTGCAAGAAAATTGAAATACCTGAGTAACGAATTCTAAACAACCATTAAAAGGTGCAATAAGACCAATTCTGACAAAAACAGTTATGGTCAAGGTAGCTAGAGGGGCACAAATTCGATGGAAATAAGGTTGCTGAAAAGAACATCTCTGGCCGATAAGAAACAAGGACTCCTTACCAAAAGTCGCGTGCTCTCACTTCTTATGATTTATAACTTTACGACCTGCAAATCTTTCAATAATTACCGGACAAACCTTAGCAGGACCTTGACAATTATACCATTTGAAAGAGAATGAAAAACAACATAAGGATTTTAAATTTCGCTAGAATTGGCCGAATATTGATGATTTTATTACCAATAAATAATTTCATGGCTAACCTTGTGAAGAATTTGACAATCATATCATTCTAAAGAGAATGTAAAATAACATAAAGTTTTTAAATTTCGTTAAAATCGGCCGAATAGTTATGGTGTTATTGCCAAAAATATATAATTGTCGAGCTTAACTTTGGAAGACCTTGGCAATTATATAATTCGAAAGAAAATCTAAAACAGCATAAAGGTTTCAAATTTTGTTAGAATCGGCCAAATAGTTACAATGTTATTGCCAAAACAAATAAAAACCCACGAAAACTGAATGACCAGTATTGTGAGATGTAGAGTCGCGTGCGACTAAACAAGGTCTGTTGACCAAAATTCGCGTGTTCTCACTTATTCTTATTTATGACTTTACGACCTTAATTACTTTTAATAATTCCATGGCTAACCTCGAAACAGAATGTAAAACAACATAAGGCTTTTAAATTTTGTTAGAATCTGCCGAATAGTTACAATGTCATTACAAAAAAAACAAAAAAAAGGGGACCGACCGACATACTGAGATGTAAAGTCGCCCGTGACTAAACTCGCACGCGACTAAAAACCTCTTTTGATGTAGCTGCTGAGTTTCGGGCAGCAACAAACAAAGAGATATCAAGACGCACAGTGAGAAGAAGGTTATTAGAAGCCTGACTCAAAGGATGTAAGGGTAGAAAGAAACTGTGGCTCTCTCAGATGAACAGGAAGAAGCGATTGTCTGGGCAAAGGAGCATGAAGATTGAACTGATGATGGTGGAGCTTAAGTTGTTTGGTTTGATGAAAGCAGCTTTGAGGTAGGTTTCTCCACATTAGTTTCCATCAATTTGATACGTTTGTACACATTCTTATTGGATAACAGAAATGATCAGTAAAATTTGTATTTCTCCTCAGAACTTTGGAACCCCTGGAGCTGTTTAAGTTCGTCGAAGAGTTGGGGAAGCTTATGATCCGAGATGTGTTGTCACAACAGTCAAATTTGGAGCTGGCAGTGTAATGGTTTGGGTCTGCATGTTGTCTTCAGGTCCAGGATTGTTGTTCACTTGTGAAGGCAAAATGAATCCCAACACTTACACTAGCATGTTAGACCAGGTTTATCAACTTTCCTTATGTAAAGTTTCAAAAAATGACATACCAGATGGTGTAATCTTCCAACAAGACAATGCTCCATGCCATACATCTAGAGTCTCAAATGGTTAGCTTGAAAAAAAAGGGGTGACGTTGATGGAATGGCCCCCTCAATCTCCAAACCTCAACCCCATTGAACATTTGTGGTCACACTTCGGCATAAAAGTGAGTGTGCACAAATGTTCCTCAAAAAGTGAATTAACCTCCAAAATTCATGAAGAATGGCAGAGAATTGAGCCAACCACCTGTGCTAACATAGTCTCAAGTTTGAAAAAACGTATAAAAGTAGTTAAAAAAGCGAAGTGGAAACACATCACATATTAATTATTGATAGAAATATGCATAAATATTTATTTGTATTATGTCAAGTATGAAATAAATGAGTTTCAATCATATTCTTCAATTTTTCATACCTGCCCCATTATTTTGGCCAAGGATGTATATTATATATATATATATATATATATATATATATATATATATATATATATTGTGGAATGGCTAGACTCTCTCTCTCTCTCTCTCTCTCTCTCTCTCTCTCTCTCTATATATATATATATATATATATATATATATATATATATATATATATATATATATACTTAGTCACTCTGGGGCTTTAGGCCGAATTATTAACTTTGCAGGTAGCTGGTATGCGTTGGGGTTGCAAAAGAAAGACAATGACGAAAATATATCTTTACTAACAACAAAATGATATTTATATTTACACAAATATTGGGTTTAAAGGGACTGGTCCCACAAACGGACTTAAACGTCTACCCGAGATAGAGGAAGGATAATTATGGGATTAAGTAGGTCAGGGTGGTGATTTAAAGGGGGATTTAAAACCGGGACATTCACACAAATAATGGTTCAATGGGGTAAACCAGATTCTAGATCAATCTGCAGGCGGCAACGGTTACACTAGCTTACGTGCTCGTTGCAGAATAGGGGCCAGTTGGGATATATATATATATATATATATATATATATATATATATATATATATATATATATATATATATATATATATATATATAAGTACAGTAGCGTACGTGTAACTATGGAGATAAAACCAGAGTAATAGGACTAATATTATATTATTAGTTGAAAATGGCATGTTGCCGAAACTAGTCCGATAGGTATAAATAAAATCTGATTCAATTATTGTGGTTTACTATTGTCTTCCATATATATATATATATATATATATATATATACATTGCTCAGAAGATGAGCTTTGAAAAGATTGAGAGACGTCTCGGATAATGAAAATAGGCTAATTCCATCATTTTTTTACCCACGTTTCGCTTTCCAAAAAGAAAGTCTGAAAAGGTTTAAAAAACTGCAGCGCAAAATTAACTAAGCAGCCATCGCTGTTGATTTTAATAAATCTTGTATATAACATGGCCTCCTACTATGTTATATATATATATATATATATATATATATATATATATATATATATATATATATATATATATATATGCGCGTATCGTTTGCTCTTTCTGCTCTCCGTTGTTTAGCCGACTTTACACTTTGTTTCGGTGTTTGTTTGTTATTTTGTCTCGCTTTTCAGTTTGTTACCCGTTTTTGGTGCTTCCATTGCCTTGTTTGTGTTATTGAATTATTGGTTCCTGAATTATTAGTGCCTGTCTTCCGGTTTACGGCTAGCTACGCTTTTGTGAGTAATCCTTTTTTTTTTTTTGTTTCTCCTTGTGGCCATTTTCATTACTTTCCTTATTAGTTACTCATTTTTTTCTGCCTGCCTCCGTGTTTTAGTTTCAGTTTATAATTCTTTTTATTTTCTAATGTCCTTTATCACGTGCTTTGCACTTTGCTATTCTCGGTAGTGTTTTTATTACTTTGTATTTTTCCTTTGTCCCGTCTCTTTCTTCGTATTATTTTCTTCTGTGCTCGTTTCACTTCTTTATCCCTATTATTGACTCCCCTCTGGTCTTACCTACCTTTTTTATTCCTTGCTTTTCCTGCCTCACTTTTCCCCCCAGCCTAAATTCTTCTAGATTATTCTCCTTTCTGACCCACGCGGTCACTTGTTTCATTCCAACTAATTACTCGGCCTCATTTCTTCCCCCCTTCCCCTGATTTTTCGCGTTGCTTTATATTTGCCTTGACAAGTGCTGTGTACTTCGCCAATCTCAGTATATGTTTTTATCTTTTGTTAGTAGATGTTTTTATTGAATTTGTTGCTTTTCTGTGACCCCTTTTTTTTCTTTCTTCACATTATATTCTTCCCTGATCATTTTTATTCTCGTTGTTGCTTCCCTAATTTTATTTTGTTATTGTTTCCACATCAAATTTTTATCCATTTTATCCTACTTATATTTCTCCTCCCTCAATGATGGACAAAGCCATACTTCTTTCTCTTAATAGAGGGTTTAAGGTATCTCCCTCGGTTGGCTCTAGAATTAGAGCACTAGGAATCGCTCGAAATCAATCTCGTCCTATAAAAAGAGGATTCCGTTTATCTTCGGTCTTAAAAAAGTTATTTTTCATTGAACTGTCTACCCCGACCTCCCTCCCCCCCCATCTCCCTCACTCCCCCCTTCAACCTACCCACCTTGAGTTTATAATGCGTCTCTACTCAATGTTAGAAGCGTGGCTAATAAAGTGGAATTCATTCACGATCTCCTGACTAATTCGTGTATCTCCCTCCTTGGTCTCAGTGAAACTTGGCTTTATCAGAGTGATGCCTGCTTGTCACTAGCGACCCCTGATGACTGCTTCTACTCCCATAACCCCCGGAACAAACGTGTCGGAGGGGTTGCTCTCATTCATAGTGCTTATCTCTCTCTGTGAATACCCTTCCATCCCGCCTTATCCTTTCTTTTGAGGCCTTTATCTCTCTCTCTAATTCTGTTCCCTCTCTAACAACTATTATGCTCTACCGCCCCCCTTCCCAGTTCCTCCCTTGATCTTTTTCTTGATGAATTTAGAAACCTTCTCGCTAGTCTCTCCCCATCGGGTCATCTTCTCATCATGGGGGACTTCAACCTCCCATTCACTAATCCTAATCTACCTGCCTTCCTTGAGATCCTTGACCTCTTCTCCCTTACTTAACCCTTTCTTCCCCAACACACTGCCATGGTAACATTTTAGACTTTGTAATTTCCGACTGTCAAATTTCCAACTTGACCACTTCTTTGCTGTATAATGCTATTTCTGAACATTACCTTATTAACTTCAACGTCTCAACCCCCACTTCTTTGCCCTCTCGGCCTCCTTTCATCCCAAAACCTTATCGACGGCTAGCCTCCATTGACATCCCATCCCTCCTTAATGATGTTGCTTATAATTTACCCCGTCCCGACGCTCTCGCCTCCCCTGACCAAATCCTCTCATCCTTGGAGAAATCCCTCCTACCTTGCCTTAATGTCCACTCCCTTATTATTACTCCTTCGCCCTCTCACCGTCACCGCGCCCCATGATACTCGCTGGAACTCTTACGCTCGAGACAGTCTTTACGTGCCCATGAAAGATCTCTTCGTAAAGCTCGCTCCCGTGGGCAAGATACAACTGCTATTTCGCTCACTTACCCTCTTGCGACATCTCTCTACTTGTCTAAACTGAAATCTGCCCGTGAAGCCCATTCGCGTAAATTGCTAGCCGACAATAAGAATGACCCTAGCGCTCTTTTCTGCCTGCTCCCTTCTCTTACCTCCCCACACCAATTCCCACCCCCATCAGCCCCACCATCCTCTCGAAATTCTTCGCTGATAAGGTCATCAACCTTCATGCCTCCCTCCCACAACTGCCTGATCAGGCCTTCCACATTCTCCTTGATCCCCCATCCTCCTTGGCCGCTCAACGTATTTCCTGCCGTGACCGCTTCTGAGTTGTCTGCCTTACTCTCACGCTTTAAAAAATCTGGCTCTCCTAGTGACTCGTTCCCCCAAGCTATTAATCAAAATATTGCCTGTCGTATTTCCAATGCCCCTTCACCTGTTCAATACCTTCCTTGCTACTGGTGTTTTCCCTTCTTCCTTCAAATGTGCCCAAATCCGTCCGATCCTTAAAAAGCCGAAGCTTAACCCTTCCGACCCAGCTAGCTATCACTCGATCTCGCAACTTCCTTTCCTCCCTAAGGTCTTTAAGAGAGTAGTTGTTTCGCGCATTAATTCCCACGTCGTTGCCTGTAATATTGGTGAGACTTACCAATCAGGTTTTAAAGCTGAGCACTCTACCGAAACCACTCTAATCAATGTTACTCATTGCCTACGTAGAGCTGCTGACCAGGGTTGTGCTTCCATCTTCATTCTACTTGACCTCTCCTCTGCCTTTGATACAATTGACCATTCCGTCTTGCTTGATCACCTCCACTCTTTCCTTGGCATTTCTGACGCTGTTCTCGACTGGTTCCGCTCTTATCTTTTCTCTCGCACCCAATCTGTGGTGATTAACGATGTCTTCTCTGACCCCACTCCCATTCGCTTTGGTGTCACTCAAGGCTCTGTCCTCGGCCCTCTCCTCTTTCGTATCTACTTATTCCCTCTTAGTTCCCTCCTACGTAATCTAGGTCTATCCTTCCACTTCTATGCTGATGACACTCAAATCTTTATTTCCTCTTTCCCCTCAACCATTGCCCACTCAATCTGTAACCTCCTATCTGCCTATTCTTCTATCTCGGACTGGCTATGAGCTAACTTCCTCAAACTTAACCACTCCAAAACTAAAGTTTTTCTGGTTGGTACCCCGCTCTAGTACACAAAGTTAAATCCCTTTTTCCCTCCCTCCCTCTGGGTGGAAACTCTGTCGCTTTCTATGAATCTTTTAGAAATCTGGGTGTTGTGTTTGATGAGCATCTCTCATTCAAGCCCCACATCCACAATATTAGTAAATCTTCCCTTTGTTTCCTCCGTAACTTCTCCCGCATTTGCTCTCATATAGTCATATGAGTTGCTGCTGACCAGTCAGATCTTCAATTTGACAGCGAAGGTAAAGACATACAGGACGCTCAGCTACATACATGTGATCTATTTGGTATTAATGAACAAAGTTTAGGGCGTATCGCCCACCTTCAGGTTCTAAATTTTATTGTTTATACCAAAATAAATCATATGTACCTGAGCGTCCTGTATATATATATATATATATATATATATATATATATATATATATATATATATATATATATATATATATAGACGATGGACTTACTCAGCTAGGTATACGACTCTATGAGGTATATTCAATTTGCGGACGACATCACCATAATCGCGAATAGCCCATTTAGGCACTAACAACAATGGCGAGGGTCACAGAAACGGAAATAGCCAATATCAACAATTATGAGCGGAAATGGAAGGTCCGAACAAACACGGACAAGTTCTCGATCATACCCATAAGAAGAAAGAAGACCGCCAGCGTCCAGGTGAAAGAAGAAAGGTATCAATACCAACAGGAAGATAGCGTGTTCGGTCTTAAGATCACCTGATACGGTTACGGCAAACTTGTAACGGATAGAACCAACCTAGCCGAGGCGCATTTCACCAAGCTGTTCCAGCTCAGAGGCCTAAGTAATGAAAGCAAGATTAAGATTCATAATGCTTTCTGCAGGGCGACGCTACTATCTCCGTCAGTCCCACTAAACAGAATCCACAAGACAAAGGCGGTAAAACTCAAAGAGTTTAAAACTCTCCTGTGAATATCATCACCAATACTAGGAGAAGAGAGCACAAAAGACTAAAGTACCTACATCAGGAGATTAATCTTCCAGTCACATATATGTCCCTACACAATAGGGCATGCAGAGTGTGGGATAAGTTGAATAACATATTAAACGAGGAAGACAGAAGGCCTTAGGAATCCCGCAAGATTATAGAACTAACAATAGAGGTAGCTTCAGGAGCGGGAAGCCCGACGGGGGGAACCGGCTCCCATATCCACGTAAAACAGAAATTGCTATTCAATCTCATTATTATATCGGAATATAAATCAATCTGCAACAGACTAACAATAGATCACAAATAAGAAAAGAAGAGCTAAAGAGGCGTGAGAGCCTCTATCTAATGAAGATAGAAGAACCTAGAAAATGGATCAGTAAGAAGAACTCAAGGAATGGCAGGTTATACAGCAATTAACTCTAACTCTTACTCATTCCATCTCAGCACTCCACCTAAACTCACTTTTTCCACTCTATATTCCTACTATATACTTTTAACTCCTAACTTTTTCAATACGTAAAGTAAGTTCTAAAAAAAAAGAAAGCGTTTGCCAGGCAACCTGGCACAATTCATCATCTTCCTCACCGTATCATCTACATATACATATATCACTCTTTACTCATAGCTATTCCATCAACACACACACACACACACACCATACACAATATTTCCTAACTATCCTATACTCTTCTCTTACATTCACCACTTTTACTATCTCGATATCAATCCCTGAAACATCTGTCGCTGTGATCTCGGAGAGTCAACAACAACTTGCTTGTTCTTCCCTTGACCTTTTTGAATCAGGAGGCAAGGAAAATGGAGAGCCGTACGGAACGCCTTTGGCCTACCAAACCATACTACACGGAGCGGATTGCCTTAAGGTGTACTCGGCCAGGACATTCGCCGTTGGTCGACCTCCACCTCCGTCACCGCCTGCCTCCCCCCCACCACCACCAGAGTGAAATAATACTTATTTGGACCTTCACTAAACATGATGGCCTAAATACCCCCTTCTTCCTCCCTGCGTCGATAGACTCGTACCTTGGATGAGACTACATATAGCCTCATTGCAACTATGCCTTTCATTTAGAAGTACTCAAATTAAATTGCTCTCTTGACACGTATGCGAATGGGTGGCGAAAGAACCCTACGCCTTCAACACAGAACACGCACTAGACCCACACTCACAAACGCGGAAATTTAACACTTTCACATACGCTGGACACTCCCATCACGAATATTGTAAATACACATACTGGCAGTCTCTGGTTTTCGTGTCAAAAAAGGATACCCAGACTTTTCACACGCGCGCACACAACTCCCTCATAACCACAGAACACTACACCACACTGTCTGACACCAAAGTAAACAACCAAATACACATACGTCGTACCAGTCCTCTGGCTGGAATTCAGTACGGCGAAGACACATTCCAAGAACTATAGTACAATAAACACAAGTTCTAGGCCTTAATAACACTACAAAACGATACACATACAAATACACTGCTTGACCAAGGATTTAAGGTCCTCGGCACACACACGCAAATACACCTAATGGAGTTCCAATACAACCTTCGACCTTATCAACGCCTACGTTGCTACTAGACCGGCCAACAGACCGACTCCTGCAAATCAGAGCCGTTTTGTAGTAAGTGCGTTGTAAAGGGTCACTTTTACACCGCATGCATACATACCACCCTTCGCTGTGTTGATTGTGGCCGCGGACACGCCGCGATTAGTTTAAGGTGCCCATAACTTGTAAAGAAGCGAGCGGACAACATCACGGAGCTCATGAGGCCCAGACACACAGCTACACAAAACACTGTCACCACATCCAGCCCCATTCACACTGCCCCACCACCTCTACTCAGGCCCGTAGCCACAGGGGGGCTATGGGGGGGCTTAGCTCTCCCAATTTTTTTAGCCTAAAATAATAATATGATTTCAGTTACACACAAAGGAGAAGTTCTCCCTTGTGTGAAACATTACACAGCAAGCATGTAAATTTACTCAGATATCTTCTGGACAGGTTATTTTGTCTGTGGCTACAGCTTCATATTACCACTTTGGTTTTGCGAACTGCCTGGTTTGCTTACTAGTTGGAAGAACTGACTGCATAGTAAAGCTGTGTAATTTTACTTTGCCCCTAGCCATTCCATAAGTTAAAATACATTCAAACTTTCTAAGAATTCATCGCCAATTCTGGAAGTCCATTCCAATAATTTTGTAGCAAACACCATCTTCACAATCTTCAAATCACGGTAACCCATTTGCAATTCTATTTCCCAAACTGATTATATTAAATATCATTTTATGAATCAATTTTATGATAAAAATACAAGTGTTTTTATGTTATCATAACAAAATCCTATAATCGCAACGCAAAAAATGACAACAATAATGTTACTTATGGACTCTTGAACTTTTCAAGTTTTGTTGGTTTGGTAGTCGCGGTAGCTAATAATGAACTGGCTGGTGAGTGGCTTTTTCTTATCACTCCATTCCCAACGTTAGATATATGTAGTTACGGCGAACAGCAAACTTAAATATCAAGATGGTATTTGTAAAAAATATTTGCCAAAAATTAGCCCCCCCTAAAATAGAAATAGCCCCCTCAAAAAATCACAGACTCGATACGGGCCTGCTTTCGCTCACAAAACATATGCCGCTGCTGTCAGCGTGCATGGGGCTACTTATCACACCTCACCCCCTTGCACACAAATGAACAAACACAGCCAATCACCACAACTCTAAAGCAACTGGCTATCGCGCTTCCCACAGTGGCAAAGGACATATCTGGGGGCGACCCCGCGCATAGGCTGCGAATGGTCTAGGGTAAATTGTCTTTCCGGATACACTCTTTGCCCTACTAGACTGACATAAAAAGCGCACGACCACCGCTCCTACCGAAACCCAACACACGCAAACACCGTACACGGAAACATTAAAACCCACGACCACCACTCCTACCAACACCTACCAACACATATGGGGACGCGGCTCTTCTTATATTTTTATTTCTTTACTGAAGATACCTCTCGAAACATTGTCTTGAATTTATTTTATTTATCTGACTCCATATTCTAGTTGACTGGGTTAATTCTAGATCTTTCTTCATATTAACTTACGTATTATTTTGATGTGATGATTCCTTCCAATTCTGATGACGTGATGACTTCTTGATGGTTGAGGATGTCTTGATGAGTTGAGACGAGTTAGCCCTTGAAAGTCGATTTCCTTGAGTTCCGTTTTCTTTGAGCGTGGTATTCTGGATTAGTTAGTCATTGAAGGATTCTCCGTTTTCTTCGAAAATTTTTCCAGAATATTCTTTGTAAAAATTGTGGACTTTTTTGGGTTCGATCGTGGGTCTTTTGCATCCTGAGGCAAGTACTCTACCAATACACCAGATGCGTAGTTCGTCTTGACTTGGTAATTTAATGGGTTATTTATATTCTCGCTTTGGAAGGAAGTTTTCTCTCTTATACATCTTCGCACCCCTACACACCTACGTCTTTCACCTCTACCCCTTTCCATTGCATATCCTGTCGTTCCTATCCGTCCTTTTCCTGCCACTCCTATCCCTTCATTTGCCTCTACACCTCATCCTACTTCTCCCATTTCTCCTCCCGCTCCAACTCCACCCCCGCTGATCCTACTCATACCCCCGTTGATCCTACTTCTTCCCCCGTTGATTGCACCCCTTTCCCAGTTAATCCTACTCCCCCCGTTGATCCTACTCATTCTCGTTGATCCTACTCCTTCACCCTTTGATCCTACTCCTTCACTCGTTGATCTTACTCCTTTTCCCATCGATCATACTCTCCCATTCCCTCTATCCTACATCTGTTCAGGTCTCCTCTCCCCATGATACTGTCCCCACTCCCACCGTTCCCGACTCTCCTTCCTTCGTCACTCTCAGTCTCTCCCCTCGTTTGAGCTTTCTGCTTCCTTCACCTATTCGGAGCCTACTACCCTACTGCAAAATCCTACCCTGGCTCCGCCAGCTCCCCACCACAGTCCCGACCCCACCTTACGCTTATCCCATCCAGACCACCATCTCTACGACCCCCCACACAGTTTACTACCCACAATACACGCTGACATACGAAGACCTTTCAGCGGAGGTTAAAAGTCTGTCGGCGGATGAGCCCCGACTATCCGCAGAGTTACTCAACCAGCGTTTCGTTGTGTATGGTTTGGGGCATAGAAACTTCCCCGAAAGTATATTTGCCTTAATCGAGGAACATCAAAACGCACGTCCGCCGCAACATCCATCACCTGCACTTACACAAACACACACGACCCTCTCCCGCCCGCCACCTGCTCTGTCACACACACCACCAACCCCACAACATCCCCCTACCCTCCCCGTGGCTTCACAACTCCCAACCCCATCACACCTAACCTTATCGAAACAGCTACACTACACACCTTACTAACACTCGCACAAGCCATGGCAGAAGCCTCGCAGCCTGCACGCAAGGCTCAGGGGAAAAAAACCGCTTGCGCGTTACTCTCTAATTCCCGAATGTGGCAGTCTACCACATGGCATAATTAACCAACACGTACACTAGTACTCTCCGTTAAACAACAGGCACTAAATGACCTTCAGGGGAGAACAAGCACGTTAAACAACCCCTACACTCTAATACAGCATCACGAAAAAGAGTCCCAGGGTACGTGCGCCTCTTCCCACCGCTTGGCCTGCCCTCCTACCGTTCCAGGCAAGAAACCTTCACACACAAGAATATCCAATAACACGCCGCATCGGTGTATAACCACCGACTTATTTACTCCTCCGATCCACTCATAAGTCATTTTCAAACCGCTTGCCTCTGACTAAATGATCTCATGTGCCCTCGCAGTGATTCCTCTCTTTTTCTTTCTATACTTGCCTTGCCAACTGAAACCATTCCGCTGTTGTACTCCGCACTCCTCACTTCTCTGAAGAAGGACCCTTGCTTAGGTCTGAAAGCTCAGAAATAAACCCTTAAAAGCTCAGTCGTGCTGCTTTTTCCTTCAATATATATATATATATATATATATATATATATATATATATATATATATATATATATATATATATATATATATATATATATATATCATTTCAGTTAAAATTAAATGTGTATCCTCGATAGGTTGGTGCTTGAAGGGCACATCTCTGAAATTGAGTTTGATTCAATAACAAAAACACTAAAACCCCCAAATAATAAAATGAAAATGAGAAAAAAAATCCATTTTCATTTTGCGTTTGATGCAGTTGTCCTTCGAACGATCTGGTGGCTCTCACTTGAATGCCCTCAATTCAAAATCATCAAATATTTTTTTCCAGGCTGCACTTCGCCATCATTGGCATCGTTTAATTCTAAGATAACTTAGAGAGAAAATGTTGCGAATATGTTAAAAACCACTTCCAATTCCCCTGATTTTGATTAAATGGACATTGAAAGAAAAACTTTACCCACGGATTTTAGAGGACAAACAAAATAACGAGAAATATCCACGGTCATTTGTAGAGTGTAATCCTTTCTGAAAAGAAGGAACTGCTGCTTTCTACTCCGAAGCTCGAGTTGATACTATTTATAAGAGAATAGGTATAATGTGGTCGTCATTTTTATGGTTTTGACTTAAAAAATCACCTTGGTGCTATGAATAATCTCTCAATAGCATTAGACCGCGTCTAAGATTGAGTCTAACTATCGGGTGATTTGGCAGGAAGGACGTAGCTAGAAAAGTCCTGCTATCTTGGGTTGGAGTCTACACTGGAGGATAGATCCAAGTGCACGATTAACACTCTCCTTTTTACTCGTCCACACACTCCTATTATATATTTGGCTCCTCATTGAATGCTAATAATTACATAATATTAATACGAGGGGCGGTCAATAAGTTTTGCGAATCGGTAGGGCAAAACAATGGAAGGGGGATGGCTGTTTGTGTGGGTGTTAGGACAAGTTATGACAAGTCAGGACCTGCAGCCGCACGCTCCTGCCTCGTCTATTTAAGAAGCAGTAGCTGATCACAGATCGTCAGTCACAAATATTTCAACAATGGAGAAGGTTGAGCACCGCGTAGTGATCAAACTTTTGACCAAGGAAGGCAAGAATGCAAAAGAGATCCATGAACGCATGGTTGCAGTGTACACCAATATCGCCCCTTCCTATGCAACCATTGTTCACTAGAATAGGGAGTTCAACCATGGTTTTGAGTCCCTTGTAGATGACCCCCGTCCAGGACGCACGTCAGACGTGACCAACGAGGATAATGTGGCCCGTGTGGAGAGGATGATCATCGAAAATCGACGGGTGAAAATCGAAGAAATTGAACGAGAACTTGGAATATCACATGTAAGTGTTATCAACATCATCCACGACAATTTAGCCATGACCAAGGTCTCTGACTGTTGGGTCCTTAGAAACCTCACGCTCCATGATCGACTTCAACGTCGTTAAAGTTCGGAGGAGCTACTGCTCCTGTACAGCCAAATCCCGGCGGGATTTGGCTGTAGTGACAGGTGATGAAACGTGGGTCCATCACTAGGATCCCGAGACCATGCTCGAAAGCATAGCCTGGAAGCACAGGGGCTCTCCCACCCCCATCAAGTTCCGGAACTAACCCTCAGCTAGGAAGATCATGGCCACCATCTTCCTGGAATTCTGAGGGAGTGTTGATGGTGGACTATACGCCTCGTGGAAGGACCATCACAGGCGAATATTACGCCGAGGAACTGGCTGGGTTGAAGAAGTGCATCCGTCAGAAGGGGCTGGGCAAGTTGACACGCGGTGTCCTGCTCCTCCACGACAATGCCCCTGTCCACAAGGCCAGAGTTGCACAAACTGCCCTGCGCGAGTGCGTATTCGAGGAGCTCAACCATTTCCCCCTACAGTCCAGATCTGGGCCCCTAGCGACTACTTTTTATTCCGCCAGTTCAAGGCTGCACTGCGTGGACGACGGTTTGGGAACGATGAAGATGTCCAGCTCGCCGCCCAAGAGTGAATTGAACAGCAGTCGGGAGATTTCTGGTTGTCGGGAATTCGAAGCCTCAGGGACAAGTGGCGCAAGTGCATTGAAGTCGAGGGTAGTTATATTGAAAAATAATAAAACACTTTCCTCATATCTCGTTTCCTTATATCTGAATTGCAAAACTTATTGACCGCCCCTCGTAGCTAGCAAGTCTGCATGGCAACAAACCCGAACTTTTTCACCCACAGCAATAAAACTAAGGCAGATCTACTTTTCTAATGAATCTTGGCGAACTCATCCACGGGTCAACTCAAAAAGAAAATAATTACCACTAAGTTGCTAAATTGGCAATCGCCTTCAATATATATATATATATATATATATATATATATATATATATATATATATATATATATATATATATATATATATATATATATATATATATATATATGGTGAATTGTTTTTTTTGCCCACCCTTGAACCTCGAATCTTGTTGTCATTTTGTCAAAAATATCTCTATAGCCGAAAAAATACGGATATGCTATATAGTGTATATCTACTGTATATCTTAGATATATACTATATAGCACTTTCACTACTTTATGTAGGCAAATTTCTAATTATGGTGTTATGACGAAAGATATATTGACCGCCATCTTGGCAGCCACAGTGTTAATTGGATTCTGATTCGTATCATATTGTATTATACATCATCTGATATGAATATTTCATATTAATAAATTTTAAAGAAAACATGATTGATTTAAATAGCTTTGAGGGTGAGGCTTATATTTCTAAAGTCAAGGAACGCGATAGAAAAATTATAGGCCTAACAACATTTTGCAATTGCCTTTTGAATCTGAATCAAGGATTAGGCTTTGGAATTAGGAATATAACGATTTTTTTTTAATGCGGGGTGCATGGGGGGGGGGAATCAACTTAATAAATGATATATAATACAATATGATGCGATTGCAATAGCTTAACAAAAAAACTCCTAGAAAATTGTTTTTTTTTATTTGCCCAAGAAAAACATCGTCTACGTGAATTTTTTTTTCAATATATATATATATATATATATATATATATATATATATATATATATATATATATATATATATATATATATATATTAATGTAAACCTTCTTTTATCCTATAATAAAAACACTAAAAGAAATGTTAATAAAAAATAGCAATAATGTAAGCAACAACATAATATATAAAATTCCATGTTTGGATTGTCCCTCTTTTTATATCGGCCAATCTAGCAAAGATTTGGAAGTCTGTATTAAACAGCATAAGTAGTCTGTAAATAGAGGGCAAACAGCAAATGCAATATTTATTTATTTAAGTGAAAACTCTCATCGGATAAATTGGACCGAGAGTTCTGTGATCGCCAGATCGAAAGATTTCTTCTCACGAAATCTTTTAGAATCTGCGATTATACAGCTTACTTCTAATTGTAATTTTAACCTCAGCCTCGGCATGTATTTTTGGACCCTTGTATTACAAAAATGTTCAAGAATGACATTAAAAATAAAATCACTGAACTAATTAATAATTAGCTTTTCTAGGTATTCCTATGGTTAATATATTTTCTGTTTTATTCATCATACTGTTCACCTCTTAGAAATTGTTTTTGTCCCGGCAGACTTATTTCTCCCTATATTCTTCATTTGTCATATATGCACGTCTATACTTTATTCTTGATAATTTTCATCTCTTATAAATTGTCATTGCTTCTCAAATAGAAGAATTATGAAATTTTAATCTTAATTAAGGTTGGACGGTTTGAGTCCCCTTCCTCCTTTGTGTAAACCCTTCTTTCAATGGTCACCTTCTGTTTCGACAGGCTTAATTCTTTAATAAGGTTGGTTTCCAGGTTCCTGTTAATGCCCTTATAATCTTAATGTCTCCATCTGGCATATACGTGTGTGTGTCTTCTCTGTAAAAAATTCTTGTTATATTTTTTTCTGCTTCAGTCTCTTTGTAAAGGACGATTAGTAGAAAGGTCTCAAAGATCTCCCGTGTTTCATTTTCCTTCGTGGCTATTGATTATATTTATATATTCATCGCGTTCCATATTTTTGTGATTCAGTTATATATATATATATATATATATATATATATATATATATATATATATATATATATATATATATATATATATATATATATATATATATATATATATATATATATATATATATATATATATATATATATATATATATATATATATATATATATATATATATATATATATATATATATATATATATATATATATATATATATATATATATATATATATATATATATATATATATATATATATAGTTTACGAATTTATCTGCCCCAATGAAGACTGCGAGCTTTATGATAACTCAAAATATATTGACATGACAACCACTACCCTTTCGAGACGTTTAACCATGCATCTGCAAAGCAGAGGGCCTAAAAATCATATGGAGAGCGTCCACAACATCAACCTAACGAGAGATATTCTCTAGTTAACAACACCGCAATTAAAGGAAAATAGGAAAATAAAGCTAGGCTGAACATCTTAGAAGCCATTTTAATAAACGAAGAAAATGAAATGAAATGAAAAGAGAAGTGGGAGACAAATGAGCGATGAGCGATGTATTAAAGATATAAATATACAATGAGTTTTTCCATTTTACAAATATTAAAAAAAAAAAATAAATAAATACATATATGTAAAACGAAAGAATAGATAGGTGTAGTGGTGAAGTTATATTTTTGTGAAAATTCAGCGGAGAAGAGTAAACTATAAGTATGAGTAGGAAAACAGATTCTCCCACAATCAACGGGGAGGTCATCTTATTAACACGATATATTGTTTTGATAAAATACATGAAATGTTTTTAATTTTTGTTATATAAACTTAGTATAATTTTTAGAGATAATTTTTAAGTCAAATTTTGATATAGACACATTCATAATTTTAATGTGAATTTTTGATATAATCACATTTTATTCGATTTAATTAATTTCAGCACTTCATTTTGGTAGCACTTTATGATATTACTATTTACACACGAGGTAAATTATTATTTAATCTGTTAAATAGTTGTACTGATATTTTTATTCTCGTTTAGCTTAATCGTTAGTTTATTGTTCTATATTTTACACTATTAGACCATACGATTTTAATCATTATTCACTCGATTCATTCACTTTTTGCACTTTAGATTGCTTATTCTAGATACTTTAATTTGTTCAATTGCTCGCACTTTTGACAACTTGTTTTAATCACTTTGATTTGTTTAACTATATATTTGTTCACCTATTGCTAACACTAGTTGCTTTTTTGAAGGTTAAGTTTTTCATTGTGTCCCTTAGGGGGTTGGCATTGAGGGGGACCATGGACTTTAAGGTCCACGTCCATGGCGTCGAAGAAACAGCCCCACAGAAGGATATCCCTTTTCTCCGTGAGTGGAAATCCAGGATGCTTTAGGATTTCATCTTCGTCTGAGCTTTCTTGAGATTGGCTTGTTTTCTCTTCTTTATTTGCCTCTTGTTCCACTTCTCTTTTCTTTTTCCTTATTTGTTTTTTCTTCTTCGTGAATTTTTTTGTGTTTCCGTCTTTTTCCAATCTTCTTCCGTTGTGACTTCTTCCTCCGATGTTTTATGGTGTCGATTCACAACTTCTTCTTTTCCAGTGTTCTTTTGCTGGAGAACGTCGATGAATTGTATCCTTAACATTTACTGCGATGCGGGGTTGGGCGGGAACCATAGCTTTTTCTAAAAACAGTTCTTTTGCAGGAGGCAATTTAACTCCTCTGCAAATGAACCGGGGTTAGCTAGATTCGCCAAGTGAGAAAAGACGATCATCGTCATAATCTCCTTGGACTCACCTAGCATTACCAGTTTTGGGGCAGAGTTTTCTGTGCTGCTGGTCTTGGTTGTTGCCCCTGCCTTGACGTAGGTCTTAGATTTTGCCTCCTTTATCTGCTTCATCACTTCGCCACTTCGCGTTTTGCTCGAATGGCTTCCTTGCGGATGGGACACCTCATGGCCACGGCCTTGTGATTCCCTCCGCATTTAGCGCATCTTTGTTTCTCGACAGTGCATTCTTTCTATCCGTGACCGAGTCTGGAACAGATGGAGCGAGTGACGTCAGCCGCCATACATTCTTTAGTTGGAAGTTGTTCCACAGCCAGGCAGCGTTGGCAGAACTAGAGTTGGATAAACTCCTTCGCTTCAACTTGTTCTGGGGCGATACTAAGGAAGAATCCCAGGATTCCATCCTTCATGGCCCTCTGAGCCATCTCGATGTTTGCAAAGATTACTTTGACTATGTTTTTACCGAATTTTGCGACTTTGTCGATTTTGGCCCAATTCTGTTGTTTAGTTAGCTCGATCTTGATATCCTCACAAGAGTTGTCCGTGAAGAACGGGTCGAGTCTCCTAAGTAAGATGGTTCGGTGTGCGAGGATTCCCTTGGAGATAACAGCTTCGAGGTCAATCGCACGTAGGGGCTCCTGGGCTTCCTCCGATACCAGTCTCTCGATATCTTTGTCTTTCCAGCACACTGCTGCGTAGCCGTTGGGGGTATCAATAAACCTAATTAGGGATATATTGATCATGCCGAAGATGGTTTGCATGACTGTTGGAATCGGTGCTTTGGTCGCTCCACCGATAGTGCGGAGGGGCACCCTCTTTTAGTCCCGGTTGGGAGGCCCTATGGCCCCCTTCGGGCTTTTTACTCCTCTTAGTGCACGTATGATCCATCTTCTTCTAGAGAATATCCTTGTTCCGAATCACGAGGCACGACTATGAGATTGTCTGGTGAGGGCGTCTTAGCAAACCTTTACCTAAACGTTTCCTCCTTTGCCACGCCCAGAAATGATGAATTTGACTTATCAAAAGCAGACTTAAAGCGAGTGTTTAGATTACTCACTGTTTAGATTATTCACTCGGGAGACAAATAATTGCTCTGCCGGCCCTTAACAGTCAAGTGATGAGCTGGAATCAAACATTATACTTGTTCTAAAAATTCTACTCACGGATTAGCTCGTTTCCTTTGACGTTACGCTCATCAAATCAAAATTCTTTTCATTCATCCTGATTCTGACTCCACCATCTTTACCCTTTGATAGGTCGAATTCATCATGTCTGGTAGTGGCAAAGAAGGAAAAGTTAAGGGGAGGTTCTGAGAACTTCTCCAGCCAGACAAGTTAATTTACGTTCGCGAGAGCAAGCAAGCAATCTTAATCGTGGAAAGGTCGAGCTCAAGAAGAAGAGAAGGAGAGCTAATCAAGAGGCTATATGGGGCTGGCCTCTCAAGAAACTAGATGGGTCCCTCTTCGTACCCTACGGGGAGGAACCAAACTGGATCGGCCGACGGTTATGAACACAATTTACGGAAAGATCAATGTCTCTATTCTACGACTCATCGAAACGCCCTCAGGTTACGCGAGCATTTGCAATAACATACAGGACGTGGAGAAGTTAGTTTCAGAAGAGGCCAAAAAACATCTACAAAAATTAGAACTGGAGGCGATCATCCTCTACGAAATCCTCGTTCAACGAACAATCATCCTACGACGCCTTGACCCCTTCTTCATGGATAACTCCTGTGATGAAATCAAGTCCGAGCTGTCCAACAAACAAAAATAGGCCAACATAACAAAAATAGAAAAATTCGGCAAGGCCAACAATATAGTTAAGGTTGTATTCTCGAACATTGAGATGGCGCGCCGAGCAAAAAATGATGCATTGTTAGGGTTCTACCTCAGGGTAGCCCCTGAACAAATTGCAACCGAAGAATATATCCCCATCGAGAGCTGCTTTGAATGCTACGCGGTTGAGCAGCACCAAACCAAAGAATGCCCAGTGAAAGAGATGGTGTGTTTCAACTGCGCCGGATTCCGACAGGGTTGGAAAGAATGCAAAACTGAAAGAACGAAATGCATCAACTGCGGTGGCGAACACAAAACCATGACAATGAAATGCCCCATCCGGAAAAAAAGCAATTCAGGAAAAGAAAGCCAGGAAGAAAAGGGAAAAGGAGCCACACCAAGGAACACCACAGAAACCGCGACAAAACTGGTCATACCAAAGGAAGGGACTGAAATTATGGCCATGATAATGCTCGCCAACCTAGCAAACCTGGCTCACCCCGGCACGTTTGCAGACAAGCTAAATCAGATTCTGCAAATGAACGGAATGAAAAAGAAGCTATGGTTCCCGCCGAACCCCTCCTCCAACGATATACTTCAAATTCAGTTCGCCGAAGAACAGCTAGAATAAAAGAAAAGGGAAACAACAGAAAAAGAGAATCGACAAAAGAAGAAGAAAGTGCAAAAAAATAAAAACCCAAGGAAGTCCCCAAAGAAGAAAAAAGCAGAGAAAAAAGAGGAAAAAGGAAACCGAAGAAAAAGAAAACCCAACAACAGAAGAAGAGGACGAGGACGAAGAAATCCTAAAATACCTAGGAGTTCCCCTCACAGAAAAGAAGGAAATACTGTAGATGGAGTACTTCTTTAACGCGGAAGAAGTGTCTCTCAAGGTCTTTGGATCACCAGTAAGCAGACTTCCTAAAGGAAACATCGTAGAACTTACAGAAGGAATAAGAATGGGCAAATTCAAATGGCCCCACGAAGGACCCTACTCACTAAAGGAAATATCAGGACTGCTGGAGGATGGCACATTCTACACACCGGACTCGTGCCTCCATATAGTGAACCTGAATGTTTTCAAGATAATTAAGAATGGTAAAAAGACCTCTCAGATACCCAAATAAGGGACCAATAAAAAGTGAATAATAAACAAAAAGTGAAAATATGATAAGTGTCGTGGTATGACATTACATTATATCAATACCACATTATATCTATCAGGGAGGGACCAATAACTTGAAAGCGAACCGACAAAAGGGACTGAAAACCACGAGTTCAGACGTGCTGAGTAGCGAGAGAGTGCAACGAGGTCAGGTAAATTATAGACAAAGGCAAAGCTCAAGGTTATTTAAAGAGGCCTGTACAAAAATATAATTTTATTTACACAAAAAATAATGAAAGAATTGATGGGTAAAATTACCTCAGAGAATTAACGGGCAAAATCACATCAGTAAATGAAAGGGGAAATTGTAGTTATAAATCAGGCTATGAAGTTAGAACTTAAGGTATTCCCGGAGGAGAATATTCAAATGGGGTGGGGGATTAACTCAATTAGGTTACTAAAAGGGGAAGAGGAGTTGGCTTACGGATGTCTTCTGCACTTGAGGTAAGGCCGCTCGGACTTCAAAGCAGAAGGTTGGAGTGATGACGGTTCTCCAAAAGCAATTGGGGGGGGGGGAACTTCCGGTCCAGGGGAGAGTATTTCGGCTACCAAAAATGAGAAGGGCTTCGACAGGTGTTGATGAAAGGAGTCGGGAAAATCACTCGGGTCGATCGTTCAGTTGAATTACCTCCTGGCTGGGGCTAATTCCAAATACACAAAATAGTCCAGTTGTCACTTTGCTTTGTTGCTAGCACTTGACTTGGAACCATGGGGAAATCTTCTGGGTTCTGGGCGAGACTTCTCAACTCTGTGTCAGTTTAATGGGAAACAAGCAATATATATATATCTGAGGCTCTCCCCGCGGGACGGGGGGGGGGGGTTAGTGGGAAACAGCTCTACTCTCGAATGGCCTCGAATCTTCTTGCAGAGGCTATTCTAGTCCGCGTAAAGGTGAATGAATCGTGGGGGACGCGGTTCGAGGCTACCACTTGTGGAAAGAGGCGGGGGGGGGAGGCTTACCAATTTAGGCCTAACCGGGCCTTCTGCAGCGCGTGGAATTTCCATCTGCTCAAGAGAGTCCACGTGGGGTTCCCTCACAATAAGTGAATCATCAAACGATGGGAATAAATTATAGTGAAAATACGTTAAATGAATAAATTAAAGTATAATATAAATAAAGTTTATAAAATATCGGTTCTAATGTGAAATAATATAAATAGAATGTGTTAAACATTAAAACTGTGAAATATTAGAAAATGTAGAAATAAATAAAATAATAAAAAAAACATGAATAGACTAATAAATGAAGGTAAATTATTTAATAATAATAGTGTATGAAATATAGTTATTAAAATAAAGTGAATAAGTAAAGTGAAATAAATAAATTGAATAAATTAAAGTGAAAATGAATTACCAATGAGAAATAATATGAATAGAATAAGACAAAATATAAAATACAAAATAATAGTGTAAAATATTATCGGTACTAAAGTCAAATAACATAAATAGAATGTGTTAAACGTTAAAATTGTGAAAAAAAAATAATGTAATTATAATTAAATCACTCAAAAATAATAATTTTAATTGTACAAATAAAATATCACTAAAAAATTATTATTTTAAATGTATAAATAAGAAATGAGATATAACAAAATAAATAATATGTAACAATTCGATATGATAATTTGTTTATTACTGAAAAATATATAATAACTATGTAAATAGAATAAAGAGGATCGATGACCTCCACAGTTCCTGGAGTTTCGTTCTTCTTACTTCTCTAAGACAACTTTCTCTTCTCTACTCTCCTTTTGAGTCTGTATATTCACCACTATTAATCTAAATTGTTTTGCTTATATGTAATTTTTTTAATTATATAAGTAAAATACTCAATTCTGTAAACTCTGTTCTTTTTAATAAATTTAAAATTTAAATCTTTCATCGGTAAAGGAGGAAAGAATTCATAAAGACACTCCGAAGATGATCGAATAAGATCGAAAGCTCAGCAATTTAGTTTGGTTTTTACCAAACCCATTCATTAAAAAGAGAGATGAATAATAATATAATAATAATAGGTATTTATAATACGCCCTTCAGGGCTGTTAGCCCTCCCAGAGCGCGGGTTGTGTAAGCGAGTGTAGAGAAAATTTACAGGGAAGAGAAGCCAATTATGATGGACTAAAAAAAAGACAGAAGAATAGAAAGTTGCCAAAGGAAATTGATCAAGGCTAAATATACCATGGTCTTCAAAAAAAATTGCATATATATATATATATATATATATATATATATATATATATATGAATATGTGCTACGGAAGGAAACTAAGTGAAAGGCGGATTGGAGTCAGTACTTTCGTCTATTCGACATTTTCAAACTCAATGGTAAGAGAAATAAGACACACAGTATTTATACTAAGCACGTTTCCCTATGAGGTCAACATTTTAATGCACTACAGACATAAAATTATCATGAAAGGGTAAAATTTTAAATTGTATAATTGTAAATTAGAGACAATGGAACCTCGTAAAAACCTATTAATTTTACCCTATCATGATAATTTTATGTTTGTAGTGCCCATTCTAAAACAAACTAATATTAAGGTAGCCTTTAAATACAATCATACATAAAAAATCTCTTAATAAAGCATAGCCCCAATAATAATAATAATGTAATTTACCGAATTCCATGTTTAGATTGTAATGTATTCTATGTAGGCCAAACTTCCAAAAAGTTTCCATAAGGACCCAACAACACAAAGATACAGTAATTAATGGATATCTGAATAATGCCTTAGCTGTCCACAATTCCAAGATGGGCACGGAATTAACTGGTCAAAAACTGATACTATAATCCATAGTAATGATTTTGTAAAGAGAAATATCCTGGAATCATTTTTAATCTCCCACACAAAGGAGAGTAATCTCAATATTAGCCCAGGGCTGTTTTCGCTAGATCCAATTTTATCACTTTTTCTAAAATCCGACTTATCTGATAGCATTAAATTGTTGACCTCATAGGGAAAAAACCAACTCACGAACAAATGAATAGCCCATCCGCGGAACTACAAATTAAATTTATATTACAAACAAATATTATTCATAATCCAATTATCTAATTTAAATAGACCCTCACTTAAATTGAAATTAATGTTATGGGAGAATTTAATCATGGCTGATTCCATTAAATTTCTTTCAATAGAATTGGACACAAAAATAATTGATCTCTCATTAGACCAATCTATTTGATGCTTCAAAGTAGATTGATGAATAAACAGTTCATTTGAAGTTCGCCCCGTTCGAGAACAGTACTTACGAGGGGCGGTCAATAAGTTTTGCGAATCGGTAGGGCAAAACAGAGAAAGGGGGATGGCTGTTTGTAGGGGCGTTAGGACAAGTTATGATAAGCCAGGTTCTGCAGCCGCACGCTCATGCCTCGTCTATTTAAGAAGCAGTAGCTGATCGCAGATCGTCATTCACAATTTTTCAATAATAGAGAAGGTTGAGCACCGCACAGTGATCAAATTTTTGACCAAGGAAGGCAAGAATGCAATAAAGATCCATGAACGTATGGTTGCAGTGTACACCGACACCGTCCCTCCCTATGCAACCATTGCTCACTGGAATAGGGAGTTCCGCCATAGTCGTGAGTCCCTTGAAGATGACCCCCGTCGAGGACGCCCGTCAGACGTGACCAACGAGGAAAATCGAAAATCGTCGGGTGAAGGTCGAAGAAATCGATCGAGAACTTGGAATATCACATGGAAGTGTTATCAACATCATCCACAACAATTTAGCCATGACCAAGGTCTCTGCCCGTTGGGTCCCTAGAAACCTCACGCCCCATGATCGACTTCAACGTCGTCAAAGTCCACAAGGCCAGAGCTGCACAAGCTGCCCTGCGCGAATGCGGATTCGAGGAGCGACTACTTTTTATCTTGCCAGCTCAAGGCTGCACTGCGTGGACGCCGGCTTGGGGACGATGAAGATGTCCAGCTCGCCGTCCACGAGTAGATTGAACAGCAGTCGGGAGATTTCTGGTTTTCGCGAATTTGGAGCCTCAGGGACAAGTGGCGCAAGTGCATTCAAGTCAAGGGTAGTTATATTGAAAAATAATTAAACTCTTTGCTTATATGTCGTTTTCTTATATCCGAATTGCAAAACTTATTGACCGCCCCTCGTATGTTGTTTAATTCTCACATCTTGGCTTTTTGTTGACTGAGCTATGTAAAAACCAAGACAAGATTTGCACGGAATTTTATAAATGCATGCCATTTTATTAGGGGAAGAATTTTTAATTACTTAGTTTTTTAACGTTGAATTATTCGAGAATACAACATTGACATTAAAATATTTTAATAATTTCGGAACATGAAACAAGTGTTTATTAAAAGGGAGCGTTAAAATATTATTCCGCGTAAATGGGTGTTTAATTTTATTTCCATAGAAGACTGCTTAGCTCTGCGCAGGAAATCATTTAAAAAATAAGACGGATAATTTAACTTTTCAATAATGATTTTAATTGATTCTAACTCTTCATCGATAAATTCTCGGAAACATACTCTGAAAGCACGCAAATACAAAGAAATAAAAGCCGATTTTTTAGTTTTTTTCGGATGATTCGAATAAAAATGGATATAAGACAGAAAATGAGTTGGCTTCCGGAAAACCGAGAACTTAAAACCTTGCAGCGTACGGTGTACCATGGTGTCTAAAAAGATAATTTTCCGGCTTCTTCTAATTCATGAGTGAAATTAATTGTGGGATCGAAGTTATTTAGGGCACCAAGAAAATTAGCTACGTTACACTCAATAGGCCAAATATCAAAATACATCTACATAATGGTACCAAATAGCATTTTGGAGGAAGATAGGGGCTAGTAACTTAGACTCAAAAAATTCCATATGCAAACAACTCAACAACGGGGAGAGAGGGTTTCCCATAGCCATGCCGAAACGTTAGAGATACCATTTATCATTAAAACTAAACAAATAATTTAAGATGTAAAGTCTCATTAAATCTATGCAAGCATGTGTAGAAATGGGCAAAGAAATTTGTTCAAGTGCTTCCGGTAGCCACATGAGCTAATCATTCACGGGGAATTTTGTAAATAAGGAGACAACATCGAAGCTAATCATTTTAAATTTGAAGTTAAGCGTCTGCGACTTGAGTTTATCAATGAAATCACAATGATTTTTAATATGAGCGGAGGAGAGGCTGCCTAAAAGAGGGCTCAGTAAAATAACTAACCATTTTGATCATTTATAACCAGCAGAACCTACAGAACTGATGATCGGACGCATGGGGATATTTTCTTTGCGAGTCTTGGCTAACCCATATAAATAAGGTAATGTAGGGAAAGACACAGCCAAATTACGTAATATATCCTTATATTTAGTGCAACTTTTTAGCTTCTTCCTAAAAACTGCTATAGTATAAGCTAAGGGATCTTTATTTAATTTACAGTAAGTAAATTCATCGTTTAGCAGATTATCCATCTTATTTATATAATTTTGCTTATCCAAAGTTACAACAGAATTAGATTTATCGGCTTTAGTGAAAAACATGTAAGTGTCATTCTTCAGATTTTGAACAGACGTAACAAAACGGCGCAGAAGAATATATGGATCCGTTATACGGTTTAGGGAAGAATAGACAACCCCTTTACAAAAATTCACATCATTGACGCTAATATCCGCATGCTTTTCAAGATGAACAAAAGATTTAGCAAATTTAACATAGTTTACCTTGTTTCTGAATGAAAAAGCAATACCAAATCGTAGAACCCGTTTCACGTAATCGGATATTACCTTCGATGAGAGGTTAACAACGCCATCTAGGTTCGAATCACTTGACCATGAACTTTCCGTAATAAGTCGGCCTAATTTTCTTTAGAAATTTTCTTTAACACGGGTACATTCACGTCGACGATTATGATAGAAAAAATCAAGCAGTGGTTTATTATGAAGAGTAGAAATAGCCTGGTTAAACTCTCTCTTTCTAATCTGGAGAGCGTGAAACATTTCTGTTCGCTTCATGCGTAATATGTCACGAGGTTTTTCAATAATATGACGGTGAATGTCTTCAAAGGGGTGGTCGTACAACTTAAGAATACTTCGGGATGACCTTTTCAGCAATTCAGTCGTTGAGGAACGTCACTTGAAATTTCAATTTATGTGACATTTCTCTGTTTATTAACTGTTTCTCTATTTCATTGTTCTTTTTCCCCTGATGATGTAAAGACGAAAACACTTGGTTTTATTCTGTGTATTCTTTTCCTTTGGGATACTTCAAGCATATATATATATATGAATTATCCAAAAGTTGAGGGTGGGCATTACGCCTTTTTAGTCCAGAATTTTTGGATAAGGAATTATTGTCCAATATCTTTGAAATAGGTAAAAAACTTTGTTACCCTCGTCAATTTTTGCAAACTTTATTAAACTTTTCTAAAAGAACTTTTTATAAAACTGATAACCCACCGGTTTTCAAGTACAAATATTGTCTTATCTTGCCATACTTTGAACCATTTTTTGGTCTCACCCGTATTTTTAAGCAGCTTAATATCTCTGTAAATTTTAGATATGAATCCACCTTATATAAAATGTTAGTCCACAATAATATAAGGAAAAAAGGTGGAGTATATTCTATAGAATGTTCTATTTGAAATTTACCTTACTTCGGGCGAACTGGTAAATCTTTATCTCCTAGAATTTACCAACACAAGTATAATATTAGATGTGAAATAAACAGCGCTTTATTTTTACATTTATCTGAAAATAACCACCCCATTGACTGGAATTCTGCAAAATTCCTTTATTATTCCGATGATTTCACAAAAAGAAAAATTGTCGAATGTTCCTTAATTGGCATCTTATCCAATGTAAATATTTCCCCTGGCTTATTTAAACTCAACCTTGTTTAAAAAAAACTTGTACTAAGTGAAATAACTTGATAATGCAGCCTGTTGTCGCTTTTTGGTTTCCCAGGAAGTTACGAACAACGGCAGAAAATGAGAGCCAGACTGCCTTCTCTTTTTCATTCATGGTGTTCACGAATCTAGAATCACTCAAAAGTCTTCGGATTTGGCGACAATTAAATACTTCTGCTTTTATTTTTTCGTATGACAAAGCAGGAAACGCCGATACTATGTATTGAAAACAATCATTGTCAGTGCTCAACTCCTTGACATACTGCTTCATCAACCCCAGTTTGAGATGAAGTGGAGGGAAAACGATCTTCTCTCTACTTACGATTGGCTCATTAACAATGTTTAGCATTCCTGCTTTCAAAGTTTCCCGAACTGGCAAATCTTTTTGTTACCAGTGTATGTCAGGGGCTCGACTGTCCTACATACAAATATAGCATGTAAACTTTGTATATTCCTTCTGCAGGCCAAGGAAGAAGTTGACCATCTTAAGGTCTACACATATAATCCAATTGTGTTCATGGTATTTAAGTTAATCTATGACCATTCTTATGTCATCGTGAGTTTTCGCAGATGAACAGAGTGACCGAGAGGAACTGCACCAAAGTCATTGCCATTAGGGAAAAGGACACACTTGAGGGTACGCTTGGATCTATCCAAAAACAGTCTCCACTCAGCAAGGCTATAGGTGCCAAGTTCCAACTCGGTAAACAGACTAGGAATATCGTGGCAGTATACAAATTGTTTGTCCTCAAAGAAATAGTTAACAAATGTACTCTCCCTTGTTCGGTAATATGATGTCCATACCGATCTGTCAAACATATCTCTTTCACTCAACCCATAGGCTAAAAGTTCTGCAGCTTTCTTGGAGAGCGCCAAATCACGTATCAAGTCATTCAAATCCTTCTGATTGAACCAGTGAGGAGCTAATGACTGTTTAGCATCTGATGATGAATCTGCAGACGCTGAATTCATTCCGTAGACGTCCATATCAGGTACATCATTTACATCCTCGGAGGAAGCATATCCACTGAAAATCGGAACTGGTAAAGACTCAGAATGAGGTACTGGCCGGATTGTTGAGGGAATGTTGGAGTAGTCGATCTTTTGCTGATTTTCTTGCCAATCCCTTTAGTATTCACCAGGCAGAAATAACAGTCCAATACATGATCCTTTGGCTCACGCCACACCATGGGGATTCCAAAAGGAAGGCCATTTCTCTTTTCTTTCGTACACTCACGAAAATGTTCCACACAACTATGGCAAACAGCATGTAGGACCCACTTCTGAACTTGAGCGAAAAGAGGAACATCAAAATATGCCTTATAAGTGTCGTTTACAAAGTTTGATATATTGTGCCTTTGACGAACTAGCATGTAACAGCCACATTTGTAGTAGAAGGTGTCTAGATTATTAACGCAATTTCCTCTTGACGAAGCCATCACTCTAACATAAGACCTAAAAAAAGAAACAATTATATCAATATTTTGCACAATAACACTTATTACTATGTTACTACTATGTACTGTGAAGTATTTGCTTTCTACAATCACCCTTTCTCTCCGTCCGGAGGGCAGTTTTCGCGGAAACAAGAAAATAGAAATTACAGAATAGCTATAGCATGTAGGTAAAAATGAATTATATATTTGAAATCAGTATAAAAAAAACAAACTTGGCAGCTAAATCTAACTTACAAGAAAATGTGATTAAAATTGTTCCCCAATGTAATCCTTCAAAATGTTTGTTTTTTGTTGTCTTTTTTACCCACCATATTCCATTCATATACATGGTGTTGTTGTGTGTATATCGTTTTTGGGATGCATATATCCGTTATTAGTTGCTTATTGTTCTTTTTCTTGGTATTTTTATCTCTTGTTTTGAGTTTTTTTCCATTGGTTTTTACTATGTGATGGGCATTCCCTTCGTATCTTTGTACCCTATATAAGGTTGTCTTCTCCATTTTCATGCTACTCCTTGAAAATGAATTTGCAAATATAGTTCGAAAGTGCTTGGATTCATATTTTCATTTTCCTGTGGGTTAATTTTCATATATATATATATATATATATATATATATATATATATATATATATATATATATATATATATATATATATATTATATATTTATATATATTTATATATATATATATATATATATATATATATATATATATATATATATATATATATATATATATATATATATATATATATATATATATATATATATATGATAGTGACTAGTTTTACTATGTATGTGAGGGTATGGAACGTACATACTCACATACCGCCAGACAATCGTGGGAACGAAAGAAATTTGTCGTTTGAGTTGACCTTCGTCTCCTCTCTCTCTCCCCCTACCCTTCTCCCAACTGGCGACAGGAAGTCGGACGAAAGAACGCCTATCTCCCAAAGAAGCTTAAATCATATTTGCTTTCTTTATGATAGCATAGAGATTATTTAGAAGGCGCTGCGATAAGCGAATTGTCGTGAATGGAATCTCTCTCTCGATTTCCCACAATCCGCGATATAAATAACATCGCCGTTTACCTCTCCACAGCAGTGTCCCAAATCTACTCACGTAATATTCACGTTGAACAAGAGTCGTTGCCGTAACGTATCGACTACCAACGCGCCGTCGAGTCAACCTGGTCGCGGTCTCAAAGTGTTCCTGGAAGTAAATCCCGCCCCGCAGAGTCTGCGACTAGAAGAGTACGCTCTGTTGCTCAACGTAACTTGAGTAAGAAAAGGAACATCCAAATAGTTACTGGAAGTTACTATTTGTTAGTGTCACATCCAGTTAGGAGTGAACTAACCGGAACTGCAGCCAGCAGCCCCGAACCCGTCGTATTATCCCCCCTCTCCCCGAGAACTCGTGTTAACACCACCCGAACCACCCTATCTGGACCTGAGTAGTCGTCTCTCCAATCCATCACAATTAATGGTAATCTGTGAACCCAGTGTCCCTCTATTCTTAAATTACCTATTTAATTAACCGTGATTGATACTTCCATTGAGTCATTATAAATCTAGACGCTTAACGTCAGTGTTTAATATTTAATCCTTAATTTTGCCCGTTTAACTCTTCCTAATTATTATATTTTTGTAAAGTAAAGTTTATTTTCTGTACGTGTGTTCATTCGTGGCTTCTTCCTTTTGACGTACCCTTGGCAAGACTTTAATTAAGAATCCCTTCGGCTAATTTATCCAACCTGTATTATGCACTCTTAGAATTCAACAATCACAAACCTCCCCTCAGTAACAAGTGGGACTTTTATAGTGAGAATCCTGGCTACGGCACAACCCGCCTCTAACCGGCTTTCGCACGTTCTGTAGGAATTAAAGCCTACCTATATATATATATATATATATATATATATATATATATATATATATATATATATATATATATATATGATCGTAGGATTGAGTCATAGGGTCAATACCACCGACTTAAACAAAAGCGGTGTGTCCCGATCAAGGACTAGAATAATTATTGGACCAGACTATGAGCAATTCTACGACATATATAAAAGTGGTGTCAGCTTTAAGGGTTCAAATTTTTGAGGAAGCGAACTCATATAGCCTAAAACTTGCCAACGTCAAAGGAAGCCCAAATAAACTAACGTAAATTTTAATAATTAAAGTCTATTCCCCGAAGGAATATAAATAATAACCATTAATAATCCTTTCCAGATAGCAAAAGCAAAGCTAGGAAAATATTCTTTATTTTGGGGGTTAATTATTAGATTGCATCGGTTAGGAACAATCGCAGCTTCTAGTTCTCTTACCAGGTGCGTAAGTTCTTTCGTGAGTCACCAGTTGCGTCAGCAAGAGCAGCAATGGCTTCACACGCGTTCGAAGTTTTCGTCAAGCAAGGACAAGCTCTCGGTCTCACAGGACAGGAACTAAAAGAATTCGTCCAAAGCGAAGAGCGAGACGAAAGAGCACGAGAAATGGAAGTAAGAAAAGAAGTGTTAGAAATGGAAGAAAGGAGAAGAAAAGAAGAGTTAGAATTTAAAGTAAGAGAAATGATTCGAAAACATGAAAGGAAACTAAGCAGAGACCAAGTTGAAGTCAGTTCTGTTGGATCTCGTGATCATCAACCCCAGGCCCCCGCTATGAAACTTCCCCAATATAAAGACGAAATAGATTTGTGCTCATACTTAACACATTTTGAAAAGATCTTCGAGGTAAACGGATGGGCCCTAGAATCCGAAGGAGTGAGTAGATTGCTCCCATTGCTCAGTCCGCGCTTGAGAGAAATTTTCATCTCGTTACCACCTGAAGCTACAATAGACTATAGCACCTTGAAGGCCGAATTGCTATCCGCCTTCAACTTGAACCCTCAGTACTAACGCGCTAAGTTTAGATCGGCTAAAATCCAGCCCGGTCAAACTTACCGACATTTTGGATATATCCTGAAGCAAAACCTCCAGTTCTGGTTAGAATCCTGCAAAGTCGAATAGGAGTATGAGGCCCCGATTGACTTTATGTTAAAAAACCAGCTATTGTCCACCCTCCCCCAGGAGATCCGAGCATTCGTGCAAGACCGCCGATCGTTTACCTTTCAAGAATGCCTCGAGGAAGCTGATCTCCATGCGATAAATCATCGCCTATACCCACAGGATACCCGGAAGAATAGTCCCCCGTCCCCAAAGAATAAATTTAGTCAATGGAAGTCCAAAAAAAGGAAATCTCCTCCATTGATAAAGGCCACAGCCCCGTTCAGGCCAAAGAATAAGCCTTTTGTAGCCCACGAAGATAGAAAACCACCAGTCTTCAATACCCCCTACAATAACCAGCACCAGAATAAGCAGGTTATATGCTACTCCTGCGGTTCCCCCGGCCATTATAAGTCACAATGTGTACAAAATTCCAGCCTACGTCCCACCCAGAGCCAACAAGTCCACCAAGTAACTGCTACCCTTCCCCCGGAACAGCCGGCCGCACTTACGAATCCGTCTCGTCTCCATCCACACAGGAATTTCAAGTGAACTTTCTGTTCAACAAGAGTACCCCCGGAGGACTAAATTTCGAAACCGGCTCAAAAATAGCTGTAAAATGTCCACCCTCGTCAGAGACACCGGGTGCAAATGCATTGCGGTGTCGGACAAATTGCTCCCCCCTGTCGACCCCCAACATAAGAAGTACGCAATTGTACACGACTTCTTGGTTCGGGAAAATAGATTCCAGGTAATCCGCTGCAATGTACAGTGTAAATATTTCACTGGTTGGGCCGACGTTTTAGCAGCCCTTATCAAATTTTGCTTGGTACTCATTGGCCAGAGCACACTACTCTCCCCGAGTAAAGTGACTCAAGCTGGCGTCACTCGAGCGCAAGCTAGCCGCGAGGCCTCTCCCCCAAAACGCTTTTTGACCCCAGAGGCTCCTTTAGAGGTCCCAACGAGTAATGCACAATTCCTCAGAGCTCAGCAGAGCTTCCCTTTACTTCAATCCCTTTGGGAAAAGGCCCGAAAGAACGAAAAGGTGATCGTTCGAGGGAACCGACCCAGAAGGTACATCATTAACGACTCTCTTCTATTTCGCACCTCACGAGATGAGTCAGACCCACCTTCCAAGGTCATGTGTATTCCGCGCACACATGTAGACCAAATCCTGCGAGTAGCACATAAAAGTCCCATGGCCGGTCATTTCGGTCATAACAAGACTTCTCAGCGAGTATTTAAATACTTTTTTGGCCCGGTGCTGCCAAAGATATTGCAGAATTCTGCAAAACGTGCGACTTGTGCCAGAAAACCACTGCAAAAGGTCGAATAGCCCCAGTTTTCCTTCAAAGAACCCCAGTCATTTCGGAGCCCTTCTCGAGAGTCACCATCGACCTCATCGGACCAATTCACCCCCCTTCCGCCAAAGGTCATACGCATGTACTAACCCTGATAGACTGCGGTACCGATTCCCAGACGCTGTCGCTCTAAAAAAGATCGATAGTATCTCTTGCTCTGAAGCCCTTATTTCCATTTTTTCTAGAGTAGGATTGCCCAAAGAAATCTTGTCAGATAGAGGCCGCCAGTTTACCTCCGAGCTCATGGAACACGTGAACACCCTGCTCCAAAGGAACCAAATGATGGCGCTTTTTGAAGAATTTAGTGACGTCATTTCCAAGTCCTTAGGATGCTCGACTCAGTTCGAACATGATATCGCCCTCATTACGCTCAAACCTGTGCGATGTAAGCCCTATCCCGTACCGGTGCACCTAAGAGACGCTTTCAATGAGGAAGTCGACAACCTTTTGCAATTAGGGATTATCGAGCCATCTACGTCCGACTACTGTTCCCCAATAGTCATGGTCCGCAAGCCAGACCAGTCTCTTAGGATGTGCGTCGATTTTCGACAGTTAAACACCGTCACCCTGTTCGACGCCGAGCCTCTTCCCCTAATCGATCAAAATTTACATCTCTTCGAAGGAGCTGCCTACATCACTGAGATAGACCTATGTAAGGCCTATTATCAGATCCCCCTAAAGCCATCAGCGAGGAAACTAACAGCCTTTCCTACAGACAAAGGTTTAATGGAATTCACTCGCCTTCCTTTTGGCCTAGTCACTCCCTGCAGTAGCTACAACCGCATAATGCGCCGTGTAATAGAGGGTGTAAAAAACGTTTCTTTTTATTTTGATAAGGTGTATTTGGCTACACGTTCATGGAACGACCATATCTTGTCCCCTGCCCGCTCTTAGAACGCTTAAAGCATCATCGCTTAACTATTAAACCCTCAAAATGCAAAATTTCTTATAATTCCATAGAATACCTTGGATTTAAAATAGGCGAAAGTCATCTGGCCACACAGAAAGAGAAGGTAAAGGCTATTGTAAATATGCCCCTACCACGCACCAAGAAGCAATTACGGTCTTTCCTCGGTGCTGCTTCATTTTACCGCCGCTTCGTACCCCAATTCGATTATGTAGCAGCTCCCCTAAACTATCTATTAAAAAAGAAACTCCCGGACCCCCTCCAGTGCAACCCCGACGTCGAAGCGCACTTTGAAGAACTCAAAGAGAAGCTAGTCTACGCCCCAATCTTAAAATTGCCGAACACACACAAGAAATTTGGCGTAAGGACAGATGCATCCCAACTGGGTATTGGTTTCGTATTACTCCAATACGACAAGGACCAAGAACCCGCTCCTATAAGCTATGCGATTCGCCGACTGGAACGTACATACTCACATGCCGCCAGACAATCGTGGGAACGAAAGAAATTTGTCGTTTGAGTTGACCTTCGTCTCCTCTCTCTCTCTCTCCCCACCCTTCCCCCAACTGGCGACAGGAAGTCGGACGAAAGAATGCCTATCTCACAAAGAAGCTTAAATCATATTTGCTTTCTTTATGATAGCATGGAGATTGTCCAGAAGGCGCTGCGATAAGCGAATTGTCGTGAATGGAATCTCTCTCTCGATTTCCCACAATCCGCGATATAAATAACATCACCGTTTACCTCTCCACAGCAGTGTTCCAAATCTACTCGCGTAATATTCACGTTAAACGAGAGTCGTTGCCGTAACGTATCGACTACCAACGCACCGTCGAGTCAACCTGGTCGCGGTCTCAAAGTGTTCCTGGAAGTAAATCCCGCCCCGCAGAGTCTGTGACTAGAAGAGTTCGCTCTGTTGCTCAACGTAACTTGAGTAAGAAAAGGAACATCCAAATAGTTACTGGAAGTTACTATTTGTTAGTGTCACATCCAGTTAGGAGTGAACTAACCGGAACTGCAGCCAGCAGCCTCAAACCCGTCGTCTTATCTCCCCTCTCCCCGAGAACTCGTGTTAACACCACCCGAACCACTCCGTCTGGACCTGAGTAGTCGTCTCTCCAATCCATCAATTAATGGTAATCTGTAAACCTAGTGTCCCTTTATTCTTAAATTACCTATTTAATTAACCGTGATTGATACTCCCATTGAGTCATTATAAATCTAGATGCTTAACGTCAGTGTTTAATATTTAATCCTTAATTTTTCCCGTTTAACTCTTCCTAATTATTATATTTTTGTAAAGTAAAGTTTATTTTCTGTACGTGTGTTCATTCGTGGCTTCTTCCTTTTGACGTACCCTTGGCAAGACTTTAATTAAGAATCCCTTCGGCTAATTTATCCAACCTGTATTATGCACTCTTAGAATCAACAATCACAAACCTCCCCTCAGTAACAAGTGGGACTTTTATAGTGAGAATCCTGGCTACGGCACAACCCGCCTCTAACCAGCTTTCGCACGTTCTGTAGGAATTAAAGCCTACCTATATATATATATATATATATATATATATATATATATATATATATATATATATATATATATATATGATCGTAGGATGGAGTCATAGGGTCAATACCACCGACTTAAACAAAAGCGGTGTGTCCAGATCAAGGACTAGAAAAATTATTGGACCAGACTATGAGCAATTCTACGACAATGTAGTTTATCATACCCTCTTCAGTCGTATAAACTACATACTGAAACTAGTCTCATATATTAAACTTTTGGCTCCTATTGTGAAGTTTCACTATCATATACCATAACTCGCCATTGAGTTCTTTTACTTATATATATATATATATATATATATATATATATATATATATATATATATATATATATATATATATATATATATATATATATTGTCTGGGTGTTGTAGGCGAGAAAAACATTCGCAAAAGACATATTTTACTCCAAGACCTCTTTCGACCTTCGTCGGTTTTTTTCAGGACATAAACAGAAATGGAATGCTTATAGAAGATGACCGACCACGGTCGAAAGACGTCTCGAAATAAAATATCTCTTTTGCGAATGTTTTATCTCACCTACAAGACCCAGACAAAAACTTGTAAGTAAAAAAAAGAGAATACAAGTTAAAATCAATAACGCTGCTACTGCTGTGGACTTCATCAGTGTATGTAGACAACATGGCCTCTTACCTCTATATATATATATATATACACAATTTCACCATGAATGAGAGTACATAGATTGCGAATTACGAATTCACTTGTCCCCGGTGTCTCCAAGGAATATACATAGGCAGCACGATTCGCTCCCTGAGAGCAAGGTCCTCCTCACTCATGGGCATCAGCGCTCGTACTGAAAAACCACTTAAGCGTAAAGAACCATCTCCTATCAGAGCACATGCAATCAAATGCAAGGCGGATATAACTATAGATAATTTTACAATAATTGATCAAGATAACAATGTGCCTAACTTAAGAATACTAGAGTCCCTTTATATTAAATCTCGTGCCCCTAGTCTTAATTGTCACTCGTCCGCTGCCCCCCTACTTATGACATAACTCTACTACCAATACAATCTTACCCATGTCCACTTCAATCCCCCCTCCCCACTTCTCTCTGGAGTCAGACCAACGATGGTGAGTGTTTGATGGTTCTCCCTTGTATCCCTCTAGGATTTGTAATTTCCTAACTCTTTATAAATTATGTATTTTCTTAGGTTTTGCATTATAGGAAAAAAGTCTCTTTTTGTAGATATTGGTCAAAACTCTTAATATTCTAATTTCTAGACAAATTTTTTAATATTATAATTCATTGTAAATTATGTATTCCTTTATATCATAGAACCCGAAGATGAGCGGACAGCTCGAAACGTTGTTTATCTCCAATAAATGAAGATGAATTTCTCTCATTCCTGGTGAAATTAAAGATTCGTCTGACTAGCAGCAACCCCATCGATTATATATATATATATATATATATATATATATATATATATATATATATATATATATATATATATATATATATATATATATATATATATTTATATATGAGTACCCTTAATTCAGAATCGTCAAACATTTATTTACCGGCTGCACTTTGCCATCACTGGCATTGTTTAATTCTAAGAAAATCTGCATAATTTGTTAAAAGATGAATTGAAAACAACTTCCTAGAAAATTTATGTTCCTATTCATTCTCCTGAGCCAATTTTTGCCATAAAAAACATGCAATGAATGGGTGACTAAAATAATATATTGTCTCGCCTTTTATCACAATTAAAGTTGACGTTTAAGAAAAATAGTTCAGTCTTTATCATAACTTAATCTTTCTTCTTTTAAATCATTTTTCGAGGCACTTAGGCCCACGCAGTGTAGATTTAGTAGAGGAGAAGTTAAAACGCTGAAATTGCATTATATAAAAGAAAATTTGTCATTTTGTTTTTCTGTGCCTTTTAATAGGGATCTTAGTTTGATTTACGTTATTCCGTGTATTTCCTGAATGAACTGATAATGGCTATGAACCAAATTCAACGTCAAATCTGTCCTCACTTGTTTCCTTCTGTTCATATTTATTTTGCCTATGTTAAAATCTGACCCTGTTACTTTAAATTGAATGAATTTTGGGTATGAAAAACCTTAGCATGTGTAATCAAATAGGCATAATAAAGTAAGTAAAATAATGAATATATTGGATAAGAAGAGGAAAAGAAAAGATTATGAGAAAAATTATTAGAATCGCAAGCACTTTAATTCATAAATCAAGGGTCGGTAGGGTGGATAAAGTTTAGGGGTAAGGGGAGATGAATGGTATGTAGTGCCACATTGCAAGGCGAAATAAGATTGACATTGAAGCCTTACGGATGCGTGCCATATAAAGCCTATGGAGGCTCGAAATTGCCACGCACATAATTATGCGCATGCAAATAATCTAAAATATATAACATTTTGTCATAAATAATAATATATTTATAAAATTTTGTCTGATAAATAAAAAAAAAATGATCATGTAAACAATAATATATACTATTCTTATAAAAGGCTACAAGTAAAACGAATTTTCACAAGCAAGCAAACGCGCTCACACACTTGCACACTCACACGCATATACACTTACACACCTCTCGCTATATTTGTCCAGATCCTTATCACCAAGGTTCTGGAAAACGCCACAGCTGCAACCAACAAACTTCAAAACAGGTGCAGTCATAGACACGGAGCTGAAGACAAAAAGATTCGCACCTTATTTATTGTCAAAGGGCTGTGAAACACAAAATCGTATAGTCGAAATTGAGATGAAGATTTTCTCTATCCCCGTGCATACAAAAATAAACATTCAGTAGAGTAAGCTCCGCCCAAATTGTGTCATTGGTTAACAGGGAGCCACGCCCACTGTTTTCGATACATTATATACACAGTATACAGCTCTGAGTAGAGCCTAGGAGCGATCAGGAGTCTTGCAGCCAAGTGAGCCGTAAAAATAGATTGATAGTCAGGTAGTCAGAAGGATAGTCGGAAATAGACTTAAACATCAATTGGACTGCCTCAAATACCAGGCACCAGTTCAAACGAACTCTTTTTGACTAAGCCTACCGATTCCTCCGCCTGATAAAGAGTCTTTTAAATTCGCCTTCCAAGATTCCTTTTCCCGAGAGTAATCCAACCGGTCCTCTTACCCAGCCTACTTCACTAAAACCATAATTGGATTCAGCCCAAGGTCAGCGGCCGTTAATCTAATACCCCAATAGCGCTATGTTGAAGTTAAGCAACATTGGGAAAGGTTAGTACATGGATGCGAAACGGCCGAGTCGACGTCCAACGGTAAACTGGTAACCAATAACTATAGGCAAACTACCGGTCTATAACCAGCGACCTTTGTACTCGCCATGGGCAGCCATAACGTGCCACAACTAGTGACCTTTGGACGTGTCATAAGTACAGGGTGTGGTGGGTAATTTGTCGCCTAACTTTAATATCAAATAAAGTAACACAAAAGTTCCTTCATGCTTCTATAGCTACCAAAACTACCTGTAAAGACTTGAAGGTTGCGGTACTATTCATTCTACTAAATGAAATCGCCGTTAGCCTTAACATGGCCTACAGGAAGCGTTGGCCTCCTCAACGGGCCCCCTGTTTAACTTAGCCAAAACTGAGGTGAAACACCTTGGTGTTGCAAGGTGACTTTATGGCCTCTGTCGTATCCACTGGCCACACATAATAGGCCAAGAAGTTACAGACTGGGGATTTGGGAGGCCAGATGTTCGGGGTGATGTGGTCAGAAAAATTGTCTGACAGCCAAGCCTGAGTCATCCTGCTTTTGTGCCCCCTGTTTAACTTAGCCAAAACTGAGGTGAAACACCTTGGTGTTGCAAGGTGACTTTATGGCCTCTGTCGTATCCACTGGCCACACATAATAGGCCAAGAAGTTACAGACTGGGGATTTGGGAGGCCAGATGTTCGGGGTGATGTGGTCAGAAAAATTGTCTGACAGCCAAGCCTGAGTCATCCTGCTTTTGTGCCATGGTGCAGAGTCCTGCTGCCACATATACGGCCTTCCAGCGGCCACCTCCTCCTGGATTAAGGGCAACACCAATTACCCCTGACACTTTTGCATAGCTTTACTGGAACATAAACGGGGACATAACGTAGTCCTCGCTACTGACCACACCGGACAATTTGGTCTAGACCGAGAACATGGTCTTAGTGACTTTCGCTACCTATTTGAGGGACCACAGCGGTTGTTTGACTATTTCGCCTCATGGACGTGGCAGAAATTCTTCTCCTCTGAAAAGAACCAGATCATGGAAGGCTTAGGAGGATGTTTCACTTTGTTCACAGCCTGCACACCACGTTCCTTCCTCTTGTCACCTTCTGTGAAAAAAAGCTTACCATTTCTTAACTTGTATGACTAGTAGCGGATGTTCTCATGAAATAATTGCCGGATGAAAGACTCTGCCACTCTCTTCTCCCTGCCTATGGACCTCATTAACCTGCTTAGATCGTTGTCAATTGCCTGGATTTCCGAGACAAAGTCGGGGATTCTTTCGGTTCAGAACGCCTTGAGTGAGGTAGCCAAACCGCCGTGATTAAGAGGACACTCTTAATCCCAGCCTGACTCATTCAACACTTTACCAATCTTTTGCATCATCCTCAAAATTGACACCCAAATAATCGGAGATCTTCGCATTGGAAATCCTGGCGTGAATTCTATGCAGTACAGCTTAACTTTTCAATTTTTTTAGAGGATTGAATTCAGCCTTGGTATTTCTTCCTTCAGATACGATACACTACTATTTCTACTATGATAGGAAGGATAGAGAACCAACTCCAGATGCCACACATGCGCAGAATTCAAGGTTGTCAACGGCGACGAATTACTCAACACTCCCTGTATAAAACATCACAGATTGTTAAAGGTGGTCACCGTTTGGGGACTTAAAAACTAATCTCATCTGCGTTCCTTTTATACTGCTCCAATACCCTGGGCAGATCCAGGAGACTTGTGTGCCTTTCCAACCTCAGCATTCCAATATCATCTTCATTATGTAAATCAAATAAATTAATTATTATTGGCAAATATAAACACAAAGTTTCTCGCGAACCATCAATGCACGGGGGATTAGGGATACCATGAAAGGATCACCCCCTATTTCGATAAATTATGTGCACCCAAAAAGAAATCACATGAGGTCCAAAGAGAATATAAAAAAAATCAAAGCATGTAATAAATAGACAAAAAGAAGAGTTAAAATAATTAAGTATGAGAAGATACTAAATTTACAAACATTCCCAATTCAGTTACTCCGTTCTGTTATTCATATTCAAATAGACATTGGAAGAAAAACTTTACCCAGTGACTTGAGAGGACAAACAAAATAACGAGAAATATCCACGGTCATTTGTAGAGTGTAATGCTTTTCTGAGAAGAAGGAACTGCTCCTTTCTACTCTGAAGCTCGAATCGATACTATTTATAAGAGAATAGGTATAATGTGGTGGTTATTTTTATTGTTTTGACTCAAAAATCACCTTGGTGCTATGAATAATCTCTCAATAGCATTAGACCGCGTCTAAGATTGAGTCTAACCATCGGGTGATTTGGCAGGAAGGACGTAGCTAGAAAAGTCCTGCTATCTTAGGTTGGAATCTACACTGGAGGGTAGATCCCAGTGCACGATTGACACTCTCCTTTCTACTCGTCCACACACTCCTATTATCTATTTGGCTCCTCATTGAATGCTAATAATTACATAATATTAATAGCTAGCAAGTCTGCATGGCAACAAACCCGAACTTCTTAACCCACAGATGAAATCCGTCTTCTCAACAGCAATAAAACTAAAGCTAATATTAAAACAAAACCTGCGACCAAATTCTTCTGCCACTTCCTCCACAAAATTCGGGCAATGGTGTAGATTTTGAAAATTAATATAATAAAGTAGCTGCCGAAAAATACAATGACACCTAATTTGGCACTGTTTTGCGTTACCTCGGGAGGCACTCATGTGCATGCAGGAGTGTGTTACACTTCCTCTCTAACGCCTTCCTCAGATCAACTAAAAAGATTTTCACCACAAATTCGCTATAACGACGCAAATTACCCCTAGGGCAGCCAAATTAGGGAGTTGTCTTGAAATGAGGCATATGCACATAGATACAAACACATAAAGGTTATACACAAAAAAAAACGTGGCAAATTTCACAATTGTCTAACTCAACAATGCGCGTTTGTATAACACAATGATGCGCAAAAGCACTACGCAGGTTTTTAGGACTTAAAAAGATGCTATATAACATCTCATTGGAGCCATCATGTATACTGTTGTCACAGTGCGATTCCACTCTGCCCCTTAATCTTTCAAGTCAAAAACGCGCGAAATAAACCGTTCAAAGGTCCGAGCCATGAACAACCCCAACATATGTACACAAACACATTCTAGTTTCCAAGAGCGAATGAATTGTCCCGAGCAAAAATAAGAATATGGTACCACGTGTGTCTATGTGTGTGGGGATGAGGGGGGGCATTGATGGCGAAGTGAGAAAAAGTGCGAGGCTGCACCTGCGTAGTATTTAGTTTATATAAACAAAACCATCGGGAATTTCAGAAATCGGCAAATTTATGGGATTAATTTATTATGACTGTTGATATTGAATTTAAATTTAACTTTTGACCTATATTTGTCAAAGCAAACTAGGCCAACTGCGCCAAATGTTTCCCTTTTATCAAATCAATTCATATATATATATATATATATATATATATATATATATATATATATATATATATATATATATATATCAGGATTATAACAAATCTTATCAGCAGTGCTGTAAAAGCAATAAAATACATCGATTAAAATATGTACCTAAAATGTTTTTACTTGTCAAAAATTGCGAAAAATGAAGCTTAAATTAAAAAAATATTAAATAGTGTTAGTATGGAAGGACGAAGAAGAAAACAAACGAAGGAGTGGATATGAAATAGGAGAAAAATTAACTATGAAGCTTTTTAAAAAAGAACGAGAAAGTAACTAATAAATTAAGTTCGAATTCAAGCCCTTCCCACAAGTATGCTTTCCAAAATTATATCCGGTTTTTGTTATATGTAGGGATACTAAAGTGTATGCTGTAGTCTCGCTTTATGTATGCACCATATATATGTATGGTTAGATTTGAACGAACTGGTATTCAACTTAAAACTAATCCTTCCTCAATTCGAAACCATCAATAGCAATGCGATTCTATGGTTACACTCGAGAACTTCAAAATACTTGATGTGGTAAGCAACTTTTCAGACCTCTCTCTGCCGGTCTCTTTACATTAAAACTTCAACCCTCTTTGAATAATAACTCCTTAGCTGTTTCATTCAATATAGACACACATTAACTAAAATGTAATTTGTTAGGTACTTCCACGTTTCAAAAATAAGCTTCGTGTTTCATGATTTTCGCGTGTATTAGCTACTCTGCACCTCGTTGGTAGCCAGATCAATATTCCTTCGTGCACACCTGTTTTCTGGTTAGAAAAGACGTGATGAAGGCTAGCAGAGATAATAGCATCCTAGATGATATACCTCGGTCACAACTGAATCGTGATCAAAATTATCGAAGGCTTTTTTGAAATCCATGAGGCATAGTTGGACAGCAGTACCCTTTTTTAGAACCTTGAAGTACTTTGTCAAGGAGATGTATCATACATAGCGTAGTAGTTCATCGGCGCTTTAAATTACCAAACTGTTGAGGGTCGATACCCCTTTACATATCAGCAACGGCTAGTCGAGCTACAGAGACCTCTAATAGATTTCTGGTGTTAATGAATGGGGCACAACTGCCCGCAAGTTGTGAAACATGAAGCATATATAATATATGTTAGGAGCCTTCTTCGGTGTGTAATTGTAGATATCCTCTCATACCTTAAATGAATGGCGCTCTCTCGCATCTAAACTTCAGGAACTCCCTCTCATTCTGATTCCCACATTCGTAACCTCTCACTTCCGTGAAATAAGCCCGAAAATATTTCCTCCACGGCCAATATTTAATTTCCAGCCTTAAAATTCGTCCTTTGATGCGGGCTAATCAATCTAACACGAAAGCCAAGTAGATATTATTTCCTCCATTTATGACTCAATACCTAAACACAGACACGCCAATTTCGCTATCTGTCATGAAGCTTGTTTCAGACAGCTTGAAACGAGGTTTTCCTATCCTGAACTGAGGCGAATAAACTACGCTCACCTAACCATTTAAACTGTACCTCTACACACTTTCTCTATATAGGGAAAATGACGTTATTTTAAACTCTTATGCTCTTAATTTTCTCATTCTGATTCTGAAACTTCATTCATTGTACACGCGTCCTCGTTATTCATCCCAAACCCATCGAGGTTTTGGAGCTCACTCGAACTACGCTCTATCCACCATCGCTCTACTGTAATACCTAGGTGAAACTATCATATCAAGGTTGTTTTTTGTTGAAGTTATAGTGGAAATAGCGATTTGTTGCAAAACGATTTTTTTCTCGTTTGCGTTTGCAGAATTGTCCCTGTATGTGGTGCTTTTTGCTGCGGCTCATTTCTTTGTGAGATGCTCTTTGGGACCGCACGTTGCATGCTTCAGGTCTTGTCTGGACCAGCACAGTTTATGCGTATTTTTGTTTCGTTCGTGCAGTGCATCCGATCTTAGCCTGTCTGAATGCATTCTGAGCAGAATCTCTTGTCCGTTTCTGGACATACTTCTGTGGGGTGGTCTTCTACCTTGTAGCAGGAGAAACACGTCAGAAGTTGAAAATACTTTTCCTTCTTGATTTGGTTGAGAGAGGTCTTCATATAGAACAATTTGATTCATGCTTCCTTTGCCTTGTCCATATCTGTATTTTTTGGAATACTAACTTGAAATGGTGAGTGTGAGATCGGAATTTGATAACTTCAGCTATCTTGGCCCCTCATTGATTTTTCTCTATTTCGGATTTGAGGTCATGTGCAGGCCTCTCTTCCACCCATAGATTCAGTTTTTTGCAAATTATTGATTTTCTCGCATTTATAGCTTGCGATGGTCTTGGTTCAAGTCCGATTTTTCCTACTTCGTGGGTAAAGGCTGTTTAAGTTAGCTTGGCTATATCTGCTTAAGTGTAGTAGATAGCCGTGTACTACCTGTCCACCTCTATTACCCACTTAAACCCAACCTTCAGTTTCCCGAAACATGTCTCAAGGAGCTTTGTTTTGCTGGGAGTCTGGGTTCCGTTGAGCCTCAGTGAAACTCATAGGTTTTGCCATTCCTCTGCGCCATTAATTACTGAAGACACTCATCGGCTGAGGCATGTCCCTGTCACCTTTATTCAGTTTCCTCTTTTCATTACTCATAAGCGACGTAGATACAGAAGGAATCTCCAAACAATCCACCTCAGATTGTTTAGTCAAGGTCGTTAGAAAGAGGGCGTACTTCCAATATGTCCGATGACTTTAGATCAGGACCCATGAAACCTTGAGCTGTCTTCGCAACTTCTCCTTCAAGCAATGCGGAAACAGGAGAGGTTTCCAATCAGTCAGCTTTCATTTGTTTTAATTCTGTCAGGACCGACAGAGACATGGGAAATCTCCAAACAATTCACCACGCGCTAGCGAGAATTTGGTGGCAAAAGCAGCGCCAGAACCTTCCAGGCTCCTTCAAGCAAAGTCTTGAGAGAGGTTGACTGACGAGTCATGATTCTTGAAGTATGCCTCCGATAGTTCTCTCCAGTGTATCTGAATGAATGAGAGGAAAGGTAGAAGGTAAAAGGTAGTGAAAGTTTCGCCGAGTGCATCCCTTTCCTCCCACTTTACACATCCCGGCCGATAGCCCTAGAGCCCTTAGGGGTTCAGGCAGGAGCTGGGAAGGAGACGAGAGACAGAGAGGGTAAGGAAGAGTAAGGAGGCCAAAGCTGGAAATACAGGAATAAATTTGACAGGTGACATAGGAGGTGGGCGGACCTACAGCTTTACGTGGGTTCCGAACCACGATGTGTACTTTACCTTTTCGATTTCATTATTTACTTTATTTCCCTTGTCACATGTATTAAGTATTCACCCAATAAAGATTGAAGGATAGTTAAAAAATGTAGGGAGAAGTGAAAGGCAGTAGGTGGTTTGCATTTGAATGGTTGATGCATGGAAGTTATGCTAAACTGATTATGTTTTGTAGAGTAGTATAGTGTTGTAAATAGTCCGCTTAGCGAGTTTTTGATTAAGTATCAAGCTATCCTTCGTTGTTATTTCATGTGTTTGTATTTTATATGTGGAGTTTTTAGGCGTTCAAGCCGTTGTTTTAAATCTTTCTACTCCTGGTTTAGCCTTCCCGGCACTCTTATTTTTCTTAGTTTTGTGACAATGTCGTGCATTTTACATATCTAGCTAATTGATAAATTAGGGTATTATAATTATGCGTTTCCGGTTGTTTCATTCGGGTTATCCTTGTCCTTTAGGTTACTTTTCAACTTTTCAATTTCCTTGGGTTAAATTATTTAAGTGCCCTCTTCTTGCTTCACGTGAATGTTTGATGCATAGAGGTCATGCTAAACTCATCATGTTTTGTAGAGTAGTATAGTTTTGTAAATAGTCTGTTTAGCGTGTTTTTTCTTAAGTATGAGGTTATACTTCGTTGTTATTTCATGTGTTTGTATTTTATATGTGTAGTTTTTCTCAGGCTATCCTTCGTTGTTATTTCATGTGTTTGTATTTTATACGTGTAGTTTTTAGGCGTTTAAACCGTTGTTTTAAGTCTTTCTAGTGCTAGTTTAACCTTATTTTTCTTATTTTTTGTAACAATGTCATGCATTTTAAATAAATGGCGAATTAGAAAAATAGAGTATAATAAATTACGCGTTTCCGGTTGTTTCGTTCGGGTTATCCTTGTCATTTAGATTACTTTTCAATTTGATTGGGTTAAATTATTTAGGTGCACTCTTCTTACTTTATCATCCATGGGTCTTCGCTTATTTCGTTTTGAGTTTTTACTATTATTTTTATTTTTTTGCTCTTTCATCTATTAATTTATGAGCGGTTCTAATTTAATTTATCTGTGAATGTCGCGTTGTCTTTTCATTTCTCTTCTTCTTCTGTTTGTGCATCCCTTGCAGTCAGTTCGATAATGTTTGTTTTCGTTGACTGGATAATTTCTTGGTAGATCTTCCTTTTGTTCTTCCTGTTTAGTGATCTGAACCTATAGAATAGTCTTAGTCCTCCTTTTCCTTTCTTGACTCTTTACGTTACTTGCTTGCTATATCCCGTTTCGATGATCATTAATTCTATCACTTTGTGTATCTGTACTTCTCTTCCGCAAGGTAGATATCCCCAAGTATTTATCTGGATATTGGGATGATCTTATTTTTTTTACCTGTTCGTACTGTTTCTATTTCCTTTCGTACTTGTTTATTCTCCTTATATCTCCAGCCGTAAAACTTGCCTGAATTTTGACGTGCATGTAAGAATATACAATGATTTGCGTGACATGATCGTTGAACTGGATGTTGAGGCATCCTTCAGTGAGGGGTAGTGGGATATATGAGGTGTACACTGAATATGACGTTGGATAGCATCGAATTTGAAAGATTTTGTAATGCATTCAGCTTGTTTAAAACTTGTCAAAAGATTTCGATACATCCCTGCAGACGAAATCAATGCTGGCCTTTTCCCTTTGTGCCTTATCAATTTTCTTAGTGATGACTGTGAGGGCCATCTCTATTCCTCCTTTATTTCTTAATCCAAGTTGATACTTGTACAGAGATTGGACTGTGACTCTCAACTTTATATTTTTATCTTTCTGGTTTCTATCTTGATTACTGTTATTGTTGTTTTCTTCGTCTTCTAGCTCGACCTCCTGGTCGGTGGATCCAGCGTCCGTCTAGCCTTCGAGTGAAGAAATGACGTCTTTCTCCAACCAGTGGCCTTCCCAGAAGGGGTCCAGTGGAGGAGGAAAGAGAGATCTGATTGGCTCCGGAGCGGGAGCTACATGATCCTCCGGTGGCATGATTTTGGTCACTGTGGGAACCGCGAGAATGGGGAGGGGTATAACCCCGATCATGTCTGTTCCTGGCCAGATTCTAGATAGTTTGGGTACACAAGAGTAGGAAACGAGAGAGCTAAGACACGGGGAGGGTAGGTGTGATTCTCCATTTCTTGCCTATTTTAGAGGTCTCGCATGATGCGTCTGGCCACGTCGAGGCTACCCTCGCGGCCTGCTCGGCCTCCATGAGCCAAGCTGTAATTTTCTTGACTACTCTACTTTACAGTCTTAGTTTTAAGTGCACTTTCACTGATAGATCTATATACTAACAACATAGCCCTCTTCTGTTGGTCATCGAGAGCTGGACCCCACCCGTAGTGCAGGAATAAGAAGTAAAATCGCAATTGCTGATGTAGGTGCTCGTATTCAATAGAATCGAGATAACGACGGAATTTATACAGTTGCTCGACTAGTGTACTCTACCTTTTGGAGATTACAATTGACTGGGTTGAAGGATCACCAGTCCCTGTACTTCGTCGTCCTTGTGGTCGTCCTCATCTTCACTATCATCGGTGGCTCGTGGTAACGAGTTTGGGCTGTCCGGGATGTGAGGCTCTGATGGCCCCGCTTCCGACTGGCTGGTGAATAGGTGCCGGGGCGGCCCCAATAGGTATGGAGGTCCAGGTCATATGTTGCCATTGCACATTGGGTGTCTATCTTAGGGGGGTGCGAGGACTGCGCAGCTTTATGAAGTGTGATCTCCTGGAGCCCTTCTGATCTCATAGAAGGGTGTTGAACTAGCTGCGAGAGATCGGTATGAGATCTTCACTGGTATCAGTCGGCTCTTTTTGTGGTGTTTCCTCTGTAGTTCGAGACTTCTTAGGCATTACATGCCGTCCGAAGAACCCTCAAGGATTTCCGATAAAATTTTCGACACTAAAGGCCAGAAAAACGTTACAACGCACAAAGTCCCTCTGAGGGAGCACAATGGATATACTAGAAATAATGTTTTGACTTATAAAGGGTGCTCCCGAAAGTCCCATCGGTAATTTGGTAAAACGCCAGGTACTCTGGTTCGTTTTACTACCGAAAGATTCGCGCACCACGGGATGGAGTGGTATATGGTAAATTCCTGCACTCAGTTCTATTTTTATGCTCCACTCATTTTTTTTTACTTTATTGAACACTTTTTCAATATTTAGCAGCTGAAAATTTGCTGCCAAATATATTGGGTGCCTCCTCATAATTCCTTTTGGTGAGCTCAAATCTTCCTAGGGCTTTCTGCTGAAAAGGGATATTGTTGTCATGACTTTTTGCTTGGTAATCTTTGCATCGAACTGCCGTGAGTGTCTTTCCTTGCATCGATAAAATGATGGGGATGTGGTGCAGCAATTTCTTTGTTAAGCTTCTCTATAATTTGCTGTTCGAAATTGATGTTACTCTTCATTTTCTTCAGGAATTATTTCGAACATCCTCTTTCATTATTCACTGAATATAAATTTAATCTTGTCATCATTTTTTATGCACTTTTCCATTGCCTTTTATGTTCATATCTTTATTTTCTGCTTTGCATTTTATTTGCTTCAATTATTTGGATGGTTTCATTCCAATGTTAAATCTGATACTCTCTTATTTTGCGTAGTCAATTCTAGTTTTTTCCTTCTCATTTCAGCATGTTTGTTAACTACAATTTTATTTCTACGGCGACATATGACTCCTCTCATTACTAACTATTTCTGTAATTGCAATAGCGGGTCTATCGTGTTGTTCACTTGTTGAACAACACCGTTGTTAAGGTTGAATCCGTGGTCCTAGATCAAGATGGTGTCCGGGTTTATTTTTCTTCAAATGTGTCCATCTAATTGCTTCTTCTCTCTCTATCCGTTGGTATTTAGTTGTAAGATGTTTTTTTATCATGTACATTATACAAGGGGAAATCCTTTATCCAATACCGGTTCTTTTAATTCTTTTCTCGTCCTTATCGATGTTTTGTTAATGCCTCCGTTTTTGTGTATTTCTTCTTTTAGTGCGCCCTTGCTTGTTGTCCGCCTTCGTGTGTAGATGGGAGAGCAGGGCTGAGGAGTTTAGCTTTTGGGGTTGTGAACTTTCCTGACTTAGATTTTATTCCCTTTGTATTTTTCTTGACACTTTCTTAGGCTCTTTCTCTGAGGATTCCGAACTTTCTTCGGTGTCACTTACTTCTCTTTCTGTTATTTGTGTTTCTTCTGACATTTACGTGTTTAAAATTGCCGCTGAGTCGACTTGATGTGCGTTATTTTTTGGTTCTACCCCATTCGCTTTCAATAGTGAGTTTAACGAGTTTGCATATGTTCTTGCCCTCAGTGGGTTTTGGAAGTGTGCATGTATTACGCATCCTGTCATAAATGCCTCCTATATGTTTGGTAGCGATGTTTTACCTGGGATTTACTTCCTACTTGCATCTTCGTAAGAGGTATTTGTTATGGTTGTCTTCTTTTCCTGTTATTCCTTTTACTTCCTTTCAAATGCTTTCTTTGTTTATGGTCCGAGCATGGCCATTGTTCGGTGTTTACCCTCGCAATTAATACACTTTATTGTTTGTGAAATTGCGGAATGTCTGCGCTTCGGTGGAACATTCAAAACATATTATTAGTCCTTTCTTTGTGAAGTTCACTGAGGTGTGTCCTTTAATTGCGTAGCAAGTGAAGCACATCAGGATGTTTTTAAATACTTTTTCTATGTTCGTGGGGGAAATCAACATGTTGAATATCAACACTCGTTTTTCAAGACCTTTAGATGCCATTTCAGTGCTCACATATACCTCCTTAAGCATATGAGTTTATCTCTGAATAAAATCATCTCTGATACTTTAATTAATTTTTAGCACTCCATCAGTTCATGTTTAATTTCGTCGCATATGTGTTCTCATACACATCCTTCTACATTTTGTCATACTATGATTGTATTCGATGTATTCTGCGGAGAAACCTTTGCCTCCAGGTCCAATTTCTTTTAGGTTATACTACCTGTCATTCATAGCAGTTGCTCCTCATCCCTTCCTTAGGGGCAGGTGACCATAAACCCATTTGGTGTCTTGATGTACTTTATAAAGGGAATCTTTTAGTTCTAATAATAACTCGCCTACTTTTGGGATTCGCACTATCCTTGATCACCCCACCTAGTTAGACAGCAGCCCACGATTGGGTTCAGGCACGTGGCCCATAACCGGTCCCCCTTTTCTGTTCCTCTAACATGGCCTTCTGCATGGATTTACTATATATACCCTAATAATAACCGTAACTCAGAATATGTCTGTCAACAAGTTATGTAGTGCAAGGTTGAAAGAAGTTAGAGTTTAACGGTAAATAAAAAAGAGGAAGAGACAGACGTAGAAATAAGCTGCCCCTCTCTTGGGAGCTATCTTGCTCAAATGGAAATGAGGAATCTCCTATATCCAGTGAGCCCATATTTCTCTTTGCCTCCTTCACAAGTGAGTAGGTTACCAGAGAGTAGTGCGCGTGAGAGAAAACCAACTCAGTCATCTTTAGTGTATCTATGATTATTAAAGGGAAAGATGGTTATGATGAAGAATACCCTCCTAGTTTCCGCCAGTGGGAGACATCGGAAAGAAGAAACTAGTTAAAGTTAAAAATAGGTGGAGGTAGAAAGTATGCTGGGGGATTGAGTCATCTCAATAATTACAATTGCCTTGTTGCTTTTACATGTATAAACTGGGTATTAAGCCTATTTTACTCTTATCTCTTCGATTTTTGATTTCTTTATTTTGTTTTTATCATTATTTCGTGATTAGCTTCTTGTTGATGGCAGCCTTTGGTTCTGAATTTTCTTATTTCATCTAGTCTGAAGAAGTCCTTAAAGAGAAACTGGTGGGAGAGTTATTTTCAGACTATCCCAGATGAAGTTTCTTTGTGCATCTAGAAAGATCTTAACCGTCTCGTTGCCGGCTTGTATGTAGAGTTCCGTTGAGCTGATGTTGTTGCTCCATTTTACGTTATGAATGAAATAAAGGTATGGATTTTTGCCATACGCATTCTAGCCATTTTTCTTTTTTAAGAGGTGTTAAGACGAATTGCTGGGTAGAAAAGTTTGGATCTCACTAGGTACGTGTATCACCTTTTATTATCAATGATATTAAGGTGAAGAAATCGGTTTAATTAGTTTAATTCGAGCATATAGTCCGGTTCGTGAGCTGATATGGCTACGTGTATCATATTCGGAGAGTTTAAGGCCTATAATGCTTGCGCCTTGGAATTAAAAACGCTATCGTACTGCCCAGTCTAGGAGGTTCACTTTTGCTATGTCTATCGCGACTGCGGTAAACTTTGTCTGGATCGTTTAAATTTTTCATTTTTCCGCGAACAGGAGATCTTTTTGGTCTCAGCGTCAGTGGCTCTCGACTTTGTCAATTATATCATTCGAAATAGAATGCAAAGCAACATAAGGGTTTAAAATTTCGTTGGAATCGGCCGAATAGTCACAATGTTATTACAAAACACAAAAAAAGCAAAACGGGGACCGACTGCCCGACAGAGTTAGATATAGAGTCGCGCGCGACTAAAAATCTCAAGTTGGTTAGTTAAAAGACGGAATAATAAAATAAAAATCTAAGTGTGACTTTGACGGTGATATTGGAGAGGAAGATTTACTTCAGGCATTAAGTCGTGGACTAATTGAAATCCGGCCCAAATCCTGTTTCAATTAACCCTAGAATAATTTAGAAAGAACAGATCAGAAAAGGTAAAGTAACCGACAAAAGAAAAGATAACAAAGGTTAAGCAAGTACATAAAAATTATAAATGGCTACCAGTATCAAATATATCCTAAATATGAAGATCTCACTTAATGTAAACGGATGGAACACCAAGAGCAGGATATATAACGAAATCATAAGATCCGTCGATCTCGATATTGTGCTCATTTGTGAGCATGGCCTAAATGAAAACAAAGAATATAAGAAGTTCTACAACTATTTGGTGCTCATGGTTAACCATTCGAAAGAAATGTACGGTGGATTGGCCATTACCATCAGAAAAGGAATAAAATTTAAGGAAATATAAGGCTTGGAATAATCTTAGCTAGCCGTTAAGATCGGCATGACGTATGATGACCTAGTGGTTGCAGTTGGGTATCAACCACTCAGACGTCCATACCTACCAATCTCCAATTTTCTAAGGCTCTTCGTGAGAGACGCTTTAACCATCTTGATCAGTGATTTAATGCCCGTTGAAGAGATGCCGGATACACCGTAGCGTTCAACGGAGCTGGAAAGACACTAAGCATTCTAATCGACAGAGGCAATGTGCAGAGAGAACGACCTGATTTTGCCACTTCCCACGCGGAAAGGTCTTCGACCACACCATACATAATTTTAAACAATCGCAACTTCTCACTGAACCAAGCAACGACTTCAGGGGCTTTCACTCTAACGGATCACATCAGTAACTCTACCTCCCCGATTCAAGTTAAAATTCCTACTCGCAGGTGCTTGGTGAAAGCTAAATGAGGTGCATATAGAGAACATCTGCAGAATAAACAAATATACCAAATGGGAGGTGCTTCACTAAAAGAGATTGATGGGAAACTCGACCACCTGGAAATAAATATCAAGGAAAATGACCTCCTATCTGTCCCTTGGCCGGAATACAAAACACTCCCAGGTCCAAATGGACCAGCTAGAAGCACTTATTAATGTTATAAATATATATGGGAATGCAATGCGTCGCTATCAGGAGCTGAGAGACTTAAGGAACGAGATTTAACATCTTCTAATGGAAATATTGAGCGAGAGATGGGACAACATAATAGCCAGTATTAATCCTGAAGGAGATCCCAGGAAATTCTTCACTAAGCTAAAGAGATTGCAGGGCACTCCTCCCATCAAAATTATGGGATCGAAATCAAAGAGGATCAAGAAATAGTGCTTGAATTCAAAGAGTTCTGGAAAAACCGTTTCCAAATAAGTGTAGAAGAGAATGAATTTTTCGACGCAAGGTACGAAGAAGAAATACTCTTAAGGCTTAGAGAGATTGGGCCTGAACTCACGTCACATCACATTGTAGATGAAACACGTCTGGCAAAAGGAGAATACGAATCAGCTTTGAAGAGCTTTAAACAAAAGGCGCCAGGTATAAATGGCATCACAAAGATGCACTTGATGAATGCTCTCCAAAACATCAATGAACCCCTATTAAAGCTATCCAATGCCTGCCCTACCATCGGATATTTTTTTTACCAATTCAAAATGGCTAGGATGATATTTCTACTAAAAACCGAAAAACCCCAAAAGGAGATTAATAGTTACCGACCCATCTCTCTTCTAGAATTTATAGGAAAACTACTAGAGAAACTCTTCAACAATAGACTGACGACTACCTAGACGATAATGATCTATACAATAACCAGCAACACGGCTTTCGGAAGAGACTCGGCACCGATACGACTTTGCCATTAATAACGGAAAAATTGTCATTGGAAAGGCCAGGGGCGGTAATGTAGATGTGGCTTCGGCCTTTGATAAGGTGTGTTTACCTCGGCTAAAGAGAAGATCATCGACCTCGGTATGGAGTAGAATATGACAAAGATTCTCTGCGACTAGCTAGAAGATCGGCAGGCAGTCGTAAGAGTAAACAGCACTGAAGAAGAGCAATTTAACGTGGAAACAGGGGTGCCACAGGGAAGATGTCTCAGTCCTAGGTTGTATGTGTTGTACCCTGCGAATTGCCTTATCCCAATCATGACCTCCCTCAGTACTTGTAAATAACACTAAATCGATAGTCAATAATCAATATATCAATGCAAAGCAAAATACTTGTAAACAATGTAAATGAAATCGCTGTGCTCCCACGCTAAACATACAAACGGTCACACACATTAGGAAACAGTAGACAGCGGACAGTTTATCCGCAGAGATAACAAAGACAATTGAAACAGCTGCACACAAAGTAATGAATCTGTTATAGATAGGGTATCTGACCCACCAGCCATTGACATGAACCCATGAAAGACGAAATCTTATTTTCCTACGGATATCGGCCTGATAAAGATCGGCCAGATTTCCTAATTCAAACACTCTCTTGGTGTACACGCGCCTACAGTAATACACGCGCATACCCTCTGATTAAATAAACTCCATCCAGCTATCGGATTGGATAATTGGAGCCACGCCACTAAACTTTAGTTAGAATAAGAGTGCTAGCAAAATCATACAAGTATATTCTGACCGAAAGAGTCATACAAGAAGAGACAGTCCGACAGAGTCATTCAGAAAGCCAGGTCGTCACAAAGACAATCTCCGTAAAAATTAAGTAGGCATGAATAATTAGACTTCGTCACCAGCTATGGGGTGCTCCTCTCCAAAGGAGGTAGACACATGCATAACCGGTGAGCCCTCAGAGGATAGAGAAGATGAAGACTGGCGAAATCCCGATCAAAAATAAAGAGTCCGCCTTAGCCATCTTAGCCGCCTTAGTCGCCTTATCCCGTCAGTATCAATCCACCTGGCAGATGACATCACGTATTTATAAACCCTATCAACATTCCCAACATGACAGGAGGGGAAATTGGTAATTTATATAACTTAGAAAATAATTAACAAGATAAAAACCAACGTTAACAAGTTTAAAATGATACCAATGGGACGTCGGAAGACAGGCTATATTATTGCAGGATGATTATTATGCTTATTCTAGAGAAGCCAAATACTTGTCCTAAACCTAAATTCAGACGGGTACGCCGCACACTACAAAGAGAAGATTGCAGCGGTCACGAGGACGCTAAAGTCTGTGTCTCGCTTTGACTAATATCTCAACACAATAAGAAGTTGTACATGTTGCTAGAAAGGCCGATTCGCCTGTATCCCGCAATTCCTCTCTATACCCTGAGCAAGGCAGTTATGAAAAATGCGCAGGTGGTGCAAAATAGAAAGACAAAATTTATTGCAAACGTGACCATTTGGGACCGCATACCAGCCGATATACTACATTAAGTTACTGACATCGACCCTATTAATGTAATCCTACATAAACGTGCCAAAGACATATGGCAAAAAATCTAGCAAAACCTACTAGATTAGACTACCGAATTTACGATTTAGACGAGCTTTACAGAGCAGTCAGCTACAAATCCAATAAGAGATTCATGCTACATATAGGTAAAAACAACAGAAGATCAAACGAGCAAAGATAAACCAAAACATAAAACAAAGTAATAACTAAAAGATCCGAAGTGGAGAAACAAATAGATTGATAACAAAAGATCCAAAGTGAACAATTAAATAAGTTAATAACAAAAGATCCGTAGTGAACAATTTCACTAAAATAATTTAAAAAATCTGTAGTGGACAAAATACTGATAAAGAACATATTCAATATAAATATAAAACGTGTGTAATATATATCGACCGAAACTAAAGTGAACAAGGTCTGCTGACCAAAAGGTCGCTTGCTCTCACTTATTCTGATTTATGGCCTTAAGACCTTCAAAACTTTTAATAATTCCCGGACTAACCTTGGGAGGACATTGGCGATTTTATCATTCGAAATAGAATGTAAAACAACATAAAGGTTTCAAATTTCATTAGAACCTAACTTAAAATAGAATAGCCTAGCTTTGTCGGGCCTAACATAGCCTAGTTTAGTATAATCTAGCTAGCATTGTATAGCCTAAGTTATCCTACTTTAGCTTACTATACCCTAGCATATCGTATCCTAGTATAGCCTAGCCTAGCTTAGTAGACCCTAGTCTAACCTAGCATATTATAGTATAGCCATAGCCTAGTCTAACCTGGTATAGCTTTGGTTAGCGTATCATCACCTAGTGTAGCCTAACCAGGTATGGCTTAGCTTTGCATGCCAGAGCTTAGCATAGCATCACCTAGAGTAGCCTAGCCTAGTATAGCCAACTAGAATAGGCTACTATAGCCTAGCCAATATATCCTTGCATACGATAGCCTAGCCTAGTATACTCTATGCTAGCTCGGTATAGCCTATACTAGCATAACCACACCTAACATAATATAGCCAAGCGTATCATGTTATAGCCTAGCCTAGTATATCTTAGACTAGTATAGCATACCATAGCATAGACTAGAATAACCTTGCATAGCTTAGCCTAGTATAGTCTTGGTTGGCTAGCCGAATATACTTTATGTCATTCGAAAGATAATGTAAAACAACATAAGGGTTTCAAATTTCGTTATAATTGGCCGAATAGTTATGAAATATTGCTAAAACAAAATAATTTATGGGTTAACCTTGGGAGGACTTTGACAATTACATCATTGGTAAGAGAATATACAACAACATAAGGTTTTCAAATTTTGTTAGAATGTGCCAAATAATTATAATGTTATTACAAAAAAAAAAGAAGCAAAATGGGAACGGACTGACCGATCGACATAGTGAGATGTAGAGTCGCTCGCGACTAGACTCGCACGCGACTAGACTCGCACGCAACTAGACTTGCACACGACTAAAAATAAAGAAGAATAAAGAACAAGAAAAATGCAGTTGCAAGCATCTCGCCTTATACAAGAGGTCTTGCTAACGATGACAAAGTCTTGAACGCTTACTCATCCACATGAGTAACCAAGAGAAAATAAAAGCATAATACAAAGAGACAATGACTGAGGTTGCCAGAAAACTGGTACACAATTGCTCATCTAAAAAACCCCACTTTTTCTACCTACTTCCTACTCATCTACGTTCAACGACGGTGGAGGATATAAAGTGTGAGGATAGATGAGTAGAGAATAGGTAGAAAATGTGTTATTTTCGAGGGAGAATACGTGTGCCACGTTGTCTGACTACCTCAGTTATTGTTCATTTGTTTTAAGATTTTACTTTCACTTGGTTACTCGTTTTGATGAGTCAATACAAGCCTTTGTCATCGATAACAAGACGTCTTGTATATGATGAGAGACTTGTTATGGCACTTTTGTCCTTTATTGTCTTTCCTTTTTTCAAATTTAAATTTGGTTGTTATACGTACTATAAGTTTTATACTTATATTGGATTTATTACTTCTTTTTTACCCCTAATTTGTCCTCTACGGATCTTTTTTCTTCTAAAGAGTTGGTCCACTTCGGATCTTTTGATACTACTTGGTTTAATTGGTCACTTTGGTTCTCTCTGTAGTACGCGATATACCCATCTGAAGTTAACTTCAGGCCAAGTACTCGGCCTTTCCTGTGGTATTCGTAATATTCATCTCTCACCAGTACGTCCGCTGTCTTCCGAAGTCCCATACGTATCAGCTTAAACTAGTTACGTTGGTTTGGATTTTGTTAATTTTTTCAAAGTCAGTAATGTTTTCAAATTCTCTGCCTGTCCTGTTGGCAACGTCAACAGGGTTTATGTATACGCTGGTGATGAACTGCTTGATGTCATGCGCCAGCTGGACGACCTGAGCGAGATCTTAGTCGTGGTAAGGTAGGTGGCCCGTGTACACAGCATATAACGTAGGGCTGAGACAACCTCCTTGTGGCATCCCTGCTTCTAGGTTAAATATCCACCTTCGATGTCGCAGAGTATTTTTGTCAAGTTCTCTTCCATACCAAGGTCGTTGATTCACGTTTTCGGGGCTAGTAACCACACCTTTTCAAAGGCTGAGGCCACATCTCGCAGAGCGATGTCTACCTTACCATTTCTAGCCTTGCCAATAGCAATCTCTTCGGTTATCAATGCCATTGCTGTCTTGGTGTCAAATCTTATCAGGAAGCCGTGCTGCTGGCGATTGAAAAGGTTGTTAGTATCTAGTTAGGTCTTCATTCTGTTGTTTAGGAGTTTTTCCAGCAGCTTGCCCATAAATTCCAGCAGTGAGATGCGCCTATAGCTACTAATATCCTTCTTTGGCTTACCAGGTTTTAGTATGAACATCATTCTGACTCTTTTAAATTGGTCCGGGAAATAACCGACACTGAGGCCGGCATTGAATATCTTTAGTAGAGCTTCGTTGACGTTTTGGGGAGCGTTTTACAAGTGGTTTTTTTTTGTGATGCCAGTTATCCCTGCCGCCTGTGCTTGAATTACTTCAAAGCTGCTTCATAGGTTAATGACCTTCCTTCTTCTCTCGTGAGACACGTCTCGTCCACGGTGTAATGCGGCGTGAGGTCAGCCATAGCTAACAGGTCATGCTATTTCTATCTTGATTTTTCCATTATGAAATGCTTGATCTCGTTCCTGAACCCTTGCAGCTCTTGGTATCGATGCGCCGTAATCACATATATATTGATAAAATAAACAATTGTTTCCAGCTGATCCATTTTATCTTGGATTTTAAAGTCCCACCTTGGAGCCGGTAGTGTTTTGTGTTTGGTCCAAGGGATGGCTAGGTGGTCAGCCTCCATGAGCTTTGATGTTAGGTGGTCGAGTTTTTCGCCGATCTCTTCCAGCGAGGCACCTTCTACTTGGTCTATCTGCACATTCTGCAGATGTTCACTGTATGTCATCAAGTTGGCTTTCGCCAAGCACCTGCATCTGGGAATTTAGACTTGAATTAAAGGAGGAATAGATGTGTATGACCATTTTGATGTGCTCCATTAGAGCGAAAGGGCCCAAAAGAGTCACTTGATTCAGGGAGAAGTTTCGATTGGTCAATATCTAGTCTGGTTATAGTAGACGACTTTTCTGTGTTGAAGGTGGCAAAATTCGGTACTCCACTCTGTATAATGCTTCTGTCGATTAGTAAGCTCAGCGTAACGCCAGCTCTATTGAATGATGATGGTGTAACCGACCTCTCTACAGCAAGCACTTCAATCACCGATCAAGATGGTTGAGGCGTCCCTCCTGAAGGGTCGTAGAAAGTTGGAGATTGGTTGGTATGGACGCCTAGGAGGTTGGTACCCGACCGCAACTATGAAGTCATCATACGTCATGCTGATCTTAACTGCAAGATAAGACTCTTCCAAATCCTGTATTTCCTTAAATTTGATCTCTTTTCTAATGGCAATGGCCACCCCCATTGTATCTCTCTTTCAAGTGGTTAGCTATTAGCACCTCGTAGCTGTATATTTATATATATTCGTTGTCATCATTTAAACCATCCTCGGAAAAGAGCACGATATTAAGATCGAAGGAACTTATAAATAATTTCGTTGTGTGTCCTACTTTTGTTGTTCGAGCCGTTTAAGTTAAGTGAAAAAATCTTTAAATTTCTGATATATCTAGTACATGTAGCCATGTATAATTTTTATGAGCTTGTTTAACTTTGAACTTCTCTTTCTCTAGCCGGCACTCTTACTCTTCCCGTTCTTATCTTCTAAATTGTTTATGGTTGAGATTGGAACATGATTCTGGAAGGAATTGGATCAGACCTCGTCTAAACGCTTGAAATAGATCTTCTTCTGCAATGTCAGTGTCGAAGTCCCACTTGTATTTACCCTTTATTACTCCTTTATTAAATCTGAAACTTTGTATTTTCTCGGTAGAGGTGCTGATGGAGGGCCATAAATCTTCATGCATAAACCCAGAGTATTTTGATATGGTTTAATGGGTGTGACAGTTTTCGTTCCCTCTACCTCAATTTCAGTTCCCTTGGGCACGACGACGTCTCCTGGCAGGTCTCTTGTCTTCATATGTGATTCCATATCTTCGGTGTGGTTCTTGCATGCGTAGTCGAGAGTCACGAGAAGCCGAGCGAGACCTCGGCATCGCCTGCGCCATGCTTTGTATTTGAGCATGGAATCAGTCACCTGACGGTAGGTTGTCAGGAGACCACATAGGTTTGAGGACGTATTCGACCAATACTTTGTGTCGTAGAATGACTCCCGACGATACTATATATAATACTATTCGTTGAGGGAACTTCCTTAATTATCTTTAGAGTGCGTTACTGTCTGGCGGCCGATATTATGTATCTTCAAAATGCTTAAGAAGTGGAACTGAGCTCAAGGATAGAATTGACAAAAAGGGATCAATACTCAAAAGGTGACGTTTGGCTTACGTAACTTTTCATTAGGGTGCAGTGGAAGGTACTTGAAGGAATATTCGGTCCGCTGGCGAGTTCCAGCCGAAGGGGGGGGATAAAAGGATCCTGACGAGGCGTCTTGGAAAGGAGAACCGTTACTCGACGAACGGCTTGAAGAACAATGGCTGTTCTACTTTGTTCTCTTCTGAACAAAGGGGGGAATGAGAACCGTCTCTTGTCTACGGGCTCAAGAACAATGGCTGTTCTAATGTTGTTCTCCTTGAACAACAGGGGGGGGGGTGAGAACCGTTTCTTGGCGAAGGGCTCAAAACGAACAATGGCTGTTCTAGGTTGTTCTCTTCTGAACAAAGGGGGGGGATGAGAACCGTCTCTTGTCTACGGGCTCAAGAACAATGGCTGTTCTAATGTTGTTCTCCTTGAACAACAGGGGGGGTGAGAACCGTTTCTTGGCGAAGGGCTCAAAACGAACAATGGCTGTTCTAATGCTGTTCTCCCTCGAACAACAGGGGGGGATGAGAACCGTTTCTTGGCGAAGGGCTCAAAACGAACAATGGCTGTTCTAATGCTGTTCTCCTTGAACAACAGGGGGGGATGAGAACCGTTTCTTGGCGAAGGGCTCAAAACGAACAATGGCTGTTCTAATGCTGTTCTCCTTTGAACAACAGGGGGGGGGGAGCCTTGGGGACTTGACGTCGGAAAGGCTCGAACCTTTGGCACTCAAGGAATATTGTCCTCCTTCTGGACAAGTGATGGTGAATCTCGAGGTCGAGGTCCCTTGGCGCACAAAGGGAGAGAGGGTCGTGGTGATGTTTCGCGACGAAAATCTGGATCTCCAATCTGATCTTAGTGGTAAAGTTTCCATATAAATAGCCAGGACATCTCCTTGGCGTGGGGGAAAATGGAGTGAAAGCTTGGAGGGAACGCACAGCCGGGCCGGAGAAAAATGCCTTATCTGTTCATAAGCCTAACTCGATCTGGCGAGGTCGGCGTATGGGGGCGAATGGGGGGACGATAACCTCCTTGTTTAAACATTGGCATCCGGTAGCTGAGATAAGATTCCAAGCCTCGAATCGAAGATGCACGTGGGCAGCATCGTGGTTTTTAATAATATGGGATAGGAGTTGAAATTAACTCGTTCTATCACACTTTGTTAAGTTCTGTTGCATAATTCCCCGGTTTTATTCTATTGGTGAAATGGGCATGCAAAATGCACGTTATAAGGTCTGGTCTCATGTTTTGAGCAATTTGGAGCATAGTCATTTCTTTCTTGGTCCTCTTCGCCACTTCTGCATGCGTGGTAGTATCCAATATATTTCTTTAATCAATTATAGCCTTATTTTATCCGCTATCAATGCCTTTTTGACTGAACAGGTCATTGAGAAAGCGCGGTGGGAGTTGCTACAGTTCAGACACTTGTATTCGGAGTCGTGCATTTCCTCCACGTGTGATCGGATCTCGCGTACTCGGAACATACCTTCCCTTTGAGTTTTCATTCTTTGGTTGCATGCTTCTCCATAGCTCATCATGAGAAAAAAATCTGCAGCGGGACGAATACCTCTTGTTCGATACAGCTGGCGAAGACTTTAGAGTTAAACATAACCAGCCCATACTCAGCTGCCTTCGCGGACATTTCAGTTGTCTGGAAGGTTACCTTGAACACATGTGTGTGCTCCTCACCTTCGTGGTTTTGCATTCACATTCACATTCCTCATCGATTTTAGCACATTCTTGTTTAACCTCAATTTTCTTTTTTATCTCTTCTGCAGAGTCAGTACCAACGTAGGGGTCGATTGACCAACAAGAAATCGATCTCTTTGAGGAAACATGCTGAGGAACCTTAGGTATGAGGCCGATTTCTTCCAGTTGTACTCTTGATTTCTCGCTAGGTAGGTTTTCCAGATCCTGGTTTGTGTTACAGAAGGCCATGTACCGGTATGCCTGATATTTAAGTCTACAAAGCGCGATTCCCAGCTCGGAGTAAACAACCTCACACCTTTCTTTTTAAACCAACCCTTTGAGACTCTAATTGAGGGTGATGAAGCATTGTCTTGTTGGAAGATTACAGCATCTGGTATGTCATCATGATGAATTCTACCTAAGGAAGGTTAATAAACCTAGTCTAACATTGTGGTTAAGTGTTGGAATTCATTCTGCCATCAGAAGTGAACAACAATCCTAGACCTGAAGACGACATGCAACCCCAAACCATTACACAGCCACCTCCAAATTTGGCTGTTGGGATAGCACATCTCGGATCATAAGCTTTCCCAACTCTTCTACGAACATAAACAGCTCCAGGGGTTCCAAAGTTCGAAGGAGAAATAAAAAATTTACTGATCATTTTTGGTATCTAATAATTTTTTTTTAATCCAATAAAATTGTGTACAAGCGTAATAAATTGCGGAAACTAATGTGGAGAGCCTACCTCAAAGTTGTGTTATTAGACCAAACAACTTTAGCCCAATCATCATCAGTCCAATCTTCATGCCCCTTTGCCAAAAACAATCGCTTCTGCTTGTTTACTTGATACAGCGACGGTTTCTTTCGAGCCTTACATCCTGTGGGGCCAGCTTGTTATAACCTTCTTCTCGCTGTGCGTCTTGATATATCTTTGTTTGTTGCTGCACGAATTTTCCTATTGACCAGATATGTCTTTTTCAGCAACCTCTCTTCCCTCGGAGCTGTACACCTTTAGCGACCTTGACTATCACTGTTTTTGTAAGAATTGGTATCATTGTACCTTTTAATGGTTGTTTGGACACCGTTTCTCGAGAATTTAAATTTTCTTGCAATTTTGACTTGGGATAATCCCTCTCTGGACAATGCAATAATTTGACCTCTTTGAGCTTCAGGAATCTGTTTCTTCGGAGACATTTTTAACAAAAACAATTACCGTTTTAAGTTACCAATAAAATAATCACTGAAAAAATAAGAGTAAACGTTAGGATCCCACATTGAATGGTAGAAGGTTGCCCCAACCACTTATGCACATAATGCCAAAATGCATTAAAACGGTTATAAAAGCATAAGGAGGACAGTTGTGATTGACGACGTTTCACCCGACTCTACCCCCCTCGCTTTAAAGTGCCACAAGGCTCTGTCCTTGGTCCTCTACTATTTCGTATCTATCTTCTCCCACTTAGTTCCCTTCTCCGTAATCTCGGTCTATCCTTCCACCTCTATGCTGATGACACTCAAATTTTCGTTTCCTCATCCTTCGCGTCTCTTACCTACTCTATCATTGACCTCCTGGCTGCCTACTCCTCCATTTCTGACTGGCTCTCTACCAACCTCCTCAGGCTTAATCACTCCCAAACTGAGGTCCTCCTCGTCGGCACCCCTGCTCTTGTCAAAAAATCTAAATCTCTCTTTCCTTTGCTTACTCTGGGCGGTAATACTATCATTTTCTCTGACTGCGTTAGGAATCTGGGTGTTGTTTTTGATGAGCATCTCTCCTTTAAGCCTCATATCCGCAATGTCAGCAAATCCTCTCTATGTTTCCTTAGTAACTTCTCTCGCATTCGCTCTCACTTTGATCGCCAAAGTTTTGAGACTGCTCTTCATGCCTTCATCACCTCACGCCTTGACTACTGTAACTCTCTGCTTGTGAATCTGCCATCCTCCTCTCTCCGCCCCCTTCAACTTGTACATAACTATGCCACCCGGCTTCTCCTCCGTCGCCCTCGCTTCTCTCCCTCGAAACCCTTGCTGCATGAACTGCACTGGCTCTCTGTCAGATCCCGTATTCACTTCAAGATACTTATCTTCACATTTAAGGCCCTAAACAACAAGGCTCCGTCTTACCTCTCTTCTGCCCTCTCGCCACGCCATGTCCCTCGGGCCCTTCGGTTATCACATGCACTTCTTTTGAATATTCCTCGTCTATCCCTCTGCTAAATGGGGAACTGCTCCTTCTCAATCTGCGCCCCTAAGTTGTGGAATGCTATTCCAGCTGAAATCAGGTCTTCTCCCTCTCTTACCACATTTAAGCGTCTCCTGAAAACGCATCTTTTCAGTATTGCCTTCATCCCTTCTTGAATTTCCATTGAATTTCCATTCTCATCTCAGCACAACGTACGCTCTGGGAAGGCCTCAGGCCTTAAAGAGTGCATTACAAAAGAATTATTATTATTATTAAGACGCAAAAAGTATAATAAGAAAATTAGTGAGGCAAAGAAGAAAGTTAATCAAAGCTCAGCTCGACCTGGTCTTTAATAAAACATACATAAAAGAGAAACTACTACCTATATATATATATATATATATATATATATATATATATATATATATATATATATATATATATATATATATATATAGCTGAATCACGAAAATATGGAACCGGATAAATTGGACCGAGAGTTCTGTGATCGCCAGATCGAAAGATTTCTTTTCACGAAATCTTTTAGAATCTGCGATTATACAGCTTACTTCTAATTGTAATTTTAACCTCAGCCTCAGCATGTATTTTTTGGACCCTTGTATTACAAAATGTTCACGAATGACATTAAAGATAAAATCACTGACCTAATTAATAATTAGCTTTTCTAGGTATTCCTATGGTTAATATATTTTCTGTTTTATTCATGATACTGTTCACCTCTTAGAAATTGTTTTTGTTTCGGCAGACTTATTTCGCCCTATATTCTTCATTTGTCATATATGCGCGTCTATACTTTTCTAGTTATTCCTATGTTTAATATATTTCCACTTTTATTCTTGATAATTTCCATCTCTTATAAATTGTTATTGCTTCTCAAATAGAAGAATTAGGAATGTTGTAATCTTAATTTTTTAATAGGGTTGGTTTCCAGGTACCCTTATAATCCTAATATTCCCATCTTGCATATACGTGTGTGTGTTTCTTGTTTGTAAAAAATTCTTCTTATGTTTCTTTCTGCTTCATTCTTCCCGTGTTTCATTTTCCTTCGTGGCTGTCGACTTTATTTATATATGAATCTCTCTCTATCTCTCTTTTTTTCTCTCTCCCCCTCTCTCTCTCTCTCTCTCTTCTCTCTCTCTCTCTCTCTCTCTCTCTCTCTCTCTCTCTCTATATATATATATATATATATATATATATATATATATATCATGAGCGCGAGAGAATGAAAAAATAAATACAACACACCGCAGAGTAGATAAAACGGAATCATTTTTCTTCGGAAATAGTTATTTACTACTTCGAAAAATCCGAGCTTGGGTGGGATTTGATCTAATTGAGATCAAAGCGGTTGCTCGTTGCCTCACTCTGCACGGGTCGAATTTCACCACAGGTCGGATTTTTCGAAGTAGGAAATAACTATTTCCGAAGAAAAATGATTCCGTTTTCTCTTTCTTGCTGTGTTATTTGATATATATATATATATATATATATATATATATATATATATATATGTACAGGTTGGCCCATAAGTCCCAGGATACACCACGTACAACTTTTTGTGTAAATATGTTATTAACGGAAAACAAATTTATGTTTTTTATGTAACTGTAGAGTCCTGGGACTTATGGAGCACCTTGTACTTTAACAGTGTGTAGTTGTTTAAAATAAATTTTATCCATCTTTCATCTTTTCTTCTGCAATGTTTTTACTCTAGCGTCTTCCATGTTAACCTTCTTATTCACTTTTTGGCTTCTTTTTCCATTTTAGGTTCCACTAATTGCTCCCGTATGTCATAACTGGTAAATGAATTGTTTAATACTCTATGAGCTTAGAGAGACGTCGATTCTGAACCTTTATTTCAGTTTTCCTATCTTCATCCAATCTAATTTTGTCATGTTAACCTTAACAAGCTGAAGCTGTCATATTCTAACGTATTTCTTTTCTTAAATTTGCTAAGTAATTCTATTTTTCCCAATTTTAGAAGTTTTTATAATCATTTCCGTCCTTGAAAAGATAGTTCTTAGTCCACCCGTCGACCTGACTCGCACAACTCCTTAACTTGTAGCAAATAAATATTAATATCATGGCCGAAGTAAATGACCTAAATATGCCATATTAATTGTGATTCTTTTTTGTTCGCATTTCAGAGCCCTAAATAGCTGTTTTAGCAATTCTCTGAATACTTTGACGGATATGTGGGTCCCTTTATTTTACTTGTTTTATTTGTATTTCTCTAGTGATAGATACTTAATGACGATATTTCGTAAGTGTACATATATTTAGGATTCCATGTCATTAGGAATTCTACTAACCCTTAAATTTTTATCGCGCTCGTAGCATGAAATGATGTTGACTAAATCCAAGGGTCTTTTATATTCCACGGTTCTCATAGATAAGAAAATTTCGTATTCTTTATTTCACAATTGTTCGATAAGCTTAAAGTTAGTCATACTCGTATATAATCTAATTTTTTTTATACATATTTTTTTTACTGTTTGGCTTCAAAAGTTTGCAGTAGTTTGAATATTTTCCATGTTGGTGATACGACTGTTTCCATGTTTGAAAATAAGCTCACCTGAAGCATTATGTATATAATTAAAGTGCTACTTTTTGTTTTCCTTTAACCATTTAAATAGTAGTCGACAGGTAATCGTTAAGATATCTATCTCCTTTAACTTTTCATGTGTTTCCTTTACATTATCATCTCCAGTTTCTTTGTTCGTACTCATGCTGCTAAGTATATGGATAACACTGGGGAACAATGTATTTGGTGAATTGACAAAAGTGCATTTTCCTACCTAATTCGAGCAGACTAAATTCAAATCTAAAATCAGATTCTCTCTAAATGCTACAGATTTTTCGTAATATTAATAACTAATATTATACAATAATTTTCATTTTATCACGCCTATCATCATGCCCTAAGGTAATTTTGAATCATCCCTTTGCGTTATTTATAGTAAAGCAGGTTTGTTTGCACAAACATTTTATTGCATATGAGAAAAAATTGAATTACACATTAGGATTACAAATACTGTAATCAAACAGATGCTAATTTATTAATGACCGTACATCAGCCTGGAGGACCTCTTCTTGATTTCAATAACGCAAAACTTTGCGTATGTAACTGTTTCTCTTGTAAGTATTCTCTGGCTGATCTCTTCTAATCATCCAGCAGTAGTCCGCCATCACGTGTCTATCTCAGTGACCTCGGTAGCGCTCTTTTATCATCATCAAATCCTGATGGAAGCGTTCCCGTCGTTCGTCGATCACGGCTCCCAGATTCTCTGGGAATCGGGCGAGGTGTCTATTTAGAGAATGCAGCTTCACACTCATGTTGCATTTCAGATCAACATATGCTAAAAGCATATTAGTAAACAGATCCTCGTAGTTATGTGCTTTTTTATTTCTCAAGAAGTTACGAACAACGGCAGAAAATGAGAGCCAGGCTGCCTTCTCTTTTTCATTCATGGTGTTCACGAATCTAGTATCACTCAGAAGTCTTCGGATTTGGGGACAATCAAATACTCTTGCTGTTATTTTTTGTTGTATGACAAGGCAGGAAACGCCAAGACTATCTACTGAAAACAATCATTGTCAGTGCTCAACGCTTTGACATACTGCTTCATCAACCCCAGTTTGAGATGAAGTGGAGGGAAAAAGATCTTTTCTCGACTTACGATTGTCTCATTAACAATGTTTGGCATTCCTGCTTCCAAACTTTCCCGAACTGGCCAATCTTTTTGGGACCAGTGTTTGTCACGGGCTCGACTGTCCCACATACAGATATAGCATGTAAACTTTGTAGATCACTTCTGCTGTCCAAAGAGGAAGTTGACCATCTTAAGGTCTACACATATGATCCAATGTGTTCATGGTACTTAAGTTAATCCATTACCATTCTTATAACATCGTGAGTTTCTCGCAGCTGGACAGAGTGACCGAAGAGGACCGGACCGAAGTCGTTGCCATTATGAAAAATTAGACACTTGAGGCTACGCTTGGAGCTATGAAAAAACAGTCTCCACTCAACAGGGCTATAGGTGCCAAGTTCCAACTTGGTAAACAGACCAGGAACATCGTGGTAGTATACAAATTGTTTGTCTTTAGAGGAACTCACCCCCCCCCCCTTTCCCTACAGTCCAGATCTGGCCCCTAGCGACTACTTTTTATTCCGCCAGCTCAAGGCTGCACTGCGTGGACGCCGGTTTGGGGACGATGAAGATGTTCAGCTCGCCGTCCAGGAAGGATTGAACAGCAGTCGGGAGATTTCTGGTTGTCGAGAATTCGAAGCCTCAGGGACAAGTGGCGCAAGTGCATTGAAGTCGACGGTAGTTATATTGAAAAATAATAAAACACTTTTCCTCATATCTCGTTTCCTTATATCTGAATTGCAAAACTTATTGACCGCCCCTCGTATTAAATGACTTCTGTGTTTAGGTGTTAGGTGAAGTCCTGGATTGTTTTCCACGATGAAGTTGGAAGTACGTTTGCTATTGTAGTAGTATATGAGTGATACATTGTTTTCATTTTGTGTTGGTCTTACTCCTCTGTTTATGATTTCCTTCATTATTCTTTCAACCGTTATGTACGCTCTACTCATAATGTTCTTTTTGTATAGTTTAATAGCGTTCCTTCGGCTCGCTAATTGAAACTATTTGTAGGTAGCGTATAACATCTGTCCATCTTCTGACGAATAGTGGTGTGTTTGTCACTGTTTGTAAAACTGTAATTCACGAGTACTTATGTAGCATGCTCGAGTTCTTCGTATGTTTCTTTCATGTAGAGCAATAGGTAAACGCACGGTTGATGTAGGAATTTATTACACTTTTTATATAACGACATGTTATTGATACAAACTTTAGAAGGTAGTTTATCGTTATGCTTAGTAGTTAGGGTATCACAAACAGAGGTTTGTTATTTTGGTTCTTTTCTATGGTGTAGTTAAGTGAGGAGCAGTTCTTGAATGCTCTTAGTAATTCCTGAATTTCTACTTCTCTTTGTATATTTATGTATATGTTGTCTATATATCTGCAGTAAATATGCAGCTTTTTCAATATTGAAAGGACTCGTTATTCCACGCTTACCATGTAAAGTTTGCGAGGAGTACTCCGAGGGCAGAAACCATTGCAAGGCCCTAGGAGTACTCTTCAAAAACTTATACATGGGAAGCGAGGAAGAAAAACGACGACAAATTACATCGCAATATATATATATATATATATATATATATATATATATATATATATATATATATATATATATATATATATATATATATATATATAATCAAACTTCACCGTAGGAAAGAGAAAATGGAATAATTTTCCATCGGAAATAGTTATTTTCTACTTCGAAAAAATCCGAGAATGCCGAGTGGTCTAAGGGGCGGTATAATTTAGATCAAAGAGGTTGCTCGCTGCCTCGATGTGCACGGTTCGGATCCCACTCCAGCTCGGATTTTTTCAAAGTAGGAAATAACTATTTCCGAAGAAAAATTATTCCGTTCTCTCTTTCCTGCGGTGAAGTTGAATTTATTTCATCATTCTCTCGCGCTCATATATATATATATATATATATATATATATATATATATATATATATATATATATATATATATATATATATATATATATATAATGAATAACTCACAGAGTAGCACTTGAGGTTCGCAATGAATGCAATGTCCCGCAGGAAAAAGTGCATATGTCCAAAAATAACCACTTAATTAATTGGAATTCAGCTAAATTTATTTTTCGCCCAAATGACTCAAATAAAGGATACCTTGTTGAATGTCAATGTATAAGCCAATTTAATAACTTTAACATTTCCCCTGACTTTTTTAAAAATTGATGCTGTTATGAAAAAACTCATTCCTAAAGAAATTAGTTTTGACTTATGTTCCTTTTTTTTTCAATTTTCATTTTTATCGGCACCCGATTTTTCAATTTAATTATTGCATTGATTTTGTATTAACGTTAATTGATTTCTGTTCTTATCTTCTTGCTCTTCTCCCCTACGTATCTTCTTACTTCTCGTATCTCTCCTAATCTGCCTCTTTAGACTATCGCTTTATCCGTTAATCGTTTTAACCCTTTTGGCTCTGTTCTTGACTCTTTCTGCCTCTCGGTTTGACCTTGCTACCTGTTGTAGCTAAATCTTAATGTCAATTTACCCGTCCCTTTCGTACTTCCTCATTGGTGATTTCCAGTCTTAGTGGTAGGCCCTTTATCTATTACTAACTTATATATACCCTTATTATATTATTTTCTCTTGTAGTTATCCTTGATAATGAACTGAATAAATTTCAAAAGTACTTGGAAGCACCTTTTTCATTTTTCCTGCGGGACATTATATATATATATATATATATATATATATATATATATATATATATATATATATATATATATATATATATATATATATATATATATGTTGTCTAAAATGCGCATGAATGAGTCAACCAGAACATTTTCTAAATCCCCCCCACCCCTAATATTTATGGCATTTTTAAGGCGCCAAAGTACTTGGATACCAACAATTTGTTCCCTATTTTTAGCACATACCTACTGTCCCACAGTTAGCATTTTTCACATTTTTGTTTTTATTTTTGGGGTTAATCAATAAAATGTCACCCCTATGTATTCTCTCTGCCACACAGTACAGGTATTCCTAGTGTGTTTCTCGATCGAGTAAAAAGGTGCCACTTCAATAAATTGCTAATTCAGATGTAATGAATATAAAATGAATTGGCACCACTTTTTCTACTAATTTTATTTGACTTTCTTCGTTGTAGCTTTCTTTTATAACATCCATCCTTTTTCATTTATTTACCTACGATTTATTTTTATATAAACTCAATAAATGTTGAGAAAATATCTATTATGATTTCGTATACTGTGGTCTCACATTTGTGGAAACCTGCCAATGTAAAGTTGCAAGGCTGTAGTTGTGTTGTGAATAGGTGTGCATAATACCACTATACTTACGCCACATGGCTAAAGTCATCTTTCTCTTTTAATTGGTAACTGAATCACAAATATCTATTATTAGAGATTTTAAATCTAGAATTCATATTTAAAACAATAGGAATATCCCTGCGCTAAGTGGACACTGAAAATTATTTAGGAGTATCAATAAACAACATTAAAATTTCAAAGCAATGTGTGGAGGGATGCATAACGACCAACAAACTTTTAGTTTTTATAGAAAAAATAGAAAATATTTCCTACTCTATAGTTACACATTAAGACCTAGTTGGAGTATACGTCACAACCCCGGTGTCTACTATGAGAAAATATGTGGAAAAGCGTGAATGGGCGCAGCGCCGCGGAACTAAGATGCTTCCCGGATTTGCAACTGAGATCATAGGCGGTCAAGTTGCAGTCACTGGAACACGTAGATTGAAGGATGGGCAGATACAATGTTTTAAGCTATCATACGGCTTTGGCATTGTTAATCCTGATTATTATTTGAGCTTGATAACTCAGGTAGGAAAAAAAAATGAATTCAAGCAACATTACGGAGGTGTCAAATTAACATTGCTTAAAAATTCACTCACATGCTGTAAGTCCTTCCAGATAGGAATAACACTACTGCCACGGATGTTGGTCATGCGTAAAATAAACAACAAAACAAAGATGCTCATCCGATTGCATTCGTTACACACCATGGACTATGTACGTCGTAAAGATGCGTTGGGATTTGTTTGTCACTTGGCTGGATGTCGCCCTCATCATCCACTCTGATCACCACCTGGGAATAGAAAAAAAAGAATAGAAGTCCAATTTTGGATTCATAGGATCAAACAAACAAATTAAATATGCCCAAGAAAAAAGAAATGAAGCACTCATTTTGTAACGAGGAGTTTAGGTCAGTAGATGAGGCCGTTGAGTTCTTCTCCGGAAACCTCATTGCCGCGGGCCTGACTACAATTCCCAGAACGTCTGGCCGTTATATATTTGAATATGGGAATATCATTGATTAGCTCCTCTACAAATAAAAGAAGCCATTCCTTCAAAACAACTGTATACACTTATGAATATATACCTATATTTATTTGATAGGGATCATATAATCAATAATGTCTTTATACTCATGCAATTAGGATTCGCATAGTTATATACACCTGTATATAAGCTCGCTTATACATATGTAGGTATATATCAAAGAAGTGTCCAAATATATGTTTCTTTGTTTTTCTTATGTTCTTGAATACTAGAACTTTTTCCTATTCTATCGTTTACTACTTTCTCTAAAGATCTGTCCTTGAAAACTTCCTGTCGGAGACGCACTCGTTGCTATTGACCGAATGTTTGCTCCTTCTTTCAGTCTTGTCAATCTGCTTCTTCGTTCATTCCCTTCATTTAATATTACTTTACCTTTATTATTCTGCCTTCACTAAGGCGAATTTGTTCTTTTTATTTACTTTATGCTTACTGTATGTACTGAAAGAACTTTTAACTCGCATGTTCTTGAAACTTTTGTAAAGTACGTGATTAATGTTATTTGTATTTGCGCTTTAGTATGTCGACGTCTGTTCTTCCTCTTTTAGATGAAGTGCATGATGCAAGTGTTTGATCTTGTGTAAGTTATTACTAATCTGATGTTACGTTCATTTACCTCGCCTAGTGCGAATATTCATAATAGTCAACTATCTTGTTTTAGTTCGTTAATTGTTGCTTCGAGGCCTGCATAACCATCTTAAAGTGCGACCACTTCATCTCAGTGTGATTTTGTAGGAGGAAAACTAAATCTTCCCAATCCTTATAGAAAATAAGTGTGCCAAAGTTAAGTAACAATTGGTAAAACGCATGTTAAAATACAGAGACTACTTTAAGTTGTAGACCGTTAGTAAACAACCTTATTAAAAATGGTCATGGAAGGGTAACAAAGTGATAACCAAAACGAAACGACAGATGCGAGCCGCAAAATTAGGCGGGTTGAGGAAACAGATCAAATAATAAAATAAAATCAGGACAGGTATTAGAAAATAACTAAAGGATGGTCACAGAGGACATGATACAGGTCAAATGAAAATACCATAGAAACAGAATAGGAGACGAATTATAAAATTTCGTTATATTAAAACTTTACATTATTAACCTCCTTATAAATGGGAAGGAAATCTTTGAATTATAAATAGAATTAATTACACAGGGAAACAATTTTAATCACATTTTCTGGTAACTTAGATTTATCTGCCAATTTTAATTCGTTTTTTCATACTGATTTCAAAAGCTATAATCCATTTTTACCTACATGTAATAGTTATTCTGTATTTTTTATTTTCCCGTTTCCCCAAAAATTGCCCTCCGGACGGACAGAGAGGGTGCCCGTAGAAAGCAAATACTTCACAGTACATAGTAATAAGTGTTATTGTGCAAAATATTGATATAATTGTTTCTTTTTTTTAGGTCTCATGTTAGAGTGATTGCTTCGTCAAGAGGAAAGTGTGGTAATGATCCATATACATTCTGCTACATATGTGGCTGTTACATGCTAGTTCGTCAAAGAGCTCCACATGCTGTTAACCATAGGGGTGTGAAACATCTTTGTGAGTGGACGAAAGGAAAGATAAATGGTCTTCCTTTTAGAATCCCCATGGTGTGGCGAGAGCAAAAGGATCATGGTAAATGCTAAAGGGATTGGCAAAAAAAAATAAGCAAAAGATCGACTACCACAACATTCCCTCGAAGATCCGTCCAGTACCTCATTATAGGTCTTTACCAGTTCCGAATTTCAGTAAATATGCTTCCTCCGAGGAAGAAAATTACGAGGGGCGGTCAATAAGTTTTTCAATTCGGATATAAGGAAACGAGATATGAGGAAAAGTGTTTTATTATTTGTCAATATAACTACCCTCGACTTCAATGCACTTGCGCCATTTGTCCCTGAGGCTTCGAATTCTCGACAACCAGAAATCTCCCGACTGCTGTTCAATCCTTCCTGGACGGCGAGCTGGACATCTTCATCGCCCCTAAATCGGCGTCCACGCAGTGCAGCCTTGAGCTGGCGGATTAAAAAGTAGTCGCTAAGAGCCAGATCTGGACTGTAGACGGGGGGGGGGGAGCTATTTGAATCCGCACTCGCGCAGGGCAGCTTGTGCAACTCTGGCCTTGTGAACTTTTACGACGTTGAAGTCTATCATGTGGCGTGAGTTTTCTAGGGACCCAACAGACAGAGACCTTAGTCATGGCCAAATTGTCGTGGATGATGTTGATAACACTTGCTCAATTTCTTCGTCGACCTTCACCCGTCGATTTTCGAGGATCCTCCTCTCCACAAGGGCCACATTGTCCTCCTTGGTCACGTCTGACGGGCGTCATGGACAGGGGTAAACTTCAAGGGACTCACGACCATGGCGGAACTCCCTATTCCAGCGAGCAATGGTTGCATATGAAGAGGCGGTGTCGGTGTACACTGCAACCATGCGTTCATGGATCTCTTTTGCATTCTTGCCTTCCTTGGTCAAAAATTTGATCAGTGCGCGGTGCTCAACCTTCTTCATTGTTGAAAGATTTGTGACTGACGATCTGCGATTAGCTACTGCTTCTTAAATAGACGAGGCAGGAGCGCGCGGCTGCAGGTCCTGACTTGTCATAACTTATCCTAACATCCCCACAAAGAGCCATCCCCCTTCCTCTGTTTTGCCCTACCGATTCGCAAAACTTATTGACCGCCACTCGTATATGTATACACTTGCGAAATGGGAGACTGTGATCTCCAATCTAATTCATATACTTACGTTTTAAATAATGGTGCCCCTAAAACGCACAAGTTGGAAAAACAGAGAACGCAACTGGACAGCAAGTCACTCGAAGATAATACTGACATCCTAGCACATCTTAATCCTGTATCCATTATAGATTAACCATTTTAAGCAGTCTCAACCCTAGTTTCAATTTACCTTCTTCAGTTTAAGAATTTACATTCCTTATACATAAGTATAATCATATATTTGTTAACCTCTATATATATGTACATATATGCAGAAAGGAAAACAGTGATAGGATAAATTTAGTGGTGAAACCAGGTTTCGACGGAAACCTCCGTCATCGTGTATCGCTGGAAGACTAATGAAATACAAAAGACAGGCAAGTCTTCTGGACACACAAATTTACAAGTCGGGATCTGATTAGGGAGGCGGTTTGGGGGTGCAGCGGCATTTTTAGTCACGTGCGAGTCTAGTCGTGAGCTACTCTACAACTCAATATCTCGGTCGGTCGGTAAGTCCCCGTTTTGCTTTTTTTTTTGTTTTTGCAATGACGTCATAACCATTCAGCCGATTCTAACGAAATTGGGAAACCTTATGTTGTTTTACATTCTCTTTCGAATGTTATAGTTGCCAAATTCCTTCAAAGTTTAGACCGGGAATTATTTTGTTTTGGCCATAACATCATAACTATTAGGATCGATTCTAACGAAATTTGAAACCCTTATGTTCGTTTGCATTCTCTTTTGAATGATATAATTGCAAAAGTCTCCCAAATATTAGCCCTAGAATTATTTTGTTTGGGCAATAACATCATAACTATTCGGCCGATTATAGCGAAATTTGAACCGTTGATTTTATTTTGCATTCTCTTTCGAATAATATAATTGCCAAAGTCTTCACAAGGTTAGCCCAGGAATTATTTTGTTTTGGCCATAACATCATAACTATTCAGCTGACACTCTGCTAGACTAGACTAGGCTATAATATGCTATACTCTCCTAGGCAAGCCTAGAATAGGCTATATCATGCTAAGCTATGCTAAGATATAATGTACTATGCTAATTTAGGCTATAAACTGCTATCCTAGGATAGTACATATTTTGCTAGGTTAGACAATACTAGGCTATGCTTGCATAGGGAATAATAGGATAGTATAAGCTATACTTGACTAGGATAGTTAATGTTAGGCTAAGTTATACTATGATAGTCTAGAGTAAGATATGCTAAGCTATACTAGGCTAGACAGGGCTATGCTATGCTAGTGTAGATTAAAGTAAAATAGGCAAGGGAGGGCTATGCTCTGCTATGCTATCTAATACTATGTTTGGTTACGATAGGGTAGCTAACCAAGGCTATAATAGGCTAAGCTATGCAAGGTTATTCTAGTCTAGGGTATGGTATACTATACTAGTCTAGGAAATTCTAGGATAGGATATAATATGATACGCTTGGCTCTATTATGTTAGGTCTGGTTATGCTAGGACGGGCTTTAACAAACTAGCCTATAGTATGTTAGGCTAGGGTAGGCTATCGTATGCAAGGATATATTGGCTAGGCTATAGTAGCCTATTCTAGCAAGGCTACACTAGGCTAGGCTACTTTAGGTAACGCTAGGCTAGGCTCTGGCATGCAATGCTAAGCATATCTGGTTAGGCTAGGCTAGGCTATAGTAAACTAGGCCACACTACGCAATACTACGGTAGGCAAGGCTATACTAGGCTAGGCTAAGCTAGGCTATACGAAATAGCGAGGTTAGACTAGGGTGTACTAAGCTACGCTAGGCTATACTAGGATACGGTAGGCTATGCTATACTAAGCTAAGGTAGGATAAAGTAGACTATAATATGTTAGGTTATACTAGGCTAGCTAGATTATACTAAGCTAGGCTAGGTTAAGCCCGACACAGCCATGCTATTCTATTTTAGGCTGGGTTCTAACAAAATTTGAAACCATGATTTTGTTTTACATTCTCTTACGTATGATAAAATCACCAATGTCATCCTAAAGTTAGCCTGGAAATTATTGAAAGTTTGGGAAGGTCGTAAGGTCATAAATCAGAATAAGTGAGAGCACGCGACTTTATGGTCAGCAGATCTTGTTTAGTAAAGAATGTATTAATTTCTTACTTATCAAGAGATTAGTGTTGAATTGGCCATCGGAAGTATGAAAGTTTGGAATTTCCTTTATAAGCGCCGATTCAATTAGACGCCTATGTATATAATTGTGAGAATTATAAATTATTTTTTCCATTATCAATGGCAATTGAATGGTTTCCATTTGACATGTGAAGAAACAAAGTAGAAGAAAGAGATCCACGTCACATATCACATTTGTGTTCCTTTACTCTCTTGGAGAATCTGCTGCTTTCGCCAATATATACTTGATTGCAAAATTTGCAAGGGATAACGATCGGAAATAGTCTGTCTAAAAATAGATCCATCGATAAAGAACATGAGGCTTATTATATCCCTTGCAAATTTTGCAATGTTCAATTCAACACTAATCCCTTGATAAGTAAGAAATTTATACTTCCATTACTTAAAAATGCCGCTGCTTCCCCATACCATCCCCGCTAATTAAATTCTGACTCGTAAATTTGTTTGTCCGAAAGTTTTGCATCTTTTTTGTATTTCATTAGTTTTCCCAGCAATTGACAATGACGGAGGTTTCCGTCGAAACCTGGTTTCGCGAATAAATTGATCCTATCACTGTGGTTTCTTTCCTGCATTTACATGTACGTTACTGTACTTTATATATATATATATATATATATATATATATATATATATATATATATATATATATATATATATATATATAAAATTGAATTCACATTACACGTGATATATAGATTTATTTAAAGGCCCAATGAAAAAACGCTAAGGAGAATATTACGTGAACCAATGAAAGCTTAAGAAGGAAAATGGTAGATGTAGAAACAGGAAGATAAGGGAAACTATTTTAACTGTTATATGAAAATGAAGAAAGAAGTTGGATTTAAACCCGTGTCATCAAGCGATGAGGCCCTCTGCGAAGTAGCCCCAATCTAGCCAAGTTGCACCAAGACTCTTTCCAGATTTTATTAAATTGCATTACCGATATAGAAGCTCAGGAGAGGTCGTCGAACCTTCGCCATCAACAATATCCAACCGATAAAAAAAAATACAAACGCTGAAAAAAACCCAATAAATTTTAGCTCATCTTTTTTTCATGAGCCGATATGATGGTACCATAAATTCGATCTGAATTAACGTTTAATCTCTTTGTATATAAAATTTAAACAACAAATTTATCGGTATATTTTATTTTTAGTTAAATATTTGAAGAAACACACCTGGTCTGTGACGGAAATATTTATTAATTTCATGTAAAACATTGACAGCTTTAAAGATCATACTATAAAAAAACCCCCAAACTACCTAATATCACGTGATATTTGTAATCAAAGTTTAAAGCGCAATTATAGCGAGGCCCCATGTCACAGAAAGTTAGTTAGAAGAGATCTGTAATGAAAGAAGTGAAGGAAGACGAAGCGAAAATAATCGAAAATATATAGCCGCGTATCCTCCTACAGGCCTTAAGGCCAAGGTCAGGGACTAATATGACTGCAGACTCTTGCCGGATATAAAGATAGAATTTAAATAACGAAACAAACATGAGGAAAATGTTAATTCATCATAAATATAATAATCAAATTGGAGATGATATAAGTTACCAAGATAAGTCCGAAGATAGTTTTTTTTAAAGAAATAGACAAGATCAATGAGGGCATTCTATTAGAATGGTTTGGAAGAGAGTAGTATGTATAGTTGTGGAGTAAATAGTGTGTGGAAGGTAGACAGGCGGACTAAATAATTAATGTTACAACCCAGAAAGACTCAAAAGTCACCTGAAACACTTCCTGATGCCGGCTTCAGTCAAGTCAGGGTGAAATCCGAGCGACAAGTCGCTTCTGTATTTGAGTGACATGTCGCTTCCACAATATGGCATAGAATTGACAAGTTGCTTACACTTATGGGATATGAACGAGAGATCGCTTTCAAATTATGGCATCCGAGTGGCAGGTCGCATTCACATTAAAGCAGCGGAGCGACTGGTCCTTTAAACATTGAACATTCGAGCGATAGATCGCCTCTACATTAAGACTTCCAAACGAAAAGTCGTTTCAACAATATGGCGTACGATCGACATGTTGCTTAAACATTATGGCTTACAAGCGACAGCTCTTTTCCATATTATGGCATCTGAGCAACAGGTCGATTCCACTATATATCATCCGAGCGCGTGAAAGATTGCTTGGATATTATTTCATACGACCAATAAGTCACTTTTCATTCATGTCATCTGAGCAACATGTTGCATTCGCATTATGGCATTCGAGGAACAGCCTACTTCCACATTATAGATTACGAATGACAGGTCGCTAGGAAATCATGGCATCCGATGAAAGGTCAGCTCTATGTTATGATTTCCGATGGAAAGGTCGTTTTCACTTAATGGCATCAAAGCTACACGTTGCCTCAACATTATGACATTCGAGTGACAGGTAAATTCCACTATGTGGCATCCGAACGAGAGGTGATTCAATTCAATGGCATCCGAGTGACTTACCCCTTTCACATTCAGCCATCTGAACGACAAGTGTTTTCATATTATGGCATCCGTTCGACATGTCGCTTCACTATTATGGTATCCGAGCGACAGGTCGAATACACATTATGGCATCCGGCAGTAGATCACTTGCAAATTATTGCATCCCAGCCATAGTTGGCTTCTCAGAAAAAGATCAGTTCAATATTATTTCATACAAGCTACAGGTTGCTTTCAAAATATGACCAGAGCGACTGGTCTTTTTCACATTAAGGCATCCGAATGGCAGGTCGTTTCCAAATTATAGCATACGAGCAACAGGTCGCTCCCACATTATGACTTCCGAGCGAAATGTAGTTTCTACATAATGACATACCAGGGATAGGTTGCTTCCACAGTATTACATACGATCGACATGTTGTCCTAACATTATGACATAAGAGCGAAGGCTCTATTTAAATATTATGACATATGGGCGACAGGTAGATCCCAATATATGGCATACTAGCGACAAATCTAATCACATTATGGCATACAAGCGACACTTCTCTGCCACATTATTGCATCTGAGTGACATGTCGATTCCACTATATATCTTCCGAGCGACAGATCGCTTGGATATTATTTCATCCAACTTACAGGTCGCTTTCTCATTATGTCATCAGAGCGACAGGTCGCTTTCTCAATATGTCATCAGAGCGATAGGTTGCTTTCTCAATATGTCATCAGAGCGATAGGTCGCTGTCTCAATATGTCATCAGAGCGATAGGTTGCTTTCACATTATGGCATCCGAACGACAACTCGCTTCCGTATAACTTTTTACAAATTCAGAAGAATTAGTTTTAGAGAAACTAAAAATGAAGTTCTCAAAGGAAAGACTAATCAGCAATAGATTCCATGAAGAATCAATCATTAGAATCGAGCATCAAATGTTTTCACAAGTCGATGTATTCGTTTCGTTTAGGTATGGTATCTTGTCTCCTAATGGTAGCACGGGAGAGGAAATCAGAAGACCAGTAGAGAGTAGTTGGCAAGATTAGCTAACATATTTACAAGGGGCCTGTTTCTGTGTGTAAACGTAAAATGTTTAATCAACGCAATTTACTACTTCTATAGTGTTGAATTAAGACTAGGGAAGTGAAAGTAAAATTTGTTTATAAAGAAGAGGACATTTAAAGACGCAAAACACCATATGGCAGAAGTAGCCTGGAAAGACGATGATGGAACTACTTGGATATGAAGACAAAACATGGGTGACGGATAACCAGAGCCAAATGGAAGGGTGATTTAGCCTCTCTCCCCCTCTCTGCGCCCAAATCACGGATAAATGGACGGAAGTTGGTCAGCGATGGAAGGACTGAACAATGGTGAATCGGAAATGTCTATAAGGAATAAAGTCTAGGTAGTCTCAATCTAGTTCTAAAGCCGGGGGCACAGAGGCCAGGAGGGCGTGAGGCTTCTATAGGTACGAAGTGTAACAGCTCTCATGGGGCTTCCCCATTGCAGGGGCATATCGTAATATCATAAAAGTTCTGAAATTGAATTTAGCAGATTGCTAAAAAAAGCGAATTGGTAGGAGATTAGCCAAGGCGGAAGCCTCGATCTGGCTCCATAAAGAGACCCTGAAAAGGGCCTCGTTGAATGTAGCCAGATCGGATTCGCTCAGTGTCAAGATTTCCGTGGCAAGATCCAATGTTGGACTGCGATCAGGAAAAGCTATGGAGGGGAGGCCTTACTTTACCTAACTGCAGGATTTGGGGGAAGGCATTTCTTTAACCAGTAATGGTATTTTAGGGAGGCTTTTGGGGGGAGGGGGAGCTTTTCTTTACCCTGCAGTGCGATTTTGATTGAGGCCTTTCCTTAACCAGCAGTCGGATTTTGGGTGAGGCTTTCCTTTAACCAGCAGCGACTTTGGGGATATGCTTTTCTTTAACTAGCAGCGAGATTTGGGGGAAAACTTTTTTTAGCAGCAACGGGATTTTAGGGAAGGCTTTTCTTTACCCAGCAGCGGAAATTTGGAGAAGGCTTTTCTTGAACACTTAGCGGGATTTGGGAGGGGGGGAGGGGGAAGGGAAGAATTTCTTAACTAGCAACGGGATTTCAGGAAAGGCTTTTCCTTACCCGGCAGCGGGAATTTAAGTAAGCCTTTTATTTAAACAGCAGCAGGTTTGGGGGGGGGGGGGGGTGAGGCTTTTCTTTACCCAGCAGTCGGATTTTAATTGAGGCTTTTCTTTACCTATAATTAATATTTATTATTTTTTTTGGTGGGGGGTTTTTTAATGAGCAACGTGATTTTGTTGAGGCTTTCCTTTACCCAGCACTGGGATTTGGGAAAAGGCTTTTCTTTAACCACCAACGAGATTTGGGTAATGCCTTTGTTTACCCTGCAACGGGTTTTTTAAGGCACCTCTCTGGCGACTGTTAACCCGGGCACAATCAGGAATCCCGGCAGGTAATTATATATGCATATAGCCTCCTCTAAAGGCTAATTGAAGTTTGTGTTAGTTTGCTAGTTTGTCGTAGAATTGCTCATAGTCTGGTCCAATAATTATTCTAGTCCTTGATCTGGACACACCGCTTTTGTTTAAGTCGGTGGTATTGAGACCCTATGACTCAATCTACGATCATATATATATATATATATATATATATATATATATATATATATATATATATATATAGGCTTTAATTCCTACTGAACGTGCGAAAGCCGGTTAGAGGCGACTTGTGCCGCAGCCAGGATTCTCACTATAAAAGTCCCACTTGTTACTGGGGGGAAGTTTGTGTTTGTTAAATTCTAAGAGTGCATAATACAGGTTGAGTGAATTAGCCGAAGGGTTTCTTAATTAAAGTCTTGCCAAGGGTACGTCAAAAAGGAGGAGCCACAAATAAACAAACGTACAAAAATAAACTTTACTTTACACAAAAATAATAATTAGTAGCGAAAGTTAAACGGGCATTTAGGTAAATAAGGATTAAATATTAAACACGGATTAGTCTGGGTTGACAGCAATTATAAATAATAATATCACGGAATTACTCACTTGAATCTCTTTAAAAAAGGAGGGGAGGATAACACTGACGTTAAGCGTCTAGATTTATAATGACTCAATGGGAGTATCAATCACTGTTAATTAAATAGGTAATTTAAGAATAGAGGGACACTGGGTTTACAAATTACCATTAATTGTGATGGATTGGAGAGACGACTACTCAGGTCCAGACGGGGTGGTTCGGGTGGCATTAACATGAGTTCTCGGGGAGAGGAGGGATACGACGACGGGTTGGGGTTGCTGACTGCAGTTCTGGTTAGTTCACTCCTAACTGGATGTGAAACTAACAAATAGTAACTTCCAGTAACTATTTGGATGTTCCTTTTTCTTTCTTAAGTTACGTTGAGCAAAAGAGCGTATTCTTCTAGTCACAGACTCTGCGGGGCGGGATTTGCCTTAGGAACAGCTTGAGACAGCGACCAAGTTAACTCAGCGGCGCGTTGGCAGTCGATAAGTTACGGCAACGAGTCTCGTTCAACGTGAGGGTTACGCGAGTAGGTTTGGAATACTTCTCCAGAGGGATGAACGGCGTTGTCATTTATACCGCGGACTGTGTGAAATCGAGAGAGAGATTCCATTTACGACAATTCGCTTATCGCAGCGCCTTCTGGACAATCTCCATGGTATCATAAAGAAGGCAAATAGAATTTAGGCTTCTCTGTGAGATAGGCCTTTTTTCGTCAGACTTCCTGTCGCCTGTTGGGGAAGTTTGGCACGGATAACGACTTAGGTCAAGGGGAAGGCAGAGAAGGGCGGTAGAATGTCGGGGTAGGGTTGGGGGAAAGAGAGGAGACGAAGGTCAACTTAAACGACAAATTTATTTCGTTCCCACGATTGTCTGGCGACATGCGAGTATGTACGTTCCATACCCTCCCACGCCTACCTATTTCGAGGAACATTATTCCGCCATGAAATAAGGAATAATATGAAAGTTAACTTTACCGGGGGAATTTGTAATTATATTCTTCGACTAGAACAATTGAGTCGGTAATTTTATCAAAACCGTTAGGAATTTACCTTAGTATCTAATGGCTACAAAATACTACTGCTACGTCAGTTTCTCTAATTTACATATACAAAACAAAGCAAAACACATACAGAGTACAGGCAAGGAATAATTATTTATACAAAGAGATACACACACAAAAAAAAAATAATTGACTATTGATTGCTATCTGAAATTGGGTTTCTCGAAAGGCTATCTGCGAGTACATTGTCAGACCCTTTAAGATACCTGATTTCATAACGGTACTCAGCTAGCAATAATGACCAACGCATTAGCCCGCCGTTTCGGTTTTTCCAAGTTTTTAAGTAGGCTAACGGTGTATGATAAGTCTCTATGAAAAATGGACGACCTACCAGATACATTCTAAATTTTGTTATCCCAAAAACAATGACTAGAGCTTCCAGTTCTACCGTAGCGTACGTCCTTTCGTGAGCCGTCAGTCGGCGACTCGCATAGCTTATGGGAGCGGGTTCTTGGTCCTCGTCGTATTGGAGTAATACGCAGCGAATACCCAGTTGGGAGGCATCTGTCCTTACGCCAAATTTTTTTTTGAGGGTTCGGCAGTTTTAAGATCGGGGCGGAGACTAGCTTCTATTTGAGCTCTTCAAAGTGCGCTTCGGCGTCGGAGTTCCACTGGAGGGCGTCCGTGAGTTTCTTTTTTAATAGATCGTTTAGAGGAGCTGCTACAGAAGCGAATTGGGGTACGAAGCGGCGGTAAAACGAAGCGGCACCGAGGGAAGACCGTAATTGCTTCTTAGTGCGCGGTAGGGGCATATTTACAATACCCTTTACCCTATCTTTCTGTGGGGCCAGATGACTTTCGCCTATTTTAAATCCAAGGTATTCTTTGGATTTATAAGAAAAATGGAATTTTGATGGTTTAATAGTTAAGCCATGATGCTTTAAGCGTTATAAAAGCGGGCGGAGGGACAAGATATGGTCGTTTCATGAACGTGTAGCCACATACACGTTATCAAAATAAAAAGAAACGTTTTTTAAACCGTCTATTACACGGCGCATTATGCGGTTGTAGCTACTGCAGGCAGTGACTAAGCCAAAAGGAAGGCGAGTGAATTCCATTAAACCTTTGTCTGTAGGAAAGGCTGTTAGTTTCCTCGCTAATGCCTTTAGGGGGATCTGATAATGGGCCTTACATAGGTCTATCTCAGTGATGTAGGCGGCTCCTTCGAAGATATGTAAATTTTGGTCAATTAGGAGGAGAGGCTCGTTGTCAAACACGGTGACGGTGTTTAGCTTCCGAAAATCGACGCACATCCTAAAGGACTGGTCTGGCTTGCGGACCATGACTATTGGGGAACAGTAGTCGGACGTAGATGTCTCGATAATCCCTAAATGCAAAGATTATCGACTTCCTCATTGAAAGCGTCTCTTAGGTGCACCGGTACGGGATAGGGCTTACATCACACAGGTTCGAGCGTAGTGAGGGCGATATCATGTTCGAACTGAGTCAAGCATCCTGGTGACTCGAAAATGACGTCACTAAATTCTTCCAAAAGCGCCATCATTTGGTTCCTTTGGGCAGGGGTGAGGTCGGAGTTTACATCCAACTCGGAGAAAGGTTCTTTTATGGGGGGCAGCTTGGACGGGAGGACGGGGATGGGACAATCTTCGCTTGACTCTACGCAAATCGAATTAACAATATTTAGGGGGTTGTTTGGGTGGACGGCGTCAATTACCCTTTCTTCGTCCAAGGCGACTATATTGTTTATACAGGCCCGTCTATGATACCTTTTTAGCATGTTTATGTGATATAACTTATCACCTACGGGTGTCTGTATTACGTAATCGACCGATCTATGGGTTTTCTGAACGGGGTAGGGGCCTTTCCATTGCGAGAGAAGTTTATGGGAGTCCGAGGGGAGTAAGAGTAGAACTTCATCTCCGGGCTTCAGTTTTCTGTGTTTGGCCTTTAGATCAAAGTATGTTTGATACTTTTCCATATTAATTTCGGAATTTCTGACTGCTATGTCAGAACACCTTTTTAATCTTTGCCTTAGTTCGAGGACGAAGGAATAAGTGTTCCTTAATTCTGGACACATACGGGAATTTGTCCATAACTCTTTCAAAATACTGAGGGGCCCCCACACGTTTCTCCCGTACAGGAGCTCAAACGGGGAAAATCCGATGGTCCTATGGGGAATTTCGCGGCATGAGAATAACGCAACTGGCAAATATCGGTGCCATTCTTGGGGTTGTTTCATGCAAAGCTTCTTGAGGACGCTTTTCAAGGTCGCATTGAACTTTTCACACATGCCGTTCGCGCTCGGATGGAAGGGCGTGGTAAAAATAGTTTTTATTTGGAGCAGGGTTTTTACGTGTTCCATGAGCTCACAGGTAAACTGGCGGCCTCTATCTGACAAAATTTCTTTGGGCAATCCTTCTCTAGGAAAAATGGAAATAAGGGCTTAAGAGCAAGAGATACTATCGATCCTTTTTAGAGCGACAGCGTCTGGGAATCGGTTAGCGCAGTCTATCAATGTTATTACATGTGTATGACCTTCGGCGGAAGGATGGTGAATTGGTCCGATGAGGTCGATGGCGACTCTCGAGGAGGGCTCTGAAATGACTGGGGTTCTTTGCAGGGGAGCTGGGGCTATTCGACCTTTTTCAGTGGTTTTCTGGCACAAATCGCACGTTTTGCAGAATTATGCAATATCTTTGGCTGCAACGGGCCAAAAAAAGTATTTAAATACTCGCTGAGAAGTCTTGTTATTGCCGAAATGACCGACCATGGGACTTTCATGTGCTAACTCAGGATTTGGTCTACATGTGTGCGCGGAATACACATGACCTTGGAAGGTGGGTCCGAATCATCTCGCGAGGTGCGAAACAGAAGGGAGTCGTTAATGATGTACCTTATGGGACGGTTCCCTCGAACGATCACCTTTTCGTTCTTTCGGGCCTTTTCTTAAAGAGATTGAAGTAAAGGGAAGCTCTGCTGAGCTCTGAGGAATTGTGCATTACTCATTGCGTCCTCTAAAGGAGCCTCTGGGGTGAACAGGCGCGTTGGGGGAGAGGCCTCGCGGTTAGCTTGCGCTCGAGTGACGACAGCTTGAGTCACTTCACTCGGGTAGAGTAGTGCGTTCTGGCCAATGAGTACCAAGCAAAATTTGATGGGAGCTGCCACTAAGTTGGCCCAACCAGTGAAATATTTACACTGTACATGGCAGCGGATTACCGGGAATCTATTTTATCGACCACAGAAGTCGTGTACAATTGCATACTTCTTATGTTGGGGGTCGACAGGGGAAAGCAATTTGTCTGACACCACAATGCATGTGCACTCTGTGTCTCTCACACGAGGGTGGACACTTTACAGCAATTGATCGAGCCGGTTTCGAAATTTAGTCCTCCGGGGGTACTCTTGTTGAACAGGAAGTTCACTTGAAATTCCTGTGGGGATGGAGACGAGGGGGATGACGTAAGCGCGGCAGGCTATTCCGGGGAAAGGGTAGCGGTTACTTGGTGAGCTTGTTGGCTCTGGGTGGGACGTAGGCTGGAATTCTGTACACATTGGGACTTATAATAGCCGGAGGAACCGCAGGAGTAGCATATAACCTGCTTATTCTGGTGCTGGTTATTGTAGGGGGTATTGAAGACTGGGGGTTTTCTGTTTTCGTGGGCTACAAAAGGCTTATTCTTTGGCCTGAACGGGGCTGTGGTCCTTATCAATTGAGGGGGTTTCCTTTGTTGGGACTTCCATTGACTAAATTTATTCTTCGGGGACGGGGGACTATTCTTCCGGGTATCCTGTGGGTATAGGAAATGATTTGTCGCATGGAGATCAGCTTCCTCGAGGCATTCTTGAAAGGTAGACGATCGGCGGTCTTGCACGAATGCTCCGATCTCCTGGGGGAGGGTGGACAATAGCTGGTTTTATAACATAAAGTTAATCAGGGCCTCATACTCCGATTCGACTTTGGAGGATTCTTACCAGAACTGGAGGTTTCGGTTCAGGATATATCCAAAATTTCGGTAAGTTTGACCGGGCTGGATTTTAGCCGATCTAAACTTAACGCGGTAGAACTGAGGGTTCAAGTTGAAGGCGGATAGCAATTCGGCCTTCAAGGTGCTATAGTCTATTGTAGGTTCATGTGGTAACGAGATGAAAATTTCTCTTAAGCGCGGACTAAGCAATAAGAGCAATCTACTGACTCTTTCAGATTCTATGGCCCATACGTTTACCTCGAAGATTTTTTCAAAATGTGTTCAGTATGAGCACAAATATTCTTCGTCTTTATATTGGGGAAGTTTCATAGCGGGGGCCTGGGGTTGATGATCACGTGATCCAACAGAACTGACTTCAACTTGGTCTCTGCTTAATTCCCTTTCATGTTTTCGAATCCTTCCTCTTTCTTCAAATTCTAACTCTTCTTTTCTTCTCCTTTCTTCCATTTCTAACCTTCTTTTCTTCTCCTTTATTCCAATTCTAATCCTTCTTTTCTTCTGCTTTCTTCCAACTCTAACCCTTCATTTCTTACTTCCATTTCACATGCTCTTTACTCTCGCTGTTCGCTTTGGACGAATTCCTTTAGTTCCTGTCCTGTGAGACGGAGAGTTTGTCCTTGCTTGACGAAAACTTCGAACGATTGTGAAGCCCTTGCTGACGCAACTGGTAACTCACGAAAGAACTTACGCACCTGGTAAGAGAATTAGAAGCTGTGATTGTTCCTAACCGATACAATCTAATAACTAACCCACAAAATAACGAATATTTTCCTAGCTTTGCTTTTGCTATCTAGAAAGGATTATTAATGGTTATTATTTATATTCCTTCGGGGAATAGACGATAATTATTAAAATTTACGTTAGTTTATTTGGGCTTCCTTTGACGTTGGCAAGTTTTAGGCTATATTAGTTTGCTTCCTCAAAACTTTTACCCCTTAAAGCTGACACCAATTTTATATATGTCGTAGAATTGCTCATAGTCTGGTCCAATAATTATTCTAGTCCTTGATATGGACACACCGCTTTTGTTTAAGTCAGTGGTATTGAGACCCTATGACTCAATCTAAGATCATTATATATATATATATATATATATATATATATATATATATATATATATATATATATATATATATATATATATATATATATATATATATATATATATATATATATATATATATATATATATATATATATATATATATATATATATATATATATATATATATATATAGGCTTTAATTCCTACTGAACGTGCGAAAGCCGGTTAGAGGCGACTTGTGCCGCAGCCAGGATTCTCACTATAAAAGTCCCACTTGTTACTGGGGGTAGGTTTGTGATTGTTGAATTTTAAGAGTGCATAGTACAGGTTGAATAAATTAGCCGAAGGGATTCTTAATTAAAGTCTTGCCAAGGGTACGTCAAAAAGGAGGAGCCACAAATAAACAAACGTACAAAAATAAACTTTACTTTACACAAAAATAATAATTAGTAGCGAAAGTTAAACGGGCATTTAGGTAAATAAGGATTAAATATTAAACACGGATTAGTTTGGGTTGACAGCAATTATAAATAATAATATCACGGAATGACTCACTTGAATCTCTTTAAAAAAGGAGGGGAGGATAACACTGACGTTAAGCGTCTAGATTTATAATGACTCAATGGGAGTATCAATCACTGTTAATTAAATAGGTAATTTAAGAATAGAGGGACACTGGGTTTACAAATTACCATTAATTGTGATGGATTGGAGAGACGATTACTCAGGTCCAGACGGGGTGGTTCGGGTGGCGTTAACACGAGTTCTCGGGGAGAAGGGGGATAAGACGACATGTTCGGGGCTGCTGACTGCAGTTCCGGTTAGTTCACTCCTAACTGGATGTGACACTAACAAATAGTAACTTCCAGTAACTATTAGGATGTTCCTTTTTCTTTCTCAAGTTAATTTGAGCAACAGAGCGTATTCATCTAGTCACAGACTCTGCGGGGCGGGATTTGCTTCAGGAACAGTTTGAGACAGCGACCAAGTTAACTCAGCGGCGAGTTGGCAGTCGATACGTTACGACAATGAGTCTCGTTTAACGTGAGGGTTACGCGAGTAGGTTTGGAACACTTCTCCAGAGGGATACGGCGTTTTCATTTATACCGCGGACTGTGTGAAATCGAGAGAAAGATTCCATTTACGACAATTCGCTTATCGCAGCGCCTTCTGGACAATCTCTATGGTATCATAAAGAAGGCAAATAGAATTTAGGCTTCTCTGTGAGATAGGCCTTTTTTCGTCAGACTTCCTTTCGCCTGTTGGCGAAGTTTGGCACGGATAACGACTTAGGTCAAGGTGAAGGCGGAGGAGGGCGGTAGAATGTCGGGGGAGGGTTGGTGGGAGATGGAGGAGACGAAGGTCAACTCAAACGACAAATTTCTTTCGTTCCCACGATTGTCTGGCAGCATGCGAGTATGTACGGTCCATACCCTCACATAGTTCTAACTTGTGTATCGATTGTGTGTATTTTTGATAATAGTCTGATTGGCCAGCTCGTTTTTTTTTCTGGTCCTCTTTGTGAAAAGAAGTGTAATTTTGAAATTGAGAATAGTCATTTCTTTTTTTTTTGAGAAAATTGGCAATATTTTGGCAAAACATTTTCCGCTACTCTTTATAAAGTAAATGGTTGCACAACCTTTTTCACATACTGTGCCATTTTTCATGCTATTAAGATCATAAAGCCTTGGTATTTCTTAAAAGATAAGACCTCTTCATTACTTACTGAGAGGTTATTATCGAGTGTTAATTTTTATTCAGATCATAAAAATATTACTATACTTCGATTATTTTATTCTGGTTGTTATCTCATTCCCATGTTTGTTAAATATTGTTGTCGTTCAGTGTCTACCAATTGTTAGGCTATGTTTCAGCAGTTTTAGTAATATTTTTTACGATGGTATTAGTCGGTAGATATTTTGGTATTATAATCTTCACTGATTATAATAAAAAATCCATTCTTTTTGTCAAATACTAAAAATAATGTTAATGAAAACTTTAACGGTTTAAAGGTTAATGGATTTGTAAACAAAGGACATCAATACTACATTCATGTAATGTTTAGCCCTTTTGGTCTGTAAAGTGTTGAGTGACCAGTGAAGGCAAAGGGAAGGGCCGAAATATAAGCCTAATACATGCAGAAAATCTCTATGCTGCCACAATTTTTTTTTTGCACGAGTGTGTGATCACATTTAGTTGCCTTCTGCAACGTGAATCTAACACCACGTTAGAGGTAATTTACTCTTCCACCACAATGAGTCTAATACAAAAGATATTTTTCCTAAAAATAAAAGTCTTACCTCGAAATAGTTTTAAATTTTATTTTGAAAACTGTGACTTATTCCTTAACAACACAAAAACTAAGGAAATTATAAATTAATCAAATACTACACGTGCCTGTGATTAATGTCCCGACGAAATTTATATACCAGCAAAAAAATTAGCGTCATTTTTCTTTTTCTTCTTATCGTAGCTCTTCACAGTTGGCGAGAAAACGATTTGAGGGATCAACAAATGCTCCTCGACAGGCGAGTAAATGAGGAGGGAAATTAGTAAATATATAAACAAGATGAAACGATTGAAAGCAGCTGGGCTTAAAGGAGTAAAACATAGAATTAGTGAAACTTCCGAGTATGGCTTTTAACCGCCCTATTTTGGACGGGGTAGTTCTAGTAGATCTGAGAAGAGTTAACTATCGTCTTGCTTATTTAATGTCAATCATTGGTAACTCTTAGAATCGATATTTAGAGATAGGACGGTAAGTCATATAATCTAATCATAGACACAAAACATGGATTATTGTGAGAACACTAGTGTTTAGCGAGTTTATTGGATTTTTTCCTAAAAAAAATGATATCTACGAGGGAGGAAAGGTTTAACACTGGCCAAAATGGATTTAATTTGGTGAAGAAGCGCTTCAACGCGCTCATAGTTAATATATTGACTTGTTGACTATTTTCAGATGAAGGAAGCACAGATGAGAACGGTCACTGAAAGAGGCAAGGGTAGTGAGTATAATGCTGCCAGCGATTACTTCCTCGATAAGCATGTGTGCAAATGCGTTTTCTGTATTTCTTTCCCACTTTTCTGTAGCTGTATTCTTGTCATCGCAAGTAAGCGAGGACCTGCGGGAAGATCTTTCCTATCTATTCTCTCAACTGTTGCGAATGTGTATTAGAGGAGTGCTATTGCCATTCAGTTACATTCAACTTTGCAGAAATCATGAGTGCACACGTAGATTATAATTGTTTATCCGTATTTCTAGACACAACACAACAAAAATTAATAAAAAAGAAACGTGATTTGGTATTCGTGTAGATAACAGTGTATTTGCAGTTCTCATACTAACATTCGAGTCAAGGGTCTATGTTTGGGTCGTATTTAAGTTGTAAAGAACCAAATCCGGTTAGTCCACTGATGTTCTTTGCTACACTCTCCAACTCTTCTTCTCGCGTTGCCCTCGAATGGTTGCTGGGTTCTTCGCTGGTCTCCATTCTGTAGTTCTTCTTATTTTTAAGTTAACTGCGTCAAATTCAAGTAAATTAAACGACCTAAATACACGAACAGATTCAGATAGAGTAAAATGAGGCTGTGTAATATTTTTACCTTCTGCAGTTTGACTTGGCCGATAATTACTAAATAAACAGTTCGTTAATGTTACACAAAAGGCAATAAATAGATTAAAATTCCCAACTAACACCCATAAAATGAGGGGTTTTTAATATTGAGGTGAACAATAGTTAAACCTTGGCATTATTATAAGGTTTTATGAAATTTATGGGTGCATTATGATATATTGCAGCCTGCAACAGCAACAAAGGGGGTTAGAGATTAGGGATCTGGCCCAAGAAACTCTGCCTTCATAGATGAGTGATTCCAGCCCCTCTTGATCTAAAGTGACCTAAGCAATTACCATTTTTGGCTACGCGGTTTTATGACATTTCACACCCTAACTTCGCCAGTTGATTTAGGAAAGATTTTTAAATCGCTTTTTGAGAGAGGTGCCCTCGTTTTTTCTCTACCATAAATTCATGGTGTTGCAGGAAGCTCGTGTTGTCTCTAACGGCACAGCCATTGACCTGGCTTTTGTGGACAAGTTCATGAGCACTGTTTATCATAGTCGGGAATTTGACACCTAGTTTGTGCGCGTCTGACCTAGAGAAACGCATGTCCACCCCTCCTACCGATCCATATATGTACATACTCCACTTCAGTCAGTTGTACGCACCATCTGCAGACATACATATGCCCAACGGCGCATATATATGCATTTTCATACGCACGTACACACCCAACTAAAGACGCACCTACGCCACTGTAGATATGTATAATCTTTTGTCACACATACATCACAACATATATGTATACGCAATGAACTTTGAATACAAATACATCACTTTAGGTATACATACTGATCATTAGATGTACATAGACCAGCGTAATCTATCGATTTATCTCTCTCTCTCTCTCTCTCTCTCTCTCTCTCTCTCTCTCTCTCTCTCTCTCTCTCTCTCTCTCTCTCTCTCTCTATATATATATATATATATATATATATATATATATATATATATATATATATATACCACTCTGAAGGCGCACTTATATCATCGCACATATGCATATAGATCTTTAATCGCCCCCTCCTTCACAGATATATACACCCATGTAAAGACCTAAATACACCTTAGTAGATATATGTGCATATATAAACACATACACTGACACAGAAATACACTCCATCTATGGAGGCACTTACATGGCTGCAGATAAATACTCATAGATATATACAACAATCTATTGACGCACGTGCACCACCCTACTTAGGCACACCCAGCTATATACACATACACTCCACCGCAGATATGCACTCGCATCTACAGACGTACAGTGAAGTGACGCAATATTTTCCCCTTAAATTTTCAATATTTGTGAAATATTTCATCTGGTTATAAAACTAAGAGAAAACTCATTAAACATAAATTTAACCGAAGAAATACAAAGAAAGATTTTCTTTTGTCTATAACAACAATTGCTAATAAATAAAATTTACTCGGTGACAAAAGTATTCGACCAATAAGTATTTCAGTTATTTAACATTTCGTGGCGTAAACTTTACTTGTAATAAGAGCACGAAGACGATTCTCATAGGTTGATATTAGCTTTTTCGCAATAATCTCTGCTATTTTGTTCCAATATTCTAAGCAAATCCCCCTTAAAGAAATAAGGTAATTTGGGTTTCTTTTCGGATTGCAGGGTTCACTATTAGCCAAAAAATGCTTAATAGGAATGAGTTCTGGCGATGACTTGGCCATGGAATGAAGTTTATTTTTCTATTCTTAAACAATTCTTGAGTTAATTTGTCCGTGTGCATAGGATCGTTGTCCTACTGAAATATCCATTGATGTCTGGCGTAGAAATTTACCACACCTGGGAGCAGTTTTCCTTGAGTATTTTTCTATACGTGGCACTATCCATTTCCCTATCAATGATGTAAATGTTCCTGTGCTAGGTGCAGTAAAACATTTCAAAACCATGTGACTATCTCTTCCGTGTTTTATGTTTGGGATGTTGTTGTATTAGGATCATAGGCAGTTCCTTCTACCCTCTAAACGAGACGAGCATCCTTTTGGCCGAAAGGCTTTATTTTAGTCTCATCTGACCGGACAACATTGTTTCAAAATATTAAAAACTAGCAGAGGTAACCGTCGTTGCCCGGGTAAAATGTGCGTTCAAAAATAAAGCAAGATGGATTTGATCTTTTTCTTTTTTTTATTCTTTACAAACAATATTCTCATTCTATGAACTAAACTTAATCTTGTTCAGCAACTATGCAGAACTTCTTGGTCTACAGTATTCTTAGTTTTTCCTTGTGCAGCTTATACAAACTGTGATTACTTTTGCTTATAAATCTAGAGCAATCAACTTAGAATTGACCATAAGAAAAACAGGGTTCCTCTAAATATAACTATGCCCTTAACTAATAGAATTTCACCTTACGATTTTTTTAAAATTCATATTTATAAACTTACACGGATTGGGAAATGTAGTCTTCTCAATATAAATGGCAATTCTGAGCCTGATTGATTTAGGGGTATTCTGTGAATGAAGACATCTTCTCCTTTTCCACTTCCAGTAAGAATGGTTGCCTCTATGACATGTGGCATCAAATTCTTTACAACCAGCCAAGTGCCATTAGAGTTTTTTAGGGAGCCACATTATATACATTTACTACTTTCAATATAACTTTGTGAGGAGATATTTCAAAAGGTTCTAGAGAGTTTAGGAACATTGTTCTACAATCAACTATTTAAGCATGAGCCGAAATTGTATAAACTAACTGACTTGAAAATTTGTTTACTTCCTGAGATGGTAAAAAGTAGATGTTTATTGATTCTGCACACGGTGTTGTTCTTAGGAGCCATTATAACTCTCTCACACTGCCAGTTGTAGTTTTTTTCAGTTTAGAGGGAGATTGGGTAATGCCTTTGCCTTGAGATTATCAATAGTATTAATAACTAAGCAGAGAGGAGATATTTCTATTCCGCCATCAACATCCAGAGGTACTTGGCCATTTCCCAGTGTCAGAATGTTTTTTTGTAAATTGTGCTGACAGTTGACCACCAAAGAGCTCTGCTCTCATATTGTGTTTAGAGACAGTGCTCTAATATTTCTAGACAAACAAAATGATTTTAGGCAAGCGCGGACCTCATCTTTCCTGGTTCCTTTAAGGATCACTGGAAGTGTCCGCATGAAATCACCTTACAGCAAAAGAGTGACGTGTCCCATAGGAGCCTTACAATCCCTGATGTCTAGCATTGTCCTGCCTGGTGCTTTAAGGCACCCTTATGAGCCACTGAATGAGGTACAAGGTGTTTCCCGGGAAAAAAAAGGTCTACTGACCAAAGTTGCGTGCTCTCACTTATTCTGATTTATGAGCTTACGACCTTCAAAACTTTCAATAATTTCCCGGCTAACCTTAGGAGGACTTTTGCAATTATATCGTCCGAAAGAAGTTGTAAAACAACATAAGGGTTTCAACTTCCGTTAGAATCGGACAAATAGTTACAATGTTATTACCAAAACAAAATAAAAGCAAAACTGGGACTAACGGACCGACCGACCGACATAATGCGATATAGAGTCACACGCGACTAAAAATCATAAGCAAGATACAGGTTGAAATTCTTATATTTATCACAAATTATTCTTTAACCGATGCTACATCACAACACTTCTTGGTAGACAATATTCTTCATCTTTCATCGTGGTCCAAGGACAAACAGATTGCTTTTGCTTTTCACACGTGAACAATGATATAGGGCAAAACTAACTTGTCTCCCGGGGGCTTAGACCAGGCTCACGTTTCCTCTTCCCAGCAACTGGGGCAGGTTTGGAAAGGGGTATGCAGCTCCATTAGGGGGCCATTGAGAGACTCGGGAACATTTCCATTATCTTCCAAGGACTATTTTATATAAAAATACACTTCTTTTTTTTATCTAGATTGTCTAACCTTTCTTCCTTTAAATGGACAGATAGACAGACACACACACACACATAGACTTCATTTTTATTATATAGATTTAAGTGTGCAAATACTTGTATCACCTCACAGTCTATACACAACGGAAGATATACACATACCTATTCATAGCCGCAAATATGGACTATGGACATGTATACGAACATACATAACTAAGGATATAAACATACACATGTATAGACCCACATATGGACATGTACGTACACATAAACAACCAAGTATATATACATACTCATCCATAGACGCACATACACAACTGAAGATAGCACACCTATCAATATACGCAAATATGGGTATATAAAAGGACATCTACAACCCCAGATATACACAGAAAACAATGGACGCATTTGCACAACCTTAGATATACACATTTGTTTATAGACTCACTCCATCACTGATATACACAATCAGTGATACACTTTTAAGAGCCTCTTACTAATATTCAAATATGAGTAAAGTGAGTGATTCTTGGTGACATGAGTCTCTTCTTGGTGATGAAGGATGTGCAACGCATCACTCCGTGCTGCCTCGAGAAACGATGAAATAGTCCAATTGATTGAAGAAGCTTGGGGACTAGCGCCACACCCTTCGAAAAATTGAACCTGCCTCCAACAAGTTGTCACTAGACCAAGTGCAGAGTTTTCCCTCGAACATTTCTTCCCCGGTAGTTACCGCCGGGTTCTCCTTCCCCTCTTTTATTTAACTCGAAGAGGACTTGCAACTTCCCATCCGAGCACGGCTTAAGACTTGTTTACGCGAAGTCAGAGAGAAGGGTTGTTTAGATAAATTTATTATGGTTGCATTTAAATATAGTAATGTTGTGGTTGCATTCCTTAGATGCATCAGAGAGGAATACCAACACGTTCATCTCAAATAATACTCGAACTCAATTGTATAAACCTTTAATGATTCCGAGAAATTCCAAGCCTTTACATTTTACCCAAGTAGATGAAAATATTCCTTGTTCAGTCAAGTACATGCATGCCAGCATCATGTACAATGTACATCTTTGAAATAGGAATTACTGTGCACTTCACTAGTGTGGATTATTTAATACGTGTATGTGATACGAAATCCTATTTGCCGACCTCTGGACACGAGTATTCTTCTCTCTGTACTCCCATGTGTAGGTGTGAAAGCGTCATTTCATATATCCTCCATGATATTCTATCGCACCTATTTCCTCTATTTCTTTGGTCATTAGTAATTCAAGCGACGAAATGGAGTTGAATAAGAATTATCTGCCTCTAAACGGGACGCAAAGGAAACAACAAAAATTTCTCTAGAATTTTTAATAATTTTCTGAAAGTCATTAAATTTCAAAGTCGGGAAATATATAAAATTAATTCCCTCAATTATATTGGACGTGAAAAGGCATCATTTTGGTAAATAACTCCGTTTAAAATTATTCGCAACATTTATTTTTCTGTTTTGGTTACTTCATCGGTGATTAAGGACATCAAAAGTCATATTATATTAAAAAATAACATAATATTTTTTATCCATCTTATTCCTTATCTGCAGCTTATTTCCAAATTAAAAAAAAATCATGATTTTAGGCTGCACACATGTGTAACAGCAGTTCTCGAGAGAGTCAACACGCGCAATTCGGAGGCCTTTGAATGTAAGCGGACTGTCGAGGTTTAGTGAGTGGGTAATCCCAGTCCCACTTCCTGAACATATATTTTATTACTGCACCAAGGTGAAGCGGAGGGAAGGTGTATCAAATACAACTACCCTAGCAACTTTCAGTGAATCTGAATAACCCCGGTGCTTCCCTTTTGATCAAAATTAAGATAATGATCTCCTGAGTGTGTCCCCACTCAGTAAAAGCCAGTCTTGGGTGGACCGGTGTAATATTGAGATTTAAGCCGAGTGGATTGATTAATAATTGCCAAAGGATCGTCCAAAATAGTTAAACACACAGATACAAAAATAATCTTTAATGTACATGAATTAGAAATAAGAAACAGCGTATATAGGTAAAATAGAATTAATCTTTGCACTGAATAAGTAAGTCTACAATATGTCGTGGGGATTATACTTGAAAATTACTCACTAGGATGCTTGCGTCTTAATGGCACCCGACAGAATGAATGGAATAATAGTATTGAATTAAGCACTGAATTAATCAATTTTAATACTCGAAGTTATGGGCTCGAGATGGGAATGCTAGTTAACGAATAAACTGGTGAAGTTAGGGGAGGGGATAATTCGCTTTAACGATAGCTTTGATTTCTTAAATATTATTGAGAATGACGGTGAAGATCTTATTCTGGTGACGATGATCGCACTTAGTCCGCCCCTTCGAGGTTACCGAATGAGAATGTAATCCTAGACCGGTAATATAATGATCCTATGCCGGGTCACGAAGGCGAGCCAAACTGAGGCTCAAATCGGACTTCTTCCTCGAAGTGACTGTCCGATTATTCGGCTCCTGGAGTGGGTAGCCAAAACCGATTACCTAGCTACGTCTAGGGTAATCCGCAGAGCGAGGTCCCGTGTAACCTCAGACTCTGAAGGGGAGCCTGCGAGAAGTTTGGCCCCTACAAGCACTGTGACGGCAACACACAAATTCCCCGAAGTTTCTTTCTTACAACAGGCGAACTGTTTCTTTTGTGGAACAAGCTCCACACATTCGACGTAGGTCCAAGGTCTTCTGCCTGACTCCAGGGAGAAGTTTCCCTTTTATTTTCTTCACGAGCAGAATTCGAGAGAGAGCACCGAATTCTCATAAATTCCGTGTTGCTGCGTGAAAGACCTTTTCATCTGCTGCCAGACAAAGTAAATCTTTCACACTTTCGCTCCACGCCGCAGTTTACGACGGCGCGAAAACTCGGACCTTCCTCTGCTAGCAAGTGTCTTAACGCGGCAGACATTTTCCTGAACGGCCGCATCTAATTTAGTTGTCTCAAAGGCACGAAAAGGGGCGGAGGGAATTCGAGGCGAAAGGTAAATTTGGAATACGGGAGGGACTCGCAGCTTGTGTTGGGGTATTCCTGCGTACACTAATGTACGCGGTATTTAGACTTCTACACGGACTAATTAAGTTCGTCCGCTGATATACTTTGCTCGCTCGACCTCCTTCTGTCTACTCTCTTCTCTCCGGCTGACCTTGAGTGGCTCCTAGGGTCTTTGCTGCTGATCATTCTCATCGATGGCAAATAGGAGAGATCTGTAAAGAAGGCAGTGAAAATGAAGCGATAATGTGATGAAGATATATGATATAAAAGCAGATTTCCGTGCAGCCACTCATACCGATGTAGATAGAAGTCACGTAATCCTCCAGAAGTCAATTTCAACATGCTGGTACATGCTACACCTGGCGCTCCATTGTGAATTACTCATTGAGGCAGGAAGGGCGTGCCATTTCTCCAGGTTTTAGGTGTAATATGGGTTTAACGCTGCCATACTACCATCTATGAGCCCTTTTGCGGGGTTCATTCGTACGAACTTTGGTTTAGCTGAGATTTTGCGAAAACTAGAAAGATCTTCCCGTTGAAATGGCTGAAAGTGCTATTGCCGATGCCATTGGGCTGCAACTCCACGCTTAACCAATGGCCCTTTTGATGCTACACTTCCGCACGCAGCAAAGAAGGTGAGGCAGGATCGCATTAAGAACATTGGTTGGTTTGAAAAAAGTGGCGCTACTGTTGACATTTTTATAAAGTTAAGCAACTTAACCACTCTTAAGACAGACATTAGTGCACTTTTAACATTAAAAGATAGGCTCCTGGCCTCTTAGAATAATTATTAATACCTCTATAAACTTTTAAGAGACCTATTAATAACACTGACAAAAATTAAAACCGCATGTAACAGGCACTCTTAAGAGACCCATTATAGCAGTTAAACTTTTAATAAGTAGGCTACAGGCCTTTTTAGTGAAGTCATACAGACCCTTTTCGGATTGAAATAGGTACGCACTTGCCAGATTAAAAGACTATTAATATTACTTTAAAGTAAAAAGTATACCAAAGCCCTCTTAATATCCCTATTGATAGCACTTTATTATTTTTAACAAGTAGGCTATATACCCTTTTTAATCATTAATAACACTTTAAAATTTTAAAAGGGTAGCCCGCAGACCCTCTTAGGAGACCCATTAGTAACAGTTTAAAATTTTAAAAACTTATGCCAATACCATTTTAAGGCAAATTTTGTTTAGGGGACACAAACCAAAAAAGGCTGGTGACGTCACCAGGGTGGCTGCCTGTGAGACAGCCATGTGATCCACGAGTGTGAACAAAGAATAGCTTATAAACGCGTTCTTCTTATAAAGACAAAATTCCCGATTTGGTACTTTTTGGGTTATAAAGGGTCTTTCAATAAGGTCGCTCAATTTTTAAATTAAATAAAACAAGTTGTGTGTGATATATGCACTCAATTTATTTTAAATCTGAGAGTAAATTTTATGGCATTAAGTGTAGAATATGACGTCGTTCAAATGTCCGCCGCGGCTTTGCTTGGTGGAACTTATTCAGGAGGCCCAATTTTCGATGACTTTGTCGCATAAATCTGGCTAAATTTGATGGATGCTGTTCGTTATGTTTACTTTAAGGACATCAACTGTTTGCGGATTATTCGCATAGAGCTGCGATTTAAGGTAGCCCCAAAGAAAGTAGTCTAATGGCGTTCAATCGCATGATCTCGGTGGCTAGTTGACGTCGCCACCGCGCGAAATGACCCTGCCCTGAAATCGATGGTGCAAAATGTCTATCGTGGCGTGGGCAGTGTGGCACGTAACGCCGTCCTGTTGGAACCACATGTCGTTAATATCAATATCAGGCATATAATTCAGTTGAGGCCACAAGAAGTTGCTTGTCATCGATCTGTAGGTCTCGCCATTGACGGTTATGGCAATCCCATCTTCGTTCTCAAAAAAATACGGACCGATGATTCCGTTAGACGGGAATCCGCACCAAACAGTGACTTTGTTGGGATGCAATTGGTGCTGGTGTATCTCATTTGAATTGTTTTCGTCCCAAATCTGATAATTTTGCTTGTTCACAAATCCATTCATCCAAAAATGGGCCTCGTCGCTGAAGATGATTTTTTGGCAGAAATTTGGGGCAACTTCCGACTGCTCTAGAGCCAAATCAGCGAACACATCGGCGTTGTTTATGGTCGTTTACCTTAAGTTCCTGGGTAAGTTGGATTTTGTGCGGGTACAGACCCAAGTCCCTACGCATAATTCGCCAAACCGAAGTCGCAGAAAGGTCAAGTTCTTGTGAACTTATTTACGGCAGCGATGTTTTCAGCAGACCTTGCGTTTCGGTGACGTACGAGTGTTGGCTGGTTGTTGATCGACCCTTTGCCTCGAATTTGGCCACCAAGCGTTGAACAGTGGACTCAGCAGGACGATTGTGGCGAGGATAGAAATCACGTAATGCGAGGAACGTTTGTCGAACGGAGCACTGATTTTGATAATAACATTTGATGATCTGCACACGCTGTTCAACGCTATAACTTTCCATCGTGACTGGCCAAGTACTACTGAACAGTTCACAGTAAGGTTGCCAGATGTCGCTTTAACAAGGCCACTATCGCTTGACAAAGCTCAAACGTCCTTTTTGAAAGACCCTTTATAACCTAACCTAACCTTAACCTAAAAAATAAATGTAATGGACCGATTGAATCTGATTTAGTGAAAATGAAAAGTAAAGTAGCAGAATTTTTTTTATTATTTTAAAGGATAGAAATTTCTTGTATTTATAAATTTGCTGAACCAAGCGAAGCAGCTTCGCAGAATATTATTATGGAGTCAAAGGGGCCAGTCGACCTTTCTGGCCAGTGACGTCACCATCCATTTTTGCGTTTGTCCCCTAAACAAAAAACGTCGATTTTTAGTCATTAGTAACATTTAAAAAAATAGGCCACATACCAATTTAGTCAATAATAACACTTCAAAACTTTAAAAACGTAGGCCACAGGCCCTTTCAAAAACGATTAATCCCACTTAACTGTTAATAAGTAGGCCACTGGCCTTCTTAAAAAAACCATAAATAACTGTTATTTACTTCAAACTAAGAAGCGAAAACGAATGGGGGAATCTTCACCCAAACGCTGCGTGGAGAGATATGTAAAAAAGTAGTGAAGTTGGTGGAAGTAAAAATATGAAGAGCGTAAATAGGCCAAATAATCCAAAGCAGGCGCACAACCCTCAAGAGGCTTCCTCCAGCTCTTACCATTGATGTAAACACCCGGGGGGGGGAAATGTCTGGGTAAGGACAGCACGCAGTGTTCATCTGCTGTCTGCAGCAGGGTTGTCTGACCGCCCCCTTGCGGGGGAGTTATTGATAGAGCGAGAAAGTGTAAAGGAAACTCCGAATATTTTACGAGGAGGTCCCGCAGTTGTCATAATAACCAATCAATGCTCCATGGCAACCAAAGTTTATTACCTGTAAATAAACGTATTTGAATAGAACAGCAGGAGAATTTATAGGGTTGGTAAACAAAAGGTTTTTTGCCATTTCATTTCCCTAGGGCGGAGGGGGGCACAAATGCGTACTTTTGAGTTTTTTTGTTCGAATTTGTATCTGTATGTTTATAATATTACATACCGGGCCTTAATTTTTAAGGTGAATAGAAAACTTGTCAGAAAATGTGATTTAACATCAAAATATCGTTGAAATATCTAAACAAGAAAAATAGAACCTAGGGTTTAATTGCGAGATATTTTGAATACTAGTTCCATTGTTCTAAGCAGTTATGCGTCTTTAGCTAGCATATGCAGCTCAGTTCTGGTTTCCTTATCCTCAAAAGTATATTGCTGCATTGGAAAGAAGAAAGCGAAAAGCGACAAAGCTCATTACAGAGCAGCGAAACGAATCTTATAAAGACAGACTTAATGAATGGAAATTGCTCTCGCTCGAAGATAGAAGCCTTCTTGACCACTTGATAGAACTTCTCAAGATTCTGAAAGGTTAAATAATATAAAATTTGTTTCACTATTTGAACGCGCTTTAAATAAAAGGCGAACGAAAGGTCATAAATTGAAATTAAAGAGTTATCAAACGAATATCGTGAGGACAACTTTCAATTATAAAATCATTTTCACTTGGAATATCTTTCCTACTAGTAAAATTTAAAGTACTCCAATCAACATATTTACAAATAAATTAAACAAGAAACTATTTAACTATTAACATATCAATGTTAAAGCACACGTAATACTAATCATAGATTAACGTGTTACTTTCTTTTTACTATCAGGGTTCTACAAATAACTTTATTTTTTACCTTCCTCCTTTTACTTAAGACTAACCAAAACAGGAGATCTAGAGGATTTTTACAATCTTGATTCTATAAACAATCTCTTTTTCTTTTCATCTCCATTACTCAGTTTAATTTTGATCTCACTTCTTAAAAAAGTACTGCTCCGTTAAAATGTCTAGTGCGTCAAACAATCAAACCAATTCCCAAGTTTACAAATAAATCGTATTAAGAAAGACTGCAAGCTTTAGACATGAACAACTGATTGAATTATTGAAAATGCTAAAAATATTTAATAATATTGATTATAGGTTACACTTTGAGATGAATATAAAGCAAACGCTCCAACATGGCCATCGATGCTTTAGTTATAAAATCATACGAACGTGAGATAGTCTACTTTGTTAAAACATTGACTTGACGAAATATATTTAAATATAAGTGAATAGTACCTAATAGAAAACAGAGATGAGAACGCTAACTAAACAAGCAAGAAGAGTAGTCAGGAATTGAAAAAATAAAGGACGACAGCAATTATTCCTTTGAAAAACGTGTGCCGAAGACATTTTCCGTGTTGTGAATGTGTATTCGAGGGAGATCAATTGAGTTTAAGTTCTATTACCGCAGATTCCTGCATAAATCATTGGTTACATGTAGATTATTGTGCATTTGTATTCTTAGACCTAGTACAAAAATTATTAATAAAAAGGAGCATGATTTTGTTTTTGGTTCACTTGTAGATAAATGTGTATCTGCATTTATCAACCTAACTTTAAGGTTGGGCAGGTTCATGTTACTATTGTGAAGGGACAAGTCTCGCATCAATTTTTTGAAGTCTTAAAGCTAACAACCTTGAAATATATAAACAAATGAGAGTTATATTCAATACACTCTAGATAGTGGAAGTAGGAAGAGATTATCATGTTTTACTTTATTAAACTAAGCAGTAGATAATATGCATTTATCATTCTAGAGTTACACATAAATAATTTATAGCATTTTGTAATTTAAAAGAATCAGGATTTGAATGGGAAATATTATATTAAACTTATGACATTTAGTAGAATATTATTCCTTTAATGTGTCACGAGGAGAGAGAGAGACGTATACTTGTGGGCAAGCGTGCAAGTCCAGTTATATATTTGCCCATTTTGGAATATTAAACGACTTTCCCCACCTGGAGAGAAATTTCCGCGGAATCTAAGAAAAAGATAGAAAATTCTGCCTTTAGATTTCATCGTATTCCTACGCTTCCGAAATAACTGGGATAAACTCGCCTCTATCTCCTGGATGGTAAAGAGACAGCTCGCGAATGGTCTTCAGGCTTAGAAAGGGAGATACAGCAAAACTGCCTTCCTACCTGGAGCTATGTACACATGCCGTGTGTGAGGTTTTGTGTACACGCTTGCTAGTCTCCGTGTGGAGGTATGTGCACGTAGAGAATATGCCCCTACAGCGTTAACGGTAAGTAATTAAAGTCCTTTTACATATACATAATTATGTTCGTCAACTGATGTAGTATTCTTTGCTAGTCTTGAGTGGACCTTATGGTCTTAGCGGTTCTTCATTCCGTATGGCCTCTTCTTTAATTAGTCTCTCACTTTCCCTATTCTTAATCCAAGAATGAAAATTCACGACTCGATCACGCCAGTTTACATCCTTCACTTTAAAAAATGCAGCCTCTTTACTCCTGTAAGAACTGCTTTTGGGTGAGCATATGCATACATATACAGACACGAGTGTTGGCATTCTAGGTGAAAAGTAAATTTAATGTCTTGTCTATTAGAAATCTGTGGAAATCAATGCAGTAAATCTTAAAACGTGGCCAATCCACCTTTTAGTGTTCAGATTGAACATATTTCAGTCATTTGTGAGGCTTGAATTTTAACATTGAAAAATTATATGTAGTCTTCTCGGATTTGATGCAATGAGGTTGTGAGTGACATCCGGAGGTTTGTTTGCCTTCCTTCTTCCGAGACTAGCAGCTTTCCCCGATAGATCCACTGCTTGGAACAGAATTGGGGCAATAAATCTTCAAGTCATTTTGCCCTCCTCTAACATTACCATTTTCTTTAACGATCTCTCCTTACAAACATTATGCCTGAACTGCTTTGATGTTATAGTGATTTAAATACGAAAAAAATATTTTCTATATTATTGCATCAAAGAGGAGAGTTGCGCTGGTCATAATAGTCTCACCTTCTGCCATTATTTGCTACAGTTCATTTCTCACAGATCATGTCTCCGGAGCCACTTATCCACTGTTTCAGGTTCTTTTCCTACTCAAGATTTTCCTTCCCTCTACCTTCAGATAGAACAAAAGGAGTAGGTCATTTTCGCAAGGTGACATTGGCCCCTCTCCGCTTTCCCAATGACGAGAAGAAGCAAAATAACAGAATGAAGTCGGGAAAGGCATAGGATCCACTCAATGATTAATTCATAGTATTACTGTATAGTTTAATAAAGTAAAACAAGTTAATCTCCTCCTACTTCCACTATGTCGAAAGTATTTATGTATTCACCGTTTTATGTATCCAACAGTTTGTCCAAGGACAAACAAACCTACCTTTGAGCTTCCGTAAGGAGGTGGGAGATAGGAGTGTATATCTATCCATCCAGAGCATTATAAAATCATACACCAGTTCTAAATAGCTTATCGCCTTTTCGATGGAGATGATGATATGAACTTGTAAGCCAATGATATAGGCTTTAATCGCGACCCAATAAAATGAATGTTGAATACTGGCACTTCATTCTCAGATGGCCCCGAGCTGCCAACGTGAACTGGGTTAGCATGGTAGATTATGCACCCAGCTTCTTATAGTGACAACATAATTAAGGAAAATTGGTTTCCTGTAAGGTAAGCGGAACTAAAATATAAGAACTAAACACTTTACTTAAGTAACCAATTCCCCCTATGCGCAAAGCGCAATTGCCTACAACTTTAAAACCAATAATTGTATCAAAAATTGGGAAGAAAGATCTTCCCATTGTATATAAGCTCTAACTCACTAATTTGGTGGGTCAAACTTCCGTACTCGAGCTAGATTTATCTAGAGCAACACTTTCACTGTAGGTCATCAAGACAATATTTTAACCCTCTGCCCAAACTATGTTTGCTGCAATTGGACCAAGGTATGAGTTAAATAAGTTTTAAAGATTTGGACAGGTTTATTAAAAAAGAGAAATGTTTGAAAATAGAGAATGTTTGAATTAATGTGACCTCAAGGTGCGTTTGAAATAATATTTTAAATGTAAATAAAAGTGTTTTTATTTACCGGGTGAATCTTCATAACGATTTGCATAACTTTTTAAAGAATAGTGCAACATTTAAACACCGATAGAGGAACTTAGATGTTTGAATGATAAATTTGGTTAAGCTTAAACAGAAAGGGAAAAAGGCGGAAGCGTTCAGAGTATATAAAGAGGATTCCTGAAGAGAAAATAGGCATAAAGTCAATAAAACTGATCTGTTAGACAGAGAAAGGGTTGATGAGGGCAAAGTTCTATCAGTTCGATATGAAACATACAACAGAGAAACTTACAACCGAGAAACACTGTATGAAGATGTACACCTTCAGGATTCTCCATCGAATTCAGTGTTATCAAATGGGGCATAATTGGTCTCAGTGAAAGCCGAAGAACTGGTAAGGAACTGTGAAACTGGCAAAGAACTTGTGATAATGGTGGAACTGATGAAAAACTGGTGATAGTGCTAAAGATGGTAGAGAAATGGGAAACTGGTGAAGAACTTGGGATAGTGGTGAAGCTGGCGAAGAACTGTGAAGCTAATGAAGAATTTGGGATACTGGTGAAGAACTGTGAAACTAATGAAAAACTTGGGATAGTGGTGAAGCTGATGAAGAACTGTAAAACTAATGAAAAACTTCGGATAGTGGTGATGCTGGTGAAGAACTGTGAATCTAATGAAGAACTTGGGATAGTGGTGAATAACTGGAAGTACTGGTGAAGAATTGCAAAACTAATGAAGAACTTGGGATAGTTGTGAAGCTGGTGAAGAATTGGAAGTACTGGTGAAGAACTGAAGCTAATGAAAACCTTAGGAATGGGGTGAAGCTGGTGAAGAACTAGAAGTACTGGCGAAGAACTGGTGAAACTAATACTGTTCAGTATGGAACATTTCGCCAGATTTTATAACTCCATTTTTTTCTTTTAAATAGAGAAGATTAGGTGAGGTTAGTAACCACCTCGCTGTAGACAGTTAACTACAGCAAGGACTGCTGACCATAGGTATTTTGTCACACAACTAAAAAAGATCAGCATGAAATGGTTGATGAATACGCAAAAAATATTAAAGAAATGGTTAGAGAATGGTGCATGTGAAAGAGTAGTAAAGGTAAGCCTAGAGCTTTCATAGAGGCGTTTCTGGAGAGGAGATGGCGTAATGCCCTTTTTAATCGTGCGAAAGAATGAGAGGAAAGCCGACAGATGAAGAAATAAAAAAAGGAATAAAAATATCAAAATAGTATTGTAAAAAATATTGGTACAATAAACTTCATTAACATTAATTGGAGCCTCCAGGAATAAATTTGTACAAACGACAGATAAGAAAATTATTATTTTGACCCTGGCCCTGCCTTACTTGATGGTGTTGTGGAGGTGAGTTAAAAAAAAAACACCCTGCCAAAAGTTTCGGTCCACACTTGTAGATCCCTCTCGCTCTCAGTATCTGAATTTGAATTTGACTTGATGTAAGTGTGTGGGTGTGTCTAGGGGACAAAAGGGCGTGTGGGAAATATAGACGAAAATAGACAAGTGGTGAAAAGAGAAGGTAGCGTGGGAGATTTGTCATGTGTTTCCTTTGTTGTTTTCGTTTGAGTTTTTATTATTATGACGTTCAACCCATTTGTCTTTAAATGAATTAATGTTCTTTGGTATGTTATGTGCATTTGCTGTTGTTGTAGTAAACTACTTTAACGTTTGTACACAATTTCTTTATTGTTGTTTACTTTATAGTGAGTGTATAAGGGATGCTTTCTTTCTTCGTTCTTGAAGTCTTAGGCCGGTATTGTTGAGTCTTCATCGGTGAATTCGGCGTCGGTAATTTGTGAGTTTACATGATTCAGGGTATTGTTGTCTTCATCGGATTTTCATCTTTATCTTTGCTAGAAATACAATAATTTTCATTAGTAGAACGGCCCTTTATAGCTCTTCTGTTCTGGTTAATCATTTGAACGATTTCATCGTTCAATTCTCATTTAACTAGCTCTTGTATATTCCTTGTCAGTCCTTCAATGACAACGTTATTTGGGACTTAACCACGCCTCCCGGTGCACTTCCTCCTGGCGTCTTATATCCTGCCTGCGTGCACCTATGATTAAGTACAGGCATTTGTTATGCACCACTTGAACTTTCCTCTTTTGTGTCTTCGAGACACAAGAGAGGGTGGAAGCGGGGTACAGCAACATAAATCTTATAAATGCATTTTAGATCTTTCTCTTGTTGCTTTCGCGGAGATTTCTGACCATACGAGGGGCGGTCAATAAGTTTGAAATCCGGATATAAGGAAACGAGATATAAGGAAAAGTTTTTTATTATTTTTCAATATAACTACCCTCGACTTCAATGCACTTGCGCCACTTGTCCCTGAGGCTTCGAATTCCCGACAACCAGAAATCTCCCGAATGCTGTTCAATCCACTCCTGGATGGCGAACTGGACATCTTCATCGTCCCCAAACTGGCATCCACGCAGTGCAGCCTTGAGCTTGCGGAATAAAAAGTAGTCGCTAGGAACCAGATCTGGAGTGTAAGGGGGATGGTTGAGCTCCTCGAATCCGCACTCGCGCACGGCAGCTTGTGCAACTCATGCCTTGTGGACTTTGACGACGTTGAAGTCGATCATGGGGCGTCAGGTTTCTAGGGACCCAACGGGCAGAGACCTTGGTCATGGCCAAATTGTCATGGAGGATTTTGATAACACTTCCATGTGATATTCGAAGTTCTCGCTCGATTTCTTAGACCTTCACCAGTCGATTTTCGATGATCATCCTCTCCACATGGGACACATTGTACTCGTTGGTCACGTCTGACGGGCGTCCTGGAAGGAGGTCATTTCGAGGGACTTACAACCATGGCGGAAATCCCTATTCCAGCGAGCAATGGTTGCATAGGAAGGGGCGGTATCGGTGTACACTGCAACCATGCGTTCATGGATCTCTTTTGCATTCTTGCCTTCCTTGGTCAAAAATTTGATCACTGCGCGGTGCTCAACCTTCTCCATTGTTGCAAAACTTGTGACTGAAGATCTGCGATCAGCCACTGCTTCTTAAATAGATGAGGCAGGAGCATGCAGCTACAGGTCCTGACTTTTCCTCACTTTTCCTAACACCCCTACAAAGAGCCATCCCCCTTCCTCTGTTTTGCTCTACCGAATTGCAAAACCTATTGACCGCCCCTCGTATATGAGTCTTGAATGCAGCTGAGGCCAGGGAGATTCTATCTGCGGCGTGCTTCTTGTACCCGGATGAAGTAATTTTCATGGCGCTCCCTGAGATCAGATAGTAGTCTCCTGCCAATGGGGAATACCTTGAACTTTTCTTGATTAGTTCGAATCTTCCATTGTGCATCGTAGATGTTTAGTCTCTCAATTTCTGCTGCTGTCATTCAAGCATCCATAGGCGCATTCCTCCATGGAAAAGTGACTGTGATAGAACGAGTTGAAGCTGCGTTAATTTCAACTTCTATCAAATATTATTTAAAACCACGATGGGCCCACGCGCATCTTCGTTTCGAAGATTGGCGCCTTATCACAGCCACCGGATGTCAATGTTTAAAAAAGGAGGATATCGTCCCCCCGTTCTCTCCCATACGCCGACCTCGCCAGATTGAGTAAGGCTTATGGGCAGATAAGGCATTGTTCTCCGGCTCGGCTGTGCGTTCCCTCGAAGCTCCCACTCCATTGTCCCCCACGCCAAGGAGATGTCCTGGCTATTTATATGGAAACTTTACCACTAAGATCAGATTGGAGATCCAGATTTTCGTCGCGAAACATCACCACGACCCTCTCTCACTTCGTGCGCCAAGGGACCTCAACCTCGAGATTCACCTTCACTTGTCCAGAAGGAGGACAAAAATCCCTTGAGTGCGAAAGTTTGAGCCTTTGCGACACCGAGTCCAAAAGGCTTCCCCCTTGTTGTTCAGAGGAGAACAGCATTAGAACAGCCATTGTTCGTTCGAGCCCCGTTGACAAGAAACGGTTCTCACCCTTCCCCCTTGTTATTCAGAGGAGAACAGCATTAGAACAGCCATTGTTCTTGAGCCCGTAGAAAAGAGACGGTTCTCACCCCCCCTGTTGTTCAGAGGAGAACAACATTAGAACAGCCATTGTTCTTAAGCCCGTAGACAAGAGACGGTTCTCCCCCCCCCCTTTGTTCAGAAGAGAACAACGTAGAACAGCCATTGTTCTTCAAGCTGTTCGTCGAGAAACGGTTCTCATTCCCAAGACGCCCCGTCAGGATCCTTTTATTCCCCCCCTTCGGCGGGAACTTGCCAGTGGACCGAAAATTCCTTCAAGCCACCTTCCACTGCACCACTAGCATAAAGTTACGTAAGCCAAACGTCACCTTTGAGTACTTAACCCTTTTGTTATCTATTCTGTGCTTTAAATGGTTTAGCAAACCATCCCATCTCTTTAACTCTATATTTGTTTTACCTTTTTAAATCCTTTAAATACTCGGATTAGCCCGAGCCCCCACGACCCTTTCCATTCTCTGTTTATGTCAATATTTTCCGTCTTGTGTTTGTTGATAGTTATTATTAATAAAACTCTATTTTATTAATGATAGCAATATTATTATCCTTGAGCTCAGTTCCACTTCTTAAGCATATCGAAGATACATAATATCGGCCGCCAGACATTAACGCACTCTAAAGATAATTAAGGAAGTTCCCTCAACGAATAGTGATATATGGTATATCGTCGGGAGTCATTCTACGACATATATATATATATATATATATATATATATATATATATATATATATATATACTATTTAAATTTGGTATCAGGTGTGTAAAGTTTAACGCTATATCTTTGAAAACACTGGTCTCAGTCGAGTAAAGCATAGTGGTATTCGTTATAATAATAGAGTATAGTAGTTCCCTTTTGTTTTAACGATTGCTACCCCTTTTTTTTAAACTTAAGAAGCTGGAGTAGCTCAAGGAACTGTTATAATAATTTGTTTGTGTTTTTTTTGTGATTTTAGTCAGTGGTTATTTAGATTGAGAAACCAAGTACGAATAGGTCAGTGCCCATATTTAGGTAGGCTAATTCTATAGAGGCATAATTCTTGTTGCAAGGAATTTTAGTTGGTTGACTAGTGCGCCCCCAAGTGCAAAGATGACTCAGTTCGAAATCTTTAAAGCGCAAGGAGAGTCCTGTGGACTTTCCGGAAAAGAACTAATTGAGTAGGTTCAAGAGGAGCAAAGAAAAGAGGAAGAAAGAGTAATCCAACGAGAGGAACGAGAAAGAGAAATACAACGAGAGGAACGAGAAAGAGAAATACAACGAGAAGAACGAGAAAGAAAAATACAACGAGAAGAACGAGAAAGAGAAATCCAACAAGAAGAAAGAAGGAAGGATTCGCGCCCCTTCCCAGGAAAGCTGACAAAGTTTCCAAGTCCCGTAAAACCCCAAAACTTATTTCCCCAAAACCAACAACGGGACTACAAACCTCCCGTTAAGATTGTTCCTCCATCTCTCTTCCCGAAGCGACCAATCATATGCTTCACCTGTGGTGTAGAAAACCACATGAGATGGAATTGCCCCCAAAATTCTAGGCTTAAAAGCGGACCAGCCCACCAAGTTTACCAGATTAATACAACCCCGGCTTCCCCGGTGGTACAGACCCAAGCAGAAACTTCTCCCCCTCCGTCAGGCCACCAGGTAAAGTTGATTTTTTGATAAAAGTTCATCGGGAACTTTGAAATATGAGGAGGGCAGCGTGGACGACTGCCGAGTATCGACTCTCGTCAGGTACACAGGATGTACGTGTTTAATCGTGTCTGACGAACTCCTCCCAGTGGCCTCTAACCACGAAGAATTTGCGGTGGTACATGACCACCTTGGGCGGGCGAACCGATTCCCCGTCGCTAGATGTTACCTGCAGTGTCAATATTAAGATGGCTGGGCTGAAGTCATTATAGCACCCATACAATTCTGCTCCGTACTTATAGGACAGAGCCCCCAAGTAAATTTCAACCCTGTGTTTCAGGCCGCCCTTCCTCAAGGCCGAGATAAGAAAGAAGCCCAGGAGCCCGTCCCCATCAGAACCCCGATATCGTCCGATTTCTCGGAGACCCCTAACCAGGACTTTAGGACGGCACAAGAGGAGTGTGAATCACTAACACCCTTAGGTGATAAGGCCCAAGACAAGTACACGGAGACTGTCCCTGGACCCCAAGAGAAAATGAACCCCCAACGCGCCCATGGAGATACCTTCGTAGAACTGGACGAAACATCGGCGCTTGAAGAAGATTACCCCGCGGAGTCCCTTAATGTAATCCAGACAGTGTGCATCCAACCTGATGCCGATTACCCTCCTCTTTCCCTACCAGGCGAGTCTTTGGAACCCTCTGACCTGGATATTGACGCGCAGCTGACACCACATCAAAAGAGTCAGCTACAAGAACTATTTAAATGGAGTCACCATTTACCCACCCTATTAGCTCTTTTCGAGCGACTGCGCGAAAATGGCCTTACCATTGGCCCCAGCAAATGCCATTTTGCCCACGAAACCATAAAATATTTGGGTTTCAAAATAGGACAGAGCAAGTTAGGTCCCCAGGAGAACAGGATTAAGGCAATCGCCGACATGCCCCTCCCGATTACAAAGAAGCCATTAAGATCGTTCCTAGGATCAGCTTCTCACTATCGGTGATTTGTTCCGAATTTCGCTGCAATTTCAGCCCCCCTCAGCCCCCTTCAAAAAAAAGAATTTCCCCGATCGTTTACGTTGGAATGATGTCGCTGTTTCCCATTTTAATCAGCTCAAGAGTAAGTTCATTTCTGCCCCCATTTTAAAGTTGCCCAACCCGGAAAAATCCCTTGGGATTAAGACCGACGTGACCAACGAGGGCATCGGAGGTGTACTCCTTCAATACGAGGATGACGGCACGAGTCATCCAGTTGCATATGCTAGTCGTCAATTATTACCACGCGAAAAGAGATATGCCACTATGGAAAACGAAGCTCTATCAATTATCTGGGTCATAGACAAATTCAAGATGTACTTGATAGGTAAAGAATTTCAAATACGAACCGACCACCGTCCGTTAGCCTATATTAGGAATGTGCGACACTCAAACGGCCGCATCATGCGCTGGAGTTCACTCTTGCAAGAGTATCAATTTAAAATAAATTATATAAAAGGTTCCGATAACCAGGTCGCTGACGCCCTCAGTAGGAATGCGTTACCGAATAGCGTAGAGTAAGTGTATTCATAGGATTAGTATCTCCATGTAGGTATATACCGTCTTGTACGACTTAAATTAAGATTCTCTTGTAATATAATTAATTAATGTATATGTCTGAATTTTGTAACGCTCAATGTCTAATTTTTTTGTATGTATATATATTTGTACCCATTAATTTACGTATAAATTATTTTGTCCCGTATGTACTAATTTTATATCATTTCATTGTTCCATGCCTTTTTTTTTCTTTGATTAAGTTGTATTAAAGGTTATTTTCCCCTGTAATCTAAAGATCAAAATAATCATATGAATTGAGGTAATACTAGTTAGGTGCAGGAAGGTACGGTTGGTACAAGAAAACGAGTTCCCCACAACGGAGCTCTATCGTTGTCCCTTCTCTCTTTTTTTTCGAAGTGACAACTTCCCCCGGAATGGAGGGTTGTGATAGAACGAGTTGAAGCTGCGTTAATTTCAACTTCTATCACATATTATTTAAAACCACGATTAGCCCACGTGCATCTTCGTTTCGAAGCTTGGCGCCTTATCACAGCCACCGGATGTCAATGTTTAAACAAGGAGGTTATCGTCCCCCCGTTCTTCCCCATACGCCGACCTCGCCAGATTGAGTTAGGCTTATGGGCAGATAAGGCATTGTTCTCCGGCTCGGCTGTGCGTTCCCTCGAAGCTCCCACTCCATTGTCCCCCACGCCAAGGAGATGTCCTGGCTATTTATATGGAAACTTTACCACTAAGATCAGATTGGAGATCCAGATTTTCGTCGCGAAACATCACCACGACCCTCTCTCACTTCGTGCGCCAAGGGACCTCAACCTCGAGATTCACCTTCACTTGTCCAGAAGGAGGACAAAAATCCCTTGAGTGCGAAAGTTTGAGCCTTTGCGACACCGAGTCCAAAAGGCTTTCCCCTTGTATTTCACAGAGGAGAACAGCATTAGAACAGCCATTGTTCGTTCGAGCCCCTTTGACAAGAAACGGTTCTCACCCTTCCCCCTTGTTGTTCAGAGGATAACAGCATTAGAACAGCCATTATTCTTGAGCCCGTAGACAAGAGACGGTTCTCACCCCCCCCCTGTTGTTCAGAGGAGAACAACATTAGAACAGCCATTGTTCTTGAGCCCGTAGACAAGAGACGGTCCCCCCCCCCTTTGTTCAGAAGAGAACAACGTAGAACAGCCATTGTTCTTTAAGCCGTTCGTCGAGAAACGGTTCTCATTCCCAAGACGCCCCGTCAGGATCCTTTTATTCCCCCCCCTTCGGCGGGAACTTTCCAGCGGACCGAAAATTCCTTTAAGCCACCTTCCACTGCACCACTAGCATAAAGTTACGTAAGCCAAACGTCACCTTTGAGTACTTAACCCTTTTGTCAATTCTATCGGGTGCTTTAAATGGTTTAGCGAACCATCCCATCTCTTTAACTCTATATTTGTTTTACCTTTTTAAATCCTTTAAATACTCGGATTAGCCCGAGCCCCCACGACCCTTTCCATTCTCTGTTTATGTCAATATTTTCCGTCTTGTGTTTGTTGATAGTTATTATTAATAAAACTCTATTTTATTAATGATAGCAATATTATTATCCTTGAACTCAGTTCCACTTCTTAAGCATATCGAAGATACATAATATCGGCCACCAGACATTAACGCACTCTAAAGATAATTAAGGAAGTTCCCTCAACGAATAGTGATATATGGTATATCGTCGGGATTCATTCTACGACAGTGACTATCTGGCTGAAATCATCAGCGAATTGAATATGAGGCATGAGGCAAGTGGAGTTCGCAGGCACTGGGACATCTGCAGTGTATATCAAGTAAAGGATGAGGGACAGACACCCCCATCCCTTTGCGGGAGGCCCGCAGTGAGTGGTAACTTCTGTCTATCCGTTCACCCTAAAATGCCCCACGCCTCCATCCCCATGACATAGTTAGAGGAAGTTCTTTCTAGGGTTTCACTTAGGCCCAGCCGTAAAATCTTGATTTCCCGTTGCCACACCTTATTAAACGCCTTTGATACATCCCGACAAATAATGTCCACGTAACTCCTTTTCAGTTTGGCTTGGGCAAGCTTTTCCGTGATGACATTTCTCGCCATCTTCGTAATTCGATTTCTTCTAAAGCCAAGTTGGTATGGATTGTAGAGGGAATTCTCCTCCAAATGAGACACAAGTTTTTGGTTGAAAATCTTCTCGAAGAGCTTTCCGCTAAATTCCAAGAGTGAAATTGGCTGGTAGCTCTCTCTCAACCACGGGTCTTTCCCGAGGTTTTATAAGCATCTGAAAAGTATCCCATGTTCAGACAGGCGCTAAAAATTATCCTTATTCCCTCGATGGCGTCGGCTGGTGCCTTTTCAAAGTTTAACTTTCTAAGCCCCGATTGTCTTTGGGCTTTCTGATGGAATGAGCGGAGCGCGCCAAGTAATTCCTCTTCGATGATTTTGGCATCTCCGTCGCGCTGTCTATACACCTAGTGTCGAGGGTGCGTCCTATGTATTTGATCGTTAAGCTCGTCTATGATATTACTTTCAAACTCTATATCGTAATCTTCGTTTTCCTCTTGAGTAATACTGAAGATTCTTTCCCAATAACTTCGGAATATCTCTTCAATTGTTTCCTCTTCTGTTTCGATGTTTCCATCTTCTTTTAGTAGTTCAATCTCATTCTTCTTTCCAGTCGATCCTTTGAGACGTCTGATTTTATTCCAGAAATCTTTGGGAGATGCATCGTGATAGAGACTATCAATCGCATCGTCCCATCGTCTCCACTGTTGTTCGGGGATCAACTGGTTGAGATTTTCTTTGATATCTTTACTTCGTTGTAATGAGTGAATTTATGCGTTCCTGGTGTTGATCTCATAAAGTAATTTCAGATCCTGGTACAGTTCCTTAATGTAGTCAGTCTATCTATATTTTTAGATGGTGTTTTACTCGGACTTAGGGATACAAGCCCTATCCGCGTTGATGAGATGGTTATTAAGAGCGTCGAGTGCCTCGTCAATCATCTCGGGGATTGACGTTATCCAGGTTGGGCGGATGGTAGGCCTCGAGAAGGTGCGTTTACCGTTCCCAGTCTGCTCTTCTGTAGTTCTTCTTAAAGACAGCTGGAACTTGTATAGGATTCCTGTCGATGGTAAGCAGAATCTCTATATTATCACTACATGGTACCTGGACTGGTTCCACGTAGTAATTAAACGGCAGCTGACGATTAGTCAGATATATGTCTAGTTTTATGGCACTACCTCCTCTGTCAAAGGTGGGGAAGTTGGGGTCTCTTCGGTCGACAATATTTCTCTTCAACAAGTTGTTCAGGCTTCTTCAGATTCCGTTAAAGGCCCTGTAGCCGGATTCTCGGCATCTGGCGTTCAGATCCTCCACTAATATAGTGGGGGTTCTTCTGCCAAATAAGCCAGTGAGAGTGTGACTAAGCAAACCGTCTTTCCTTAGAGGTTAATATCCGGCAGTAATGAACAGATTTCCTAGGTCGAGTTCAACCTCAATCGTGAGATAGGATTCTTCCAGATTTTTTATTTGCTTGTATTTTATCCCTTTATCTATTGTAATAGCGGCACCGTCGTACCACTCCTGCGAATAATTCGTGATCAACACATCGTAATTCCAGATCTTCGTCTCTGAATTACGCCTGTCAATCCCATGTTCTGAAATTAAGATGATATTTGCATCAATTGTTCTGAATACATTTCCGTAAAGAGTTATTTTCGTCGTCCAGCCGTTGTTATTTATTTTCAGGGTCTTCAGTGCGTTCCGTGACAGAGGTATTGTTTTTACCGATGTTTCTTCTTATTTTTCTTTTTTTGAGGCCGGTGGGGTAGTTTAACTGTGTCCCGACCTCTCTTTCTTCGGGGAGAACTTGGAGTTTTGTACTTGGTTTTCGTCCTTCTGTGGCGTATTCGCTGCACCACAGTTTGTTCTCTTCAGGGTAGGTCGTCGTTGGATGGTCTTCCAGCTTATAGATTACAAAGTACATTTGTATGCTACTAAACTTCTCCTGTCGTATGTTATCACCTGGTATCTTCATATTAAAAACCAAGAGCCCATCTGTCGTCGCTCTTCTGGCCTTGTCTGTGGTGGAGAAGGTTACCTTGAACACGTGGGTGTGTTCACGGAATTTGATAATTTTTCGAACACTTGCTCCTCATAATCTCTTCCTTTATGTCTTCCGTTGGTTTTTCACCTACCCAAATCGCCACTGTGTGGCAGATGGCACTGTGGTTCGCTGCCACTTGTGTGTGGGGGGGGGGGCTTTGCGTCTAAGCAGATGCCCGTGAGTGTGGTAACTCTTTCTTTGTATAGCAACCGGTCCACATCCTTGCTTTCTGTGCAGATGACGATGAATCCTGATGAAACTTCGATCAATTTTGCCACGGCCACCTTAATTTCGAGGTATAGTTTCTCGCACAATATTCTTTTGTCGTGGTTCTTTTCTCCTTGGATGTTTCTGAGGGAGAACCTCTTAGTGCGGGTCTCCATGGTCTTCCTTTTCATTTCTACTATGTCCTCTTGATTTTCTTCTGTCTTGAAACCAAAGTGTAATTATTTTTGTATTTTATGAATGAAAAGATGTGAGATGGGTGGTAAAGGCGTTAAGTGGTTAAGGTAGGTGAGTTCCGAAACGTAGGTGAGAACGCTCCCGTCCAATTTCGAGTTGGTCTCCCGCTCAGATGATGCCAGGATGATGGGTAATGATGGATGGATGGGATGGATCTCGAGTGGGACCCTCAAAAAAGATGACTTATGGTGGACTTGATGGCAGTAGCGGCCGAATCAAAGACTTCTAAAGTTTTGCCATTCCCTTTCGGGAACTTACGCAGAAACTACTTTCAACTACACAGAGATGGGTTGTACTTCCTTCCTTGATTCTGGCCTGGTTCCCCCGGGCGATGAAGATCTCTCTTCCACCCGGGACTTGCAGTTTAGTCCCAATTTCGAGAAAATTTCTGACTTATGATTCCGCTGTGGGTTAGTGCTCAAACCAGTTTTCACATAAGCCCTTAATTATGCCAGTCCAAGTGGCCGACATAATTAAAACGAAATTAATGAATGGCAGTCATCTGAGGCAGGTTCCAACACAAGACGGGACGGGAGTGGTGAGGTGCTTAAACCTTCATTGAATCATGAATCTCCGGTGACAAAAAAAGTATTATTGATCTCTTTCTAAAAGGTGAAGCGAAATTCACCTAAAGACTTCCAGAGTAGGCTGTTTTTCTTCGTCAGCGGTTCTCAAGGTCCGTTACTATGCAAATGAAAAATGCTTTATCAATGAGGTACAGCAGCAATGCTTCTAATTCCTATGCTTGGCCTTCAGCATCTAGCACCAGATCATCAGCAAATACACATGTAGATATAACTCATCCATTTCCTCCATTCTCATTCGTACTTCTCTCTTTACTCCATCCCCTATTGTATGGTGAGTGGTTTGACTCATGTGGGGGGTGGGCGATAAAACGAAGTTATGTGATGTTACTATGGCGAGATCACACAACCTGACCTCTCTCCCCTCACATTTGTCAAACCAGTCACTATATATTACATAGTCCATCACTTAGTCCATACATTGTTAGCACCTGCCCTATTGTTTCCATATCTATGCCATCATAAACTTGTTCGATATCGATGACCTCCAGATACCCTTCACATCACTTATCCTTGTTATTTTTTTGTTTTTTAAATTTTCGTCACAAGAATAATCATTTTAATATTTAAATTATTGCAGGTGTATAACAAAGTCAACATTTCAAAAATAATAAGAAAAACAGTGCACTCATTCACTGAATCGGAAATTTTGCCCTGGTTCTGGCCCTATAGGTGAGTCTCACTCCCTGGAGATTTGCTATTTGATTAAAGAGGTAAAATGATGGCAAATATAGATGAAATGAAAAATGTGTAATTATAATCTTATTCGTAATCAACTTTGGTTAAAATATATGTTGAATCTTTTTCAATTCCAGAAATGGTTCTTTCCAAAGAAAAACGTGTTTCTTTCCACCGAAATAGCCTGAAATACAAGGAGATAGTTGCTGTGGGTGTTGCATCAAGGACTACCATCTTTAGCATTATTAATGACTTTAAAAGACTGGTTTGATTCTTGTGAGGAAGTCTTCTGATAGCCTAAGCGCTTCAAATGAAAACCAAAATCGCCTCCTGGTAAGATCCCAGCTCAAAGATTGGGTTGTCTCCTGTGTCAATCTTGCTCATGATTAGAGAGAAGCAGGTGTGAATGCTTCTCAAGTCGAGAACAGCTGCGAAGAAGCCTCATCTCAGAAAGAAGAATCTTAAGATAGGCTCCATTTGTGTAGGAAATATAAAGAATCCACTGGTGAAAAATGGGAGATAGTGATATTCACTGATAAAGCTCACTTCCTCTTGTGACACCATAGGTTGGAAGTAAGTAAGAGTCAAATTTAGGTCAAGTGTAGTATCGAGCTGATGCACTTTGGTAGACACATAAAGTCAATCAAGGCCACAACCACGAGCATAAAGAGACTGGTCATTGGTATTTGTGGACTTGAGGTCGGACAGGAATCTCTTGACTGGATCTTCTTGGGTACAATCACTTGCTTGGCGTCAATGATGCGCCATCCAATATTGGATTTGATATCATTTTCCACTTTCTTCATATTACATTAAACTCTCCCAATGAGGTGATGTTGTGATGACTAAAAGAAATGGTAAGCGCAAGATGCGATGCCCTGGGAATGTGCAGGATGAGGAAGAAATTCATAACCAAACGCAGTATTTTTTTCTTTGGATCCAACATACCACGTCTTTCGGGGTGGACTGTCAAGAAGGAGGAAACTCTTTCGAGCGACTGGTGAAGGACGCATCTGTTCACGAGCTTTCTTTAAAAGTTGCAATTGTTGAGCATATACAGGGTTAGGTTAGAGATGGAACAACATTTTAGTTGTAAACTTTGTCCTTCAAACAGTTCATGTGACATGCAAGCACCGTTTTGGTAGCTAAAAAAGGCATAGGCAAAGGTATATTATCTGAAAGCAGTTTTCATCCAATTTGGAACCATTTAACCAACTCTAAAAAGCAATTTTATATGTTAAAAAACGAAATTAATTTCTTGACAACCAAATAGTTTGGGGGAGATGATATTTTGTTTCTTTCAATTTTTTATCGGTCTTGGTGGACAGTCTGAAACCTAATTGCCAATGACTATCTCTCTCTCTCTCTCTCTATCTCTCCCCTCCCTTTCTCTTTCATTCCCTCTGTCCCTTCTCTCTCTCTCTCTCTCTCTCTCTCTCTATATATATATATATATATATATATATATATATATATATATATATATATATATATATACTCGTATATATTATAAAAACTGAAATTAATGGCCAGAAGCTTATAATCCGTTGTGGACAACTAAAAAGGCGAACACAAGATATCTCTAGAACATGGTATGATAATCAAAATCATATAAGTAAAGCTATCACACATATATATATAATGTAGAGATTGAGAAGGCTTTAAAATTTATAATTATAAAAATATATAAGATTTGTAAACGCATGGAAATTACTCAAAGCATGTCTTGTATAGCTAAGAATTACAATGAACACCAATTTAAATTAGAATAAGATTTCTAATAATAATGTGAAATTTGAAAATTAAGAGACTCCTATTAAAATAACGAAAGCAGCTGATAGAAGAAAACTGAAGAACATTTTTCTGTACAAGGTCTTGCGAATGCTAAATGAATTTGGCCGAATTCCAATTTACTCTATACCAAGATCATTTCCTGACAGGTGAACAAAGAAAGCACTATTGTATTTGCTTGTCTTACATAATATTTATACTTTCTAAATATTTGACGGGTGCCTCATTTATTGGGAAAAAATAGTCGCATAGGTGGGTGTTTTATCATATGTACCAATTCATAAGGTTAGGTAACAGCGATCAATGTGAAAGAATGAAAGACCAATCTGTTCATTGACACTCAATTATTGGTCTTTTATTATATGTAATTGGTATGCAATCTTTCCGTTTAAAACTAATCTTGGTTAGTAACCCAAAAGCATTTAAAAAAAACAAAAACTCATGACTCATTTTTCCATTGAAATTATGGTACGCCTAAAAACAGAACATGAAATTTAATGCATAATGACATTAATTACTATTTCTTCATTGGGCATTGGACATAACAAGTTAGGAAGTATAGATTAGTGGAGAAAAAATAAGAGAGTATAGTGGTGAAAGGGTTTTGAAAAAAAATAGTAAAGGTAAGTTTAGTATGAGTTTGAAGGGTTTTTTTTTACCCTGGTAGCAAAAAAGTAGACTATAGTAAAAATAGTACGTGAGAGCAGGGGTGAATAGATGCCTGGTCAAAAGGTAGCTCTGGCAATGTTAATCTCGTGTTGTGTTGTTTTGGGGGTCAAAATTGGTTGGTATTGAAGCCTTTGTAGTAACTAGTAAAACTCTTTACTACGGTAGGTCAAATTTAGGTGAAAAGTTGTCGTAAATTGGGTTGTCATAATCGGTGAGAGTTTTACATGTTAGAGTTGATGTTTCTGTTCGGGTAAGGTCGTCTTCAATTTTTCGGCTAGCTTTTGGTACAACGCTCGTAATGTAGCGTAGATGTTATAGCGAGGAGTGTTTTATTCTCAGTCAACTTTTAGTCCTTGATGGGGAGGACGGAGGAGTTTTTTGCCTTGTCGGATCTCTTCTTACGGAACTCTGCGTCCGCGAGAACAACAAAAGTGTCGGTTGAGACTCGGACAAGGTCGCGGAAGAGAGCCTCCTTTACCAGATCCTCAGGTATGTCAGCCTCGTAGTCCCATTTGTATTGTCTGGCCCTAATGCCATCGACAATATCTTTTGGGCCTGCGTCGTTGAGAAACTGGTTCTCTTCGGAAGCATATACTCTGAGGTTTAACATCCTCGAGTAGTACATGTACCTGGGAGCCCGATACTTTGAAGACGAGGACCTACTCGGTCGACGTGACTGCGAGGGCCCTTTGGGGCCGGGAGAATGCTCCACATTCTTGTGCCTCACAGCAGCGGCTTCCTTCCGCTCGACTTGAGCTTCTGTTGGGGTAGTTGGGTGTGTCTGTGAGAACGTTTGTGCCTTCTGCCGGGCAGCCATAGTTTGCACTCGAAGATCCCGTGAAAGGGCATTACCGTGTCCGGAGCTTTTTGGCCGCTCTTCTCGGTCTGCGGTTGCAGATTCACTCTAAGAACCTCGTTTGGGGGAGGATTTTCTGGGAACCACATTTTTTCTATGTCGTTATTCATGAGCATGGCGTTCAGTTCCTGCGCGAAAGGGCCAGGCTTAGCCAAGTTAGCAATGTGTACATAATATATGCAACACATTATTTTGGTCGACTTTTCTTTTTCAATTTGCAGGTACGTAGGTGCAGTGGCAACACTACTCTCTGCAACTGTTTCCTTGGAAACCTTCACGTAGGGGGCGTTAGCCTTTCTTTCATCATATTTTCTGCCTTTGTCCTTTGTTTCTTGTATTTGCTCCTTCTTTATTGGGCAGGTCATTGCCATGGTTCTGTGTAAGCCACCACAATTGAGGCATTTCTGGAACGAACTTTTACATTCGCGCCAGGAATGGTCTTGGCCGGCGCACACAGAGCAAAGTGTGAGTGTAGAGTTGGGGCAAGTGGTGGTGGTGTGTTCGTTGTACCTATAGCACCTTAAGTACATTTGCAGGCCAACGAACTCCTCACTTCAATCTGATCGGGGCAGATGCGGACATTAAAGAGGTCTAGGCCGTTTTCTTTTGCCTTAATCGCCATTGTGGTTTAGGTGAAGACAACTTTAAAAACATGGGTGTAGTCTTTGAATTTGATTACTTCGGCTACTTTTGTCTACTTATGATTCCGAAGAATCTTGTGCGTGATTTAGTCAATAGAGTGTTCTCCAACCCAGTGGTCGAGGAGTCGGCAGATCATACTTTTTTGTGTGCGTATTTGTGGCGGTGTCTGAAGTATGAGTTCAATTTTTCGAAAGGTGTCTGAGGCACGCTGGGAGGCGAGGGCTTCGATTTCAGCCTCCCTCACACAGATTGCCACGGAGTCCTTTAGCAAATCAATTAGCCGTCCGAGGGGAATATTGAGCTCCCCGTAAATTAACTCGAAGACCTTGCTCCTGTCAGGTTTTTTTGCTAGCCTTGAAAGGTCCTCAGGGCAATACGCCGCATCTCCTTTATCTCTTCGTAATTGCACCCAAGGGTGTAATTTGAGAGGGAATTTGTGGAAAACACGATTCTGTAAATGAGATAAACTAGGTGTGTATGTAGTTTTAGGGATCCGTTATGAAAATAAAGAACAGTGGTTGGAGAAGGGGGAAATTGTCCAATGAACAAAAGGCCACTTTACCCTCAGGCAGCGCAGAGGAGTCCTTCGTCCTTTCCCTCAACTAGCCTCTAAGAAGTCCAATCAAGGAGAAAATAGCCACTTCCAAACGTATCACTGCTGGTGGAATATTGGTCACGCACAACAAAGCGGTATCCAATCAACCTCATTCAAATGAAATCCATCCAAATTTTAAAAATTTGACCGTACCGATACACGAATATGCAAGAGAACAACTCAAGCGACAAATGCAGTCTCCATTTCTTTGTGCTCGTTTTATTTTATTTTATGCTTCTTTTCCTACTGTTAACTTAAATTTGTGAGTCTCTTTCTACTCACATATAGTGCTTTAATTGATCTGACTTTCACTCGATAAATTTTTTAAAATTTATTTTACCACGGTATATTTTTCTTTTAGAGATGGATAATGTGGAAACGCACCAGTAATGGGCTGGAATTTTGATAGAAATTTATTGGTCAGATCTTTATTTTCATATATATATATATATATATATATATATATAATGGAATGGAAGATATCACATTAACGTAATGTATATCAGTGAAAGATAATGGTAAACCACAATATTTGAATCAAGATTTTATTTATAACTATTGGACTAGTTTCGGAAAGATGCCATTTTCAACTAATAATGAAGAAACTAGGGAAGGAACACAGTATATATAAGGTAAGACACATCCTAAACAAAGTGAAACCGCAGGAAACAATCTTGAAAAAAAATAACTTGAGTGAATCTGGTATGAATGACAAGCTAAACAAAATGAAATGGAATCGGAAACAATCTGGACAGTTGCTAACCCTCGAGACACATTGCGTCCGGGGGCTTATAAATAAAATAGGCGACTCTATTCATTATATTTTTCTTAAATTTGTATTGCCCTTCAGATAAATTGAAATTTTCAACTTTGTTGATGATGATGGATTCCGCAATTCTCCTCTCAATATAATTGTTTGATTTATAAATGTTTTCGCATAGTACAAATTAATTCTATGGTCGTGCTTTTGCGTTTGCGTAAAGAGACTTGAAGAGTTCTTACACCTTCTGATTTCAGCTAAATGTTCTTTCATCCTCTAATTAAAGTGGCCTGACTCTCCGATGTATGTTAGTTTGCAATTATATCATGGTATACTGTAAACATCGAGATTAATTGAACGTAGTCTAGTCAAGGATTTTCGAATGGAATTAGAATATTTAAATGTGATATTTATGTTATTTCCTTTCGCATATGATTCTAGAGGAGCCAAGGCTTGAGCGAATGGAAAACTAATACATTTTTTAAAATCCTCCATTCGTGGTGTGGAGGTGGCAGAGAATTTTTTTCATGCTTTGGAATGGTATCTATTTATGAGGTGAATTGGATATTTTAGTTCAACGAAATTTAAGATAAGGTGGTTAATTTCATCCTGAAGGAAGATTGGGTCGCACTTTCTAGAGGCTCGAAGAAACTAGTCTGAAACTAGTCCGATAGTTATAATTATGAATAATATCTGATTCAAATATTGTGGTTTACCATTATCTTTCACACACACACACATACATTTATATATATATATATATATATATATATATATATATATATATATATATATATATATATATATATATATATATATATATATATATATATATTTTATGGTGATGCCAAATTGTGGACCATCTTAGATTTGGGGAGGGATACCCTTTAATATGATTATGTATGTTATAAGAACACTCTGAAAATTTTCAGACAAAATAGATAATATTCAGAGGTCGCGCCCACTTTTTAAAAATATTTGAGAAAATGAAAATTGAGTACGAAACCTAAGTTTGTAATTTTCTTTCTATTTACAGGTCAAACTATATTGGAAGTGTTAGTATAAATTTAAACTAAAATACAGTAAAAGTAAAGGGTTAATTGCATGTAGAATATATATATATTTTATAATACTAGTGAGTCCTAACCCTAGGGGTAAGTATGAACTGAGCAGTAGGACACTGCCACTGAGGGGACTGGGCTCATTGTGTGTTTGGCATTTTCAGAGTGAGTTTTTACTGTGTGTTTCTCTCAATTACTTTGTCATCTCGCTATAAACTGACGTATGGCGGATTGGCCAACAAATGGATAAATTAAATCAAAGTGTGTTGCCATCAAATAAAGAAGTACTTTCCTTATTCCTGAATTACAGAAATTCTAAAAGCGAAACCGTTAGAGAAGCTTTAACTTCAATTGACTGTTAATGATGTGATGAACGTTTGGCAGAAGGTAGCAATACCAACACCGCAGAAATGTAAAGAAACTAAGCAAATTGCACGAGTGGCAAATGTTAAAAAGAGCAAATGAAAGAAATCAATGTTTTCAATAGTAAAAGACAATAAATGGAAGGAAACAGAAAAATTATTCTGTTTTCTCTTTCAATGTGGTTTAATGGATTCATTTTCATCATTCTCTCGCGCTACTTTGAGATATATGTGAGGGAACCCCACGTGGATTCTGTTGAGCAGAACGGAACTTCCATGCGCTGCCGAAGGCCCGGTTAGGCCTAAATTGGTAAGCCTAACCATCCCCATTCCACAAGCGGTAGCCTCGAACCGTGTCCACCACGATTCACTTTTACAAGGTCAGAATAGCATCTGCAAGAAGATTCGAGGCCATTAGAGAGTAGAGCTGTTTCCCGCTTACCGCCCCCCCACCCCGAAGAGAGCCTCGGGCATGAATAGCACTCGACTCCCATGAAGAGACACAGAGTTGAGAAGTCTCGCCCGGAGCACAGAAGATTCCCCATAGTTCCAAGTCAGGTGCTAACAACAAAGCAAAGTGACAGCTGAACTATTTTTTGTATTTGGAATTAGCCCCAGCCAGTGAGGTAGTTCCACTTAACGATAGCCACCGAGTAATTTTTCCGGCTTTTCTCGTCAACTCCTGTCGAAGCTCTCCTTCGTTCGCCCCTTATTTCGCGTGGCCGAAATACTCTCCTCCGCCACCGATCACCACCGAGTATTTTTTCCGGCTTTTCTCGTCAACTCCTGTCGAAGCCCTCCTCCGTTCGCCCCTTATTTCGCGTGGCCGAAATACTCTCTCCTGGACCGGAAGTTACCGCCCCTCCCCCTGTTTTTGGAGAACCGTCATCACTTCAAGTTCCCGCTCAGGAGTCCCGAGCGGCCTCACCCTACGTGCAGAAATCCGTAAGCCAACCCCCCTCCCCCCTCCAGTAACCCAATGGAGTTAATCCCCCCTATTCGAATAGTCTCCTCCTGTAATACCTTAGGTTCTAACTTCATAGTCTGATTTATAACTACAATCCCCCCCCTTCGTTACTGATGTGATTTTGTCCGTTAATTCTCTGAGGTAATTTTACCCATCAATTCTCTCATTATTTTTATGTAAATAAAATTATATTTTTGTACATACCTCTTTAAATAACCTTGAGCTTTGCCATTGCCCATTTGTCACCCAACCTCGTTGCACTCTCCTATCGCATTTCAGCCCGTCTAAACTAGGGGTGTTCCGCTCCTTCGTCGGTTCACCTGTAAGTTATTGATCCCTCCCCCATAGATATAATATGGTATTGATGTAATATAATGTCATACCACGAAATATATATATATATATATATATATATATATATATATATATATATATATATATATATATATATATATAATGCAATGTCCCGCAGGAAAAAATGAAATGCTGTTTCCAAGTACTTTCGAACTTTATTAAGTTCCTTATCAAGGATAACTACAAGAAATAATATTATATTAGAGGTATATATACGAAAGAAAAGTATGAAAGACCGCCTTAAAAACAAGAAATCACCAATGAGGAAGAGGGATCAGGGAAAGTAAAGATTCATATTAAGAATTACAAGAAGAAGGTAGTAAGGTCAAACTGAGAAGACGGAAAGGGTAACTGGTTAAAAGAAATGGAGATAGCCTAACGAGGAAGATTATAAGACCCGAGGAGCGAAAAGTGGGAAAAATACAATGTACATAACAGAGCAATGACAATTAAAAAAAAAAAACAACCACTTACAAACCAAATTTCCCATTACGCCCTATTATAAGTTCTGTTGGGTCTGTTTCATATTTCCTGTCTAAATGGCTTACTTCATTTCTTACTCCACTAGTTGGTTCCATTTCTCATTCTCATGTCACTAATAGTTACGGCCTTATTTATAAACGTAATGCTCTTCATTATTCTAATGATTTTACTCTTGTTAGTTTTGATGTTTGTTCATTATTTACCAAAGTACCCGTTGAAGATCTTTTCAATTTCCTTAATGATCATTTGCAAAGTTATGACTTGCTGGTACTCATTACTAGTTTCATGAACCTCATTTCCCTTTGTACCAAAAACTGTAAGTTTTCGTTCGAAAGCAAATATTTCCTCCCAAAATTCGGATTATCCATGGTGTTTCCAAGTCCTTTCTAACTTTATATGGAGTTTTTTGAAACAAAACTTCTCCCTACTATCCTTGACGCCCCAATCGTTTGGTAAAGGTATATTGATGATGTCATTTGCTTGTGGCCTAATCCCAAAGACGTTGTTTTTCTTACCAGACTCAATTCTCTTGTCCTTTCAATTAAATTTGCCCACGAGATGGAAAATAATAGAACCCTTCCCTTTCTTGATCTTCTTATTTATAGAACTCATACAGGTTTTAAATACTCTATCTTTCGTAAGCCTACTAATTCAAATTCTTATATTGATTTTTACTCTTTTCACAGCCCTAAAGTTAAACGTTCTGTTTTTTCTTCTGTTTCTACGGGCATTACGAGTTGTGAGCCCGGAATATATGGATTTGAAATTTTCCAATATCTTTGAAATTGGCAATAAACTTTGTTACCCTTACCCGTTTCTTCAAAACTGTCTTTTTTCTACTAAAAAGACATTTTATCAAACTGTCCCTACTCTCCCTTTTAATAGTAATGACATTTTAGTTCTACCTTTTTCTCTTTGTTTTAGTGATCTTCCCCGTCTTTTGAATAACTTTAACATTTCTGTTACTTTTAAATATGAGACGACCATTAAGAATTTGCTACCCTCACGTGATACTTTGTGAGTTTTCAATTTCATTAATATATATATATATATATATATATATATATATATATATATATATATATATATATATATATATATATATATATGTAGGAGAATAGCATAATGCACCCCCGTTTCCTCACCTCCCTTCCGGGCGGGCCGGTTATTAAACCTTCCATTTCCGGCCCGATGTCTGGTCCCCCTTACCCCGGAAGTACCCGTCGGCCATTTTAGCTAATCACCGCGTTCCTTCCTCGACTGGTTATCGATAGATGGGAGCCCATCTTGGCTTACGGTGGTTCCCGGAAGTTTGCAAAGGACGAAATAGAGGGGATAATCAAGCCGCTCTCACCCGAAGAATGACGCTTGATATCAAATCTACTTCCGGAGCCATGTAAACCTCTCACGAGTTTCGAGTATAAAAGATGAATTCTTTTAACCCTCAGTAGTAGAGCATGCACAGCGTCTGGCGAGGCAGGAATTGCTATCTATCGGTTTAATAGTAAATCGTCGAAGCACCAAGTCTTCAGAGAGGAGATCGGTCCAAGTTAGGGAGGCTCCTTACCCCGTTGGTCTGCAAGTCAGTGCGGACCCTAGCTCGTACTCACGTGTCAAAGCCGAAGCTACCAACAACCTCACTCTGGTTCCCTAAGAGATAAATCTACATCTCGGCTTTTCTCTGTGACCCTACGCGTTGATAAATCTCTCCCCCCCCCCTCCATCTAACAGAGGCACCCAATATTCTTCGGAGTTCGCGAGCGTGGGGCCCTCTTTAACAAGTAGCTCCCGTCACCACCTTCTTCCAGCAGAATCATGACAAAATTGTAGAATCAGGTCAGTCCCTGGAGAACCTACCTCATCGTCTCCACCCCTTATATCACCACCTTCACCCACCAGCGCCAACCGAACATCAGGTTCCAAGGTAACCCTTCCCTTTCACATTCCCAACTTCACCGCGAAGCTTACCAGCATTACAAGTGTATCGGGATTTGAATAGTGAATAGTTATTTACGAGCCAAGTGAGATATCCGAGATTCACTTATTGATTTATCTCTCAAAACACATTATTTGTAAATATATATATATATATATATATATATATATATATATATATATATATATATATATATATATATATATATATATATATATATATATATATATTCTTGTTTAGTGTTCATTAAAACTTTATTTTCATATTGTTGTGTATCTAACTTCCTTTGGGTCGCTTGCTGGCAAAGTTCATTCCAATCCCTCCGTAGTCAACCTCTAAGCACTCTGAGTCAATAAACCCAGTCAGGGCACGGGCCGAACGAAGTGTAAGGAGGTGTGTGACGCCCCCTTCCCATTCGGGATAAGAGGATATATATATATATATGAAAATCAACCCACAAGAAAATGAAAAGATGAATCCAAGCACTTTCGAACTATATTTGCAAGTTAATGTTCAAAGAATAGCATGAAAATTGAGAAGACAACCTTATATAGGGTACAAAGATACGAAGTGAACACCCATTACATAGTATAAACCAATGAAAAAAACACAAAAACACGACAGAACAATATCAAGAAAAAGAACAATAGGCACTAATAAAAGATATAGCATCCTTAAAACGATATACACACTACAACGCCATGTATATGAATGGAATATGGTGGGCCAAAAATTGGAAACCAAATTTATGATGATATCTTGACTGATATTGGTCATTTTTGTTCATCAAACACCCACAACTGATCACAATTGGATGGTTTCTGTTTATCAACCGCCAGTTTGATTATCGTACACAAATTCTCTATTGGGTTCAAATCTGATATATTCCGGACCAAGGTCCCAAAAGTTAAAATTATTTTTAGCCAAGAACTTTGTTATTGATTTTGCTTTGTGACAAAGTGCGCCATTATGATAAAAATTACAGTTACCATCTCCAAGTTGGTTCTGAACTAATGGGAAAAATGTGCTGATGAAGCCTGCTCTGGTACGATTTTGTGTTCATGGCAGAGTTCTTTGGCAAAGTGGTAGTGCTCCAGATCTGTTAAATGAGAAGCAGACCTAGACGTGAAGAGACTCCGTATGCTTCACCATGGGCACGATATAGGACTTGTAAAAGCGCTCCCCTTTTCTCCTTGTAACGAGGGATCTTATAGAATCTCCAAACAAGAGTAAAGGAGCTTCATCATAGAATATCGCTTTAACCCAGTCATCAACAGTCCATTGTTTAGATTTCCTACAAAAGTTGGGCCTATTATGTAACATTCTTCTTGGTCAGATGAGCCTTTTTCCCAGCCCTTCTCGAATTTAGACCTTTGTTTAAAAGCCTTTGACTCACCATGCGCGTTGAAGCGTTCATGCGTACCTCTTTCCTATCGTGAGCAAGCTTAACACTGAAGGCAAGCCGATCCTTGAGCTGAGACCTTACCAGGAGGTGATCTTTGCGTTCATTTAAATCTTTTGGGCTTCCAGAAGACTTCTTTACAAGAGTGTAACCAATATTTTTAAAGTCCTTAATGATCCTACATAGGGTTTTCTGTGATGGACTACTCTTATCAACTATCTCCTTGAATTTCAAGTCACTTTGGTGCATAGTAACATTGGTATGCACACTTTTCTCTCGAAAGAACCATTTCTGGAATTGAAAGAGATTCCAACATTTATTTTTACAAAAATATTAAGAAATAGATTATAATTTGACTGTAGCATCCATTTAATCAAAATATGTCATCATTTTACCCTTTTGATGGAATTGCAAAGTTCCAAGGACAAACTTTTTAATAAACCTGCAATAATTTAAATACTAGAATAATTATTCCTGTCACGTAAATTAAAAAAAAAATGAATTATAAAATAAAATATATATTAGTCTCAAAAGTTTGGTTACTACTCTATGTTAGATAACAAATTTATTATTTAATCTAGAGTTGGTTCTCCTTTGGCAGCAATAAATGCTTCAATACGACAAGGAATAGAGTCATGCGGGTTTTGGACACTATAACAATTTTATTCCATTCCTGAAGCACAACATGTTCTAGATTTTTCAGAGATGATGGCGGGGGAAATCGGTTCCTTAGTTACCTCTACAAAACTCACCAAATATGTTCGATTATGTTAAGATCTGATGAGTGGGGGATCTATTCAAGTTTTCCACACACTGTTGTGTTTTTTTATGTCAGTTAATAACAATTTTAGATATGTGATTCGATGTAATATTGTCCTGGAATATTTTGCCATCATTGGGAAACAATGCTCTTACCATTAGATGAATTTTGTGACACCAAATGGACAAATACACTTTAAAACTAACTCTACAATTCAATGCTATTCGGTTTCAACAAGGAAAAGGCGTTAAATACGATTCGTTAGAGAAGAGGACATTCTTCCACTGGTCTATTTGGCACTTATTCTGCTCTTTGCACCATTTTAGGCATGTCTTAAAATTAATGATTGGAAAAAAAACTTTGTCAATGACACTCCTTCCAGAGTATCCAGTTGCATTGAGCTATCGACGAACTGGTTCGATTGATATTGGTTTTGCATAATGTTGGCTCAGTCCTAAAGTCATTTACGGTCTCTGTCACTGAGAATCGCTAGTTTTTCCTTCTTTTGCTATGCCAGCAGGGCTTCTATAGACAAGATACCATCGAAACGTTAAACAACTCTGTAGTTTTTTTTGCTGAAGACAACTATTCTCTCTTTTTAGAGGTCAGAAAAGTCACAAACTTAGGCATATACTGATGCACTTATCTGGAAAAAATAAACTTATCAGTTAATAACTCAAGGAATGGGTGTTTGCATGGAATATACAATAGTTTTTATACGATTGGGATTCTTAGTTATGGGGGTCTCCGTCAATTATGATAGTAAAAAGGCTTTGTATATAAAAACAGATTAAGTGACTATTGATGAAACTCTGCAATTTCTAGAGAATATACTAGTTAACCTTCCATTACATAAGCAAAATTTATCGAACTAGTTAAACTTTGTTTACTGATAATTTATTGAACAGTGAACTGGGCGTTTTTCGACAGAAATACGGCCTTAGTATGGCAACCTTTTATCCTTTATTTTTGGAGCCTTTTTATGGAATGTTTAAAACCATCCTACTCAGGCATATTAAGCAAAACAGTAATTTCGTATGGTATAGGTATGTAGATGATGTAATTTTAACTAGGGCATTAAACCTTTAGACGCTTTTTATAATTTTGTTATCAGCTTAACACCCTTCATCCTACCATAAAATTTAAAGGTGAATCGATAAAAGACAATTGTTTAGCTTTTCTTCGTGTAAATATATTAAGAATACAAGATAAAGTATCTTCTAATGTGTACCGTAAGCCTACTAATTCTAAATAAATATTGCTTTCGGCATATTTATTTTCTGCCTTTTAAAACCCTTTTGAAGACAGAAAGAAAGATGGAGAAATCTTGTATTGCAGACGATATAACTATAGTACAAGAGAAAGAGAAATTTGATGCGAATGAGCAATGGGACAAGAAACAGGAGTTTCTTGTCTCTGTGTATTTAAGGATCTTCCTCACTTCCTTGTCGAAAGTTATTTATTTGTGTAATGCTGTACCGCCATTGACGTTTAAGTAGTTGTCTTCGTCTCCAAGTACGAGGGGCAGTCAATAAGTTTTGTGAATCGGTGGGGCAAAACAGAGTAACAAGGAGTAACAAGGAAAGGAAGTACCCTAGGAGACCTTACGGTCTTCTAGGAAGAGCTACAAATATATAACTAGAACATTACGGAATAAATCACTTAGATAAGATCAAACGGGTGACTTCGTTATAACGCGTTTTTTAACATACATACACATTGATTAAACGATATATATATATATATATATATATATATATATATATATATATATATATATATATATATATTGTGGTAGAACGTGTTGAAGCTGCGTTTAATTTCAACTCCTACCCCGTATTATTTAAAACCACGATGCTGCCCACGTGCATCTTCGATTCGAGGCTTGGAGTCTTATCTCAGCTACCGGATGCCAATGTTTAAACAAGGAGGTTATCGTCCCCCCGTTCGCCCCCATACGCCGACCTCGCCAGATCGAGTTAGGCTTATGAACAGATAAGGCATTGTTCCCCGGCCCGGCTGTGCGTTCCCTCCAAGCTTCCACTCCATTTTCCCCCACGCCAAGGAGATGTCCTGGCTATTTATATGGAAACTTTACCACTAAGATCAGATTGGAGATCCAGATTTTCGTCGCGAAACATCACCACGACCCTCTCTCCCTTTGTGCGCCAAAGGACCTCGACCTCGAGATTCATCATCACTTGTCCAGAAGGAGGACAATATTCCTTGAGTGCCAAAGGTTCGAGCCTTTCCGACGCCAAGTCCCCAAGGCCCCCCCCCCCCCTGTTGTTCAAGGAGAACAGCATTAGAACAGCCATTGTTCGTTTTGAGCCCTTCGCCAAGAAACGGTTCTCATCCCCCCCCTGTTGTTCAAGGAGAACAGCATTAGAACAGCCATTGTTCGTTTTGAGCCCTTCGCCAAGAAACGGTTCTCATCCCCCCCTGTTGTTCAAGGAGAACAGCATTAGAACAGCCATTGTTCGTTTTGAGCCTTCGCCAAGAAACGGTTCTCATCCCCCCCTGTTGTTCAAAGGAGAACAACATTAGAACAGCCATTGTTCTTGAGCCCGTAGACAAGAGACGGTTCTCATTCCCCCCTTTGTTTAGAAGAGAACAAAGTAGAACAGCCATTGTTCTTCAAGCCGTTCGTCGAGTAACGGTTCTCCTTTCCAAGACGCCTCGTCAGGATCCTTTTATCCCCCCCCTTCGGCTGGAACTCGCCAGCGGACCGAATATTCCTTCAAGTACCTTCCACTGCACCCTAATGAAAAGTTACGTAAGCCAAACGTCACCTTTTGAGTATTGATCCCTTTTTGTCAATTCTATCCTGTTCTTTAAATTGTTTATCGAACCATCCCATCTCTTTAACTCGATATTTGTTTTACCTTTTTTTTAATCCTTTAAATCCTCGGATTAGCCCGAGTCTCCACGACCCTTTCCATTCTGTTTATGTCAATATTTTCCGTTTTTGTGTATTGTTTATAGTTATTATTAATAAAACTCTATTTTATTAATGATAGCAATATTATTATCCTTGAGCTCAGTTCCACTTCTTAAGCATATCGAAGATACATAATATCGGCCGCCAGACAGTAAACGCACTCTAAAGATAATTAAGGAAGTTCCCACAACGAATAGTGTTATATATATGGTATCGTCGGGAGTCATTCTACGACATATATATATATATATATATATATATATATATATATATATATATGATAAATAACACCCACAAGGAAAATGAAAAAACGATTCCGAGCGATTTTTTCTTTATTCTAAAAGACCTCTTCATGGAATGATAAAGACGAAATCGATCGGAATCGTTTTTCCATTTTCCTTGTGGGTGTTATTTTTTTAATGATTTTGAGTTACGTGCAAGTTGTGAGTTTCTTTTCATATATATATATATATATATATATATATATATTTATATATATATATATATATATATATATATATATATATATTTATATATATATATATATATATGTATATATATAAATAGAGAGAAAGAGAGAGAGAGAGAGAGAGAGAGAGAGTAAGTACCCTAGGAGACCTTACGGTCCATTCAAAGAGGGTACCTTTGGACTAGCAATCAAGCGGGCTCATGGGTGCTTAATTGTTTTGCGTCCCTAAACGGCCATTTTTCAAGACTTTGTCTAGTCTTGACTTGAACTGGTCAACAGATACACTGTTGACAACTTCCACTGGATGTGCGTTCCACTTACCGCAGATACTGTAAGTGAAAAATTTCCACACAGATTGCGGTTGTAACGCTTCAGTTCAAGTTTGAAGCCGTGATTGCGCGTTCTGTTCTCACTCAGTGTGAAAATATCCAGGTAGTCAACATTGTCGAACCCTCGAAGTATTTTGAAAACTTTGATGAGATAACCACGCAGTCTACGGGTTTCCAGCGAGAACAGATTTAATTTCCTTAGTCTATCCTCATAACTTTTATATCGGATAGAGAGAATCAGCTTGGTTGCCCTGGCTTGTACGCGTTCTAACCTTGCGATATCATTTCGAAACGAAGGACTCCAAAATTGTACGGCATATTCCAGGGGCGGCCGAACGAGGGAGTTGTACAGACAAAGTACTATCTCCTTGTTACGGTATCCAAACTGGCGCTTTATGTAGCCTAACATCCTTTGGGCTTTCTTCTCTGCCTGATGCACTGTTTCGAGAACTTGAGGTCACTAGTAATAGTTACACCCAAGTCATTCTCAGTGTCACTCGATTCAAGAGCAGTGCCCTTAAGGATATGCTGAGATTGGGGGTTTTTGTTCCCAATATGCATTACTTTGCATTTGTTCACGTTAAAAGGCATTTGTCACGTGTCCGACCACTCTCAAATCTTCCAAAGATCTTCCTGCAGGCGGGTAGTGTTTCTATCTTTTGCAACGTTCATACCAAGCTTGGTATCGTCCGAAAATTTGAAGATCTTGGCAACCATGTCACCGTCCATGTCGTTGACGTAGATGATGAATAGTAGTGGTCCCAGGACAGAACCTTGAGGCACCCCGCTAGTAACGGGCACCCACTCAGAAGCCTGCCCATTCACCACCACCCGTTGCTGTCTGTCACTTAGCCAGTGCCTTGATCCAGCCGGCTACTTTTTTGTCTATGCCCAGCGCTCGCACTTTCCGGAAAAGGCGGCGGTGTGGTACCTTATCAAAGGCTTTCTGAAAGTCTAAGTACATCACATCCACCGCCTTGTCTCGATCGTGCTCACTGAACACGAAGTGGAAGAATTCCACAAGGTTCGTCAAGCATGACCGTTGCCTTCAGAAGCCGTGCTGGGAACTCCTCAGTAGCAGGTTTGACTCTAAATACGACGTTATTTTGTCCACCATCATGCTTTCCATGAGTTTACCGACTATTCAAGGCAGACTGATAGGTCGGTAGTTTGACGGTTGGCTACGGTCTCCTTTCTTGAAGATAGGAGTCACCTCCGCTTCACGCCAGTCTCGAGGGACGCATTTGGTCCAGATTGACATGTGGAAGATTGCGCTCAGGTGTCGTGACACTTGATCATGCACTTCTTTCAACACTCTAGGTAGAAACCCATCCGGGCCAGGTGACTTATTCGTCATTAAGTCACTGATTTTCATTTTTATTTCCCCTTCGGTGAAGTCCATATCCTCCAGCTTTTCCCCCGAGTAGGAATCCATTGGCTAAGGGATGGGACCACACTCTTCAGTAAACACTGAAGAGAAGTAGTCGTTAAGGAGGTTAGCATTTTCTGCATATCAATGCTTTAATGCCCCTTCTCATTTATCAAAGGGCCAATCGTTCGACGGATTGGTTTACGGCTGTTCACATATCTAAAAAACTCCTTGGGATTCTCTTTACAGTCTCGACACCCGGAGTTCCTCAGACCGCTTAGCCGCCCTTATGCTGATCTTTACTCTCCTGGCTAGCCTCCGATATTCGTCGAAGTCCCCCGAGATCTTCGATTACCGGTACACAGTTCTCTTCTCCCTAAGTAGTTGGCCGATTTCTCGATTAAATTACTTTGGTTGAACAGAAGACCAACGGGGACATTTCAGAGGGATGAAACCCAATTGAAGACTCATGAATGTGGTTTTGAAACTGTTCCACGTATCTTCAACAACATCGCACACTTCTAGCCTCGCGTCCGTCAGTCCTGCACGAATACCTGGAGAGTCTGCTCTTTTCAAATCGAGTTTCCTCGATTTACTAGTGGCAGGCCCTACCTTCGGGACTTTGACTACAAATTTAATTAGTCGGTGGTCACTGCCACCGACCTCTTCACCAACAGAGAGGTCCTCAACGATGTCATCCACAGAGGTGAAAACCAAGTCGAGGATATTGTCTCCTCTCGTTGGCTCTCGCACCCATTGAGTCAGGAACTCGTTGTTCGCGAACCCTATGAGTGTTGCGTTTTCGCCACAGGGTTCTCTGGTTTCCCAGTCAACTTGTGTGTTGAAATCACCCATGACGATACACACTCTGTCTTCGACAAGTTCTCCTAGTAGCTGGTACAGATCTCTGCCCTTTTCAACGTGTTGGGCAGGAGGTCTATAAAGCACCAGGATCCTGTACTTGGCAGGACCTATCTCTAGGTCAACAACTAGTAGTTCATGGTCGGATACGATGTTGCAATCCGTCGAGTTGAGAGTATCCTAGACATACAACATCTCACCGCCACCCTCTCTGTCTGGCCTATCTTTCAGGAAGAGCTGGTAACCGGGAATCGTGAATTCACCTTCAAAATCTCGGCTTGAGGTTTTTATCCACGACTCCGTTATGGCCACCATCTCCGGTTCTTCTGTTGCTACGAGGCCACGAAATTCTAGAAACTTGTTTCTGATAGACCTTGCATTAAACACAAGAACTTTGAGTGAGTCCCCGACTGCAGGACTCCCTACGCTCTTCCGTTTCCCGCTTTCTTTCTCTGTGGCGGGGTCACTCTCCTCTTTGTGACTTCAGAAAAGGTCTTCTCTGGAGTAACACGAGTGTACTGGCGTACGTCCTTCTTTACTCGGGATCTGACACTTCTTTGGGTCCGCTCCACAACATCCTGGATCATGTTCGCAAGTACAGCTTTTTCTTTAAAAGAAAGATGCACTCCGTCCCTTTTGTACAGGTCATTTCTCTTGTTAAAGATGCGGTAGGGGTCTACAAAAAAGACTCCTTCCGCCGTACAAAGATATCTAAAGGCGTGGGTTTATGGAAACGTTCCTCAGGTGAGCATTGCGGGATGGACCTCGTCTTGGGAGTATCCCGACTACGGCACGTCTGCGGTTTTTTAGCCCACAGTCGTCAACTCCTCCCATAACCATGGTCAGGATCTTCCCGCTGGCGCCTACTTTGCCTCCTTGTAGGGCGATTGCTGTTTGTGAGGGTCTTAGGACAAGTTATGACAAGTCAGGGCATGCAGCCGCACGCTCCTGCCTCTTATATTTAAGAAGAAGTAGATGATCGCAGATCGTCAGTCAAAAATCTTTCACCAATGGAGAAGGTTGAGCACCGCGCAGTGATCAAATTTTTGACCAAGGAAGGCATGAATGCAAAAGAGATCCATGAACGCATGGTTGCAGTATACACCGACACCACCCCTTCCTATTTCAACGATTGCTCGCTGGAATAGGGAGTTCCGCCATGGTCGTGAGTCCCTTGAAGATGACTCCCGTCCAGGACGCCCGTCAGACGTGACCAACGAAGACAATGTGGCCCTTGTGGAGAGGATCATCCCCGAAAATCGACGGGTGAAGGTCAAATAAATCGAGCGAGAACTTAGAATATCACATGGAAGTGTTATCAACATCATCCACGACAATTTGGCCATGACCAAGGTCTCTGCCCGTTGGATCCCTAGAAACCTCCCGCCCCATGATCGAATTCATCGTCGTCAAAGTCCACAAGGCCAGAGTTGCACAAGCTGCCCTGCGCGAGTCCAGATTCAAGGATCTGAACCATCACCCCTACAGTCCAGATCTGGCCCCTAGCGACTACTTTTCATTCCGCTAGCTCAAGGCTGCACTGCGTGGACACCGATTTGGGCACGATGAAGATGTCCAGTTCGCCGTCCACGAGTGGATTGAACAGCAGTCGGGAGATTTCTGGTTGTCGGGAATTTGAAGCCTTAGGGACAAGTGACGTAAGTGTATTGAAGTCGAGGGTAATTATATTGAAAAATAATAAAACACTTTTTCTCATATCTCGTTTCCTTATATCCGAATTGCAAAACTTATTTATCGCCCCTCGTATGTCCGCCATCTTTTCTTTGTAATCCCTAGTGTTCATGACGACCTTTCACTGCCCTTCTCTGCTGGCATAATACAAATGTCTTTGTTGCGGGCTAGGATTTGGAGAGCATTCATGTATCTTCGCGGGAATGTCCGTGGTTGCAACTTCACTGTGGCTTGGTTGATATTATAAAAGAATTAGTAGAAATAACTTTGATAAAAAAACATAAGTCATTTGTCCACTAAGGAGAAAAACATTTATTAATTTTTCACCCATCTTCAAAAATTCCGTTATACAATATAGAGTTAGTGATGATGATAATGATGATGATGATGATGATGATGATGATGATGATGAGCACTAGATAACTTGTCACCGGAAAAATCTGAGTTACACTTAATTGATCGGCAGAGGAGGCAAGGTAAAAGGAGGGCGAGCTATGATGCAATGCGGCCGATAATAAGAGAATGTGTAGTAGGCCCCATTGCATCATAGCCCGCCTTCCTTTAACCTTGTCTCCTTTGCCGATCAATTAAGTTTTGTATTTGCTTTAAGTGAGCAGATCAAAACATATTTTCTCTCATCTAATTAGCCAAACAAATATTCTTAGGTTAAGATAATAATGCATAAATAACACCCATTTTTGTATTTTTTCACCGTTTGCCCAGAAGGTGACCCTTGAAAGGGTTGAAAGGCGACTTGGCTAATAAAGAAATGCCACACGTGCCAGCATAATTCCTCATCTTTCGCTTTCTGAAAAGAGTCTTAGAAAAGGTTAAAAAACTGCAGAGCAAGCTCAATCAAGCAGCCATCGCTGTCGAATTTAAAAAATCATATATATATATATATATATATATATATATATATATATATATATATATATATATATGTGTGTGTGTGTGTGTGTATGTGTGCATGTGTGCGTGTGAAATTCAAATCAAATATATTATCTTCTTTTCTTCCACTTGAGTTTTTTATCCTTGCACTGAATGGCAGAACTTGAAATAATCCTCAGTATGAAATGGCCATTTTGGCGCCAAGCAAGAAAAATAATCACCAAAATATTTAACGATTTCTATTGGCACTCGAGAATTATACCTAAATTTGGCTATTAATGTGAGTGAAAGAAATGTCGAAGGTACAAAAAGTAAAAATATATTGTGGGAAGCGGAGGTGAGGGAGGAGCGGGAATGGAGGAGTGGAGAGGGACGAAGATGTGAGCGTGCAAGCGTCTCGATTTTATTTCAAGCTGTCAGCATCAATCTCACTCAGAATTGACAGTTCAACACAGAATTTGAACCTCTTTTTTTTAAAAAATAAAAGCCGCGGCAACGTTCTCCCGATGTTAAGCTATTTTGTATATATACGTGTATATTTAAATTTGTGCAGATGTTCTGAATCTGAAAAGTAAAAGTGTATATCGGTGCTTGTTTTATGTGTTTCGTTATGCTTGTGTAAGTGTATGTAAATTCGTGCATTTCAAGATCAATGAATGAAGTTTTGGTGTGAAGGTGGTTTCTTGCCATGAACTTGGAAAGAAAGACCGGTTAAATGTGAGTGTTGTTTTTGCCACCGTGAATGCATTTTCAATCAGATGGAAATTTAAAAACAACAACAATTTTGACTTAATTCTTCTGCTTGAGAGGCAACAATTTATTTGAAAAGATCCAACTCTGGGCATGTTAGTCCTATGTGTATTCACGTGGAAGGAAATCACTGTGTTAGATGATTTGATAATAAATGAAAATACTATTTTTCTTGGCAAAAAGAGTGGAAGAGGGATCACATAGTAGTGTGGATGATGAAAGTAGGATGCAGTGGGTCAATGAGGCAAAACTAGAGAGAACATGAATAGTGACTCCGTCATGTTAATTGATTCCTTTTTAGTATAGGGTGTGTGCATATCGATGTAAATGGAACGGATGTGACCTTAAAAGATCCCTGGTTCCGCGTAATTTTCTCCCTGAATCGCCTACCATCGAGCTTGGGCTATCAGAAATCCCCTTCCTTCATCGGTCGGGCCTTTCACTGATCAGAAGTTGGAGGATGCCTTGCATGTAGATTGCGTCTGATGGTCTCCAACTCTTTTGGTTATCATTAGCATTAATTGCTCCCTCTTTGAATTTCAATCCACATTTGTTTTCCAATGAGAATTGTGTCCATATGCGTCATGTAAATAAATAACATTATCTTACGACCAAGTGAACGGAAGTGGAGTTGTTTGGTATTCTTCTTATTTTATTTTATCTATGTATTTAGACTTCTCTTTATGTACATCTCGATATATAAAGCAATTAATCGTGTATGATATAATTTTGTGTTTTTTCAGATTTTTTTTAGGAAGTAACATTCAGTAGTATGGCCTCAGTACGAAGGAAATGTTTGAATTCACCTGACTCGTTTTGCTATATATGTGGTTGTTTTATTGCACTAACTCAAAGAATGAACATTAGTTTCTCTGTGAAAAGAGCATACTTGGCTTTCTTTAAAATTAAATTAGGTGATCAGGATAAACCGTGAGCCCCGTACAATGTTTGTAAACCATGTGTCGAAAATCTACACCAATGGACAAAGAGCAGAAGGAAACAACTAGGATTTTGCATTTCTATGGTGTGGTGGGAGCCAAAAAACCCTGTAAACGATTGCTACTTTCGTCTCACAAATACTTATGGTTATAGCAAGAAAACGCGACATAAAATAAGTTACCCAGTGCTTCATTCAGATGAAATTACAGTACCTGCATTCAAGGAACTTCCTTCACTGGATGATGTAAGTGATATACGTGAATCTGATGTAAGCAATGAACTTGACAGTGATCCAGACTTTGTACATCCATCAACCCAAGAACGTGAAAAATTCAGCCAATTAGAACTGGATGATATAGTTAGAGACCAAGGCCTGTCAAAAGATGTAGCAGAAGTGTTAGCTTCTAGACTTAAAGAGACGATTTGTTGCAGGAAAAAACAAATGTATCGTTTATTGGAACAGGGAGAGGGATCTCTTGGCATTCTTTAAAACTGAAGAAGAAGATTTTGTTCACTGTTGTGACGTGGTGGGACTGTTAAACGCGATGGGGGTTTCAGAGTATGATCCAAGTGAATGGAGACTTATAAATAGATAGTTCAAAGAAGAGTCTAAATTATGTGTTACTCCATAATAGAAACTTGTTCAGTGCCATTCCTATTCGTCACTATGTGCATTTAAAAGAGAAGCATGAACACATAAGATCTGTATTAGATTTACTCAAATATGGATTATATTTGTGGACCTGGAAATGTTAAATTCTTTACTTGGACAACAAAAAGGCTATACAAAATATCCGTTTTCTGTGTTTATGGGACAGCCGAGCCAATGACAAACATTGGAAACAGAAAGTCTGGCCAGTTAGAGAAAGTGTAACTGTTGGGGAGAAGAATATTATACACTAACCACTTTTTGAGCGAGAGAAAATCATCTTCACACCCCTTCATATTAAACTATGACTGATGAAACCATTTTTGAAAGCTCTTAATGTAGAGAGTGACTGTTTAAAATTCATATGTACAATATTTCCTGGCTTAAGTTATGATAACATAAAGGCTGGATTTCTTGATGGGCCACAAATCAGGAAGTTAATGGAAAACCCAAACTTCTCGAGTTCGATGATTACATAGAAAAAGGAGCATGAGATTCATTTGTGGCGGTTGTGAAAGGATTTCTTGAAAACAAAAAGGCTGCTAACTACAAGAATTTGATAGAGATATTACTTGATAGCTTTCATTGTTTAGGCTGCAATATGAGCATAAAGGTTCATTTCCTCAAGAGCCGCCATCTTGATGAACTTCCCACTAATCTTAGCAACGTGAGTGATGAACATGGAGAGCGTTTTCATCAAGATATCAAGATTATGGAGGATAGATATCAAGGGCGATGGAACACAAACATGATGGCAGACTACTGTCGAAGTATTCAACGAGACTGTGTAGACATCAAACATTCCAGACACTCTCGCAAGTAAAAATTTCTTCCATGAATGTATAGGTATGTGTACGATTGCTTGTGTTTTCTCCATTATATTATAAAAATAACGAGTTGTATTTATAGGTGATGTTATCTTACAATGCATTTATCCTTTCAAATTCTGTTGATATTTTATGTTATGGTTTGAAGCTATAACACTTAGGAAACTCTTCTTACCGAGAAAAATACATACAGTACGTCGTAAAAAAGGAATAATGTTGTGGAATGGAAACCTGATGTGTTAAAAAGAAATGGATGCCATATTTGAAATCAACACGTCTAAATTAGTTAAAAACAACCCCAAAACATAAGTCAGCAAAAGGTGTGTTGACCAGTGTAATCAATAATAATTGTAGCTACCACTTAAGTGGTGGTAAAAACAGTGCGGCCCTCCACTCCCATAGGATCACAATAAAGGTAATATTTCTGCCTATTTAAGCTTAGGAATTTAAATGACTTGAAATCAGGAAACACCTAAAAGAGAGTCTAGGGATTTGAGCTGGTTTAAGATTGCCCTTTTAATTCCTTGTACTCTTCGTAAGAACTTACGCCTTGAGGTCTAAATGGCCCCTACAAAAAAAAACAGCCTGCAAGGTTAATGAAGTTAATTATTGTCATCCTTTCAGCCTATACATTTCTTGTCTTCCTTAGCCACCGTCTTTTATTTCTTTATCTGTCTCTTCTCATTCGTCCTCTATTGAGTGAATATTCTTTCATTAAATTACATTAGACCAATTTTCCTTTCCAGAAATGAACAAGTAAAAAGGCACACAATAATTGAATATTCATTCATTGGATTACATTAGACTTTTTTCCTTTTCCAGTGATTAATAAGTATACCGGCACAAAATAAGAAACGTACGAACAAAACAGGGTAAGGGGAAGGTAACTGAGAAATGGGCAGGACACTTGAGAAAGAAAATCAGTTTGAGTTAGATAATGCATCGCGTTAGTAAGGCTAAGTTAGGCAAAGTTATGTTGGGTGCGATTAAATTCGGATACGATGAGGCAGGATAGATATAGTTAGGCAAGATTCGGCTAAGCTAGATACAGTTAGATTAGGAGATATAAAATTAGATTAAGTTAAATAAAGTTAGTTCTGGTTAGGTTAAGTAGAGAGTATTTAGATGTGAGCTACTCTTTACGATCAAAAGATCGATTCCGTTAGTCAGGTTTGCCAAGGAAGGTGACAAGGATTCCATCCATACAGTGCCATCTCGCACTGGCAAAGAGGAGCTTTTACTTTCACTAGTCACAGAGTAGATAAATAAAACTACCCCCCGCAACCAACTCATGGCCTGTAAGTCCTACGACCTGAACCAATATCATGTAACACATACATCGGCTTATTATTCTCAGGTAGCATTTAACTCACCCATTTACTCAGGATTCTTGCCTTTATTTATGTTTAAATTTACCTAAAATATTTGATTCATTGTTAATTTTAAGTATTCAATATCTATTTCTATAATATTCTTTGTTCTAAAATTTAATTTATTTTCCAGACCCAAAGATGGGCAATGGAGCCAGCATTATAGTTAAAATTTAAGGATAATGAATGTGGCATTATTTCTTGCATCGGGATTCATTTTAAAGCTTAAATGATCCCTCGTACGAAGGAACTTCTTCCAGTATAGAAAAGAGTTAAGCAAAATAATGTGAATACCATGTCATATTATGTAGAGGTTACATGTTGCTAACAATGCCTATATATGAATGTTGCGATATTCATTTTTTTGAAGTTGGCTTTTTAATCCTTGAATTTTGTATTTCAGTTTACACGACCTTGCTCTTAATGACGCTCAAGGATGGTGGACGGAATAATGCGTAACCTATCAGACTTCCAAAGCGGGCTAATCGTTGAAGCTCGATTAGCGGGAGCGACTGTAATTGAAACAGCTGAACTGTTAATATGGCACAAGCAACAGTGCTACGGTTATGACAGAATTCCTGAAACATGGTAACACGTTATCTGCAAAGAACAATAGTGGGCGAAAACTGAAGTTTACTGACAGGGATCGTCGACTATTAACACTAATCGTGGCCAAAAAACAAAATTATTGTAGCAAAGGTGATAACAAAACTCAATAGCCATCTGAGCGAAACTTTTTCGATAAGAAGTGTGCGCCGGAAACGTCACAGGGCAAACATTCAATCGCGAGCAGCTATTCCGAAGCGCTAGTAGCTAGTAACGGAAACCAACGCCAAATTGCGAAAAGAATGGTGTCACGATTCTTTTCGTGACACCATATATATATATATATATATATATATATATATATATATATATATATATATATATTATCGGTTATAACCTTTATTGCTATTTTTTTTTCAATAGAAAATTTAATCTTTGCTCATCAGGTGTGATTATTCTCTGTTCGGTATTCTTGTCTTTGTGTACGCACAAGACTATATGGATCTATCCATGTGTATGTAAATATATGTTCTTATTTAAAGGTGTTAGGAGAATATGATATGAGAATATGTTTATGCCACAGTGTGTTTTGATTTGTGAATTTTACGCTTACAAAGAACATCGATCATTAGATAACGACCTACCATAAGCTAACTAAACCATGCAGTGAAAAATATAGAAAAATGGCATTGCATGTATTATAGCTTGAAGAGGGTTGAAACAAATCATTTTGCAGAACTAGCGACCATTTTGTTTCTTTAATTAACTAAAGAAAAAGAAATGTCTAGTATAGTATTTCGCCACGCTTTCTCTTTACATATAAACAATAGAACCAATTGTAAATGTCATCTAAATAAACAAATTTTAAGTTATTTCTTAACATCTGATATTCTGCAGACTTTTCAATATTTAAGATTTATTCAAGAAATCGAAACATAAATTCTTTGTGACGATCCATTTTGCCATATTCGTGAGAATTCCTCCGAGATCATTTGCAAAGAACATTCGTGATTTAGCTGCAGTCCTGCCATCCTGAACAGCGTGAATTTCTTCCCTATATTAGAACTTCAAGGATAAAAGTAATGGCCTAAAATATTGATGAAGAAAAAGAAATTAAAATTGAAACTCTAATTTTTGAACAGGCATAAGAATATGTTTACATAAGACAGGTTCTGACTCTCATTAGCAAATTAAGAATGGAAATCAGTAAAATAAACTTTGGTAAACTGAGTTATATACTCAGAGGTAATGCACAAGGCTCCGGTACATCGATTTTGGTTCTAATAGGCAAGCAGGGGTCAGTAGATTTCGAAAGGATCCGTTTTACCATAGATAATTTATTTTCTTCATTCGATTGTTTTTGTTGATTTAAATTGTTTTAATTCATTTAAAAAACGACAACGACAGGAAGGGAGCAATTTCATTATATAACATATGTTTACTATGACAATAAGGTCCAATTTTATTAGTTCTGTATTTTTTAAATCATCCATTTAGAATATACCCTCATAAATTAAGATGCCAATGTCTTACTGAACTTAATAAGGAAGACTTTGCAACAGAAATGCGACATAGATTATTTTACTATCAGTACTTAGAACAATATTTGGAAAACCAGAACCGAAATCTTTACAATCGAAATCTTTACTGTAACATCAACCAAAAGATCTTTTAGCAAACTCAAGCATATTAAAAAATAGAGATGACCTACTATGTCCCAAGTCTCAAACTAGAATTATTACCCAAGTGGGGTTAGATTTGGGATCACAAAAGGTTTTTGCAAAATTTGTTTGTAAGTAGGGTAAAAAAATATTCAATATATTCTTTTAATAAAAATTGGTTGATAACTTTTATTAAATAAATAAAAAAAATATCTAACACTTTGTTCAATCAACTATGTTGTCCGTTGCTATGCATAAAGTATATTGTTATCTGGTCATTCTTCTTCACAGGAAATAAACCATTTATGAAAGTTTAACAATGGTTTTTTGTGGAGGAATTGAGTCTAATAGGATCTGGAGGTCCACTTTGAACACTTAGAAGGGCCATGTGGCCTTAACCTTGGAAAAAAAAGCGTGAGAAGCAAGGAAGGAATCGGGTGAACGTGGTTTTATCAAACCAGCTGTGTTTATCTTGCGAGGCCTATTTCCTGCGCCCGAGGCGATTTAAGCTCGCCCTCCTCCTACTCGAGAGACGAAAGAGAACCCGAAGAGCAATTCGACTGGTTCCTTATCTCAGATCCCCACCCCCTTCCCACCCCAGCCGTAGCCAGCGACTTTAGATCCCAGGAGAGCACGCCGTGGCCCGCGGCAATTTCACCGCCCGCCGACGACCCATATAACCGGAGGTTTCCTGCTGTATCGGCAGTAAAGTACACAGGCGCACGAAGACACATTATGTTCACGAGTCGGATCCTCCGTAGATTATCCGTGAACATTGCTCCAGTCAATTGACAGCTCCTTACAACGGCCGTTCTTCCTTGAATTCGCGCCAGTACTCCATCATCGAGAACCCTGATGTAAAACCAGTCCTCCTTCATCAGCTTCCTGAGACAGAACCAGTAACTACCCCCTCTCCCATCGATAACCTTGAGGTAAAACATATTTCCCTTGTTGCATCCTCGCCTCTCTGAGTTACCTCTCCTACGATTCTTACCCTGTGAAAGACGTCGACGCTGCGGACCTTGTTATAATCTGGTATCCCCCGAACCAATTGTATTATTTACATTTCGGTTTAGTGTACCCCCTTATAAAGACCCTGATCTGAGTCAGGTAATTAACCTCTTTAATCCCTTGGATTTGCCGCTTTGCTGACACCGAATGTGTCCGTTATTTATTTGATCACATATCTCACTAACCCTCTTTTGTATATATATTTAATATTTTTTTTTGTTGTTATTAAACTTTATTTTTATAGCATCCTCTAAATAACCCTGAACGAGTATCGGCCAGGAGCAAAGGAGCGAAGAATTCGCTCAAGCACAGAAGGAGTGTGAAACCCTCCTTCCACTGTGGGAGAAAGCTCGGAGCCACGAGCAAAATTCTGCCTGCGGGCATAAAACGGCCTCTTACCTCGTAGAAGAAGGTATTTTTTACCGAGCAAGCTCGGATGGTAATAACCCAGAGGCTCATTTGCTGGGCGTTTCACATCCTCGCGTCTCGCCCGTTCGTGAAACCACCCAAGATAGTTTGCTCCCTGACCATTTTGACCACAATATTGGAAAATTGCTGAAGGTCAAATCTCTTTTACCACCTCGTTTCTCTCGGTCGCCAAAAGTAATCACACTGAATTCAAAAGGACTTTAATGCCAATTTCAAAGAAGTTATTTGATGAAGAATCAGCTATGGAGACTGATTACCCAGCGGACTCCTTTAATGTAATACAAATCGTCGGCGTGGAGCAAGATAAGGATTATCCTCTCCCTACCTTGCCCAACGCCTCACCATACCACCCACGGGATTAAACATTGACACATGGCTGACTCCCGAACAAAATATTCAGCTATAGCAGCTTTTAAATAGCTTTGAAGACGCAATCTCTGAAGTCCCCAGTTTTGCTACCCATTTTGAGCATGACATTACTTTTATGACCTAAGAGCTCATCCGTTCGAAGCCGTATCCTCTCCCAATTCAACCGAGGCAAGCGTTTAATTCTGAGGTTGAGAACTTGCTGAAGTTTAATATCATCGAGCCCTCCAATTCCAGTCACTGCTTCCCTATCTTGATGATACGAAAACCTGATCGTACGTATCATATGTGCTTTGATTTTCGCAAGCTAAATTCTGTGACCGTCTTCGATGCTGAACCCATTCCCCTGATCGACGAAAATCTCCATCTCTTTGAAGAAGCAAAATTTATCTCCGAGCTAGTCCTTTGCAAGGCCTATTACCAAATTTCCCTTCGAAGGAGCGTACGAAAATATACGGCATTCCCAACCGATAAAGGACTTATGCAGTTCCGTCGACTCCCCTTTGGATTAGTAACGTCCTGCTGTATCTATAATAGGATGATGCGTAGAATCCTAGACGGGTTGCCAAAGGTCTCCTTTTATTTTGACAACATATAGGTTGCCACCAGTTGGTCTCCCTCCAAGCACTGTTAAGTAGGCTACGCGAATGGCCCCTCTTCCTTAAATGGCCTCACGAATGGCCCCTCTTCCTTAAATGGCCTCACGAATGGCCCCAACAAGTGCAAATTGGCCTATGACACGATTAAGTATCTGGGTTTTAACCTTGAAAAGAAACAGATTGGGCTCCAAGATGATAAATTCAGAACTATAGTCAAGATGCCCCTCCCGTGTACTAAAAAACAACTCAGATCCTTCATGGGATCCGCTTCGTTTTACAGGCGTTTCGTTTCTAATTTCACGACCCTTGCAGCCCCTTTATGTGCGCTCTTCCAGAAGAAGTCTCCAGATCGCATTGTGTGGAATTCGAAGGCTACTTCCGACTTCCCCCAGTTAAAGGGAAAATTAGAGTGACCCCATCCTGAGACTGCTAAACCCTAATAAGCAGTTCGGAATCAGGACGGACGCGAGTATCGAGGGCATTGATTGTGTGATGCTGCAGTATGGTGACGACGGCGAAAACTATTCTGTGGCTTACGTGAGTCGCAAGTTATTACCGCGCAAAAGGAATTATGTCGTCATATAAAAGGAACCTTTGGCTATCATATAGAGTGTCCAGAAGTTTAGAATGTATCTGATCGGGAAGGAGTTAATAATCGAGACGGACCACCGTCCTCTTGTATACCGGCGTAATGTCAGAAATAATAACGGGTGCCTTATGCGATGGAGTCTACTCCTTCAGGAATATCAGTTTAAAATTTGGTATATTAAGGGGTCTGATACTTGTGTATCATATAGCCTCTGCCGTAACCCCCTGGCCACTAACACCAGCTAAATGGCGATTAGGAAATAGCCCTATTGCTTATTGTATATATAATCTTTTTTTGGCACATTTAATTTGTAGGCTAAGAAAAGAATGAAAAAATTAACCTGTCTTTGTAATATAAACACTGCCTGTATATTTTATCTTGTACTCTTTTGACGCCATTTAAAAGAATGAAAAAATTAACCTGTCTCTGTAATATGTATAGACACTGCCTGTATATTTTATCTTGTACTCTTCTGACGCCATTTAATTGGATGTGTTATTGTTAATTAATTTTTTTTGTAAGTACGATATTTTTATTGCCCCTTTGTAAATTATCTTTTTTTTCTCTGATGTAAACCTAAACTCGGATCAGTCGCGTTCTAGTTGTGTACACTTGTTTGTGGAAAGGGTCATGATGTCACTTGAAATTGTTGCCCTTCTTGCGCGTTCGCGTGGGAGAACGCCTTTCCTTTATTTGAGATACCCCTTTTCTTCCCCTTCGTCTGAGAAAAGTGCCATTCTTTGGAAGGGAGGAGATGTGAAATAATAGAGTTTAATATGATCTAAAGGTACACTTTGAACCGTAGGAAGGGCCGCGTGGTATTAACCATGGAACAAAAGGCGTGCGAAGCAAGGAAGGAACGTCCACGCACAAGACACATTACGTTCTCGAAACGGATCCTCCGTAAATTATTCAGGTACAGACGGCTAGAATCTCTTCGCTGTGGGCATCGCCCTAGTGAATTGGCAGCTCCTTACAACGGCCGTTCTTCCGTGAATTCGCGCTAGTACTTCCTCATCGAGAACTCTGAGGTAAAACCAGGGTAAAAACTTTATTTTTGTAGCATTCTTTAAATAGCCCTGAACGACTATCAGCCATAACTAACCTTTAAGCCAATCTGCACTAACTTATTTTTAAAAATCATTACCCATACACACAGGGGACGAATTTCTCCCCCATTCTCATTATCCCCTCGCCAACTGGTCGGATCAAGCCATTAGCGTGTAATTGCCCCCTTATATAATGGGTTGAGGAATAAGTTCTTGCGGTTTTATCAAATTTATTCATTACCATTAACAATTTTATAAAAACTTCATTTTTAATTGATAACAATATGCAATTTAATCAATAATGTATTCTCCGTTGTTATTTACGACTTCTTACCAAAGTTCAATAAAAATCTCTGGATTTTGACTCGAAGAATTCGTCTAACCAGGTTCTTAATTCCACATCAGTATAGAAGGAAACGCCACGCAAATTGTTGGAGAGCGATCAGAACAGATAGAAATCCGATGGAGCCAAGTCTGGTGAATATATCGGATGCGACAGGATTTCCCAATTAAGCGTTTGGATGGCGTCTTTTGTCATATTGGTAATGTGAGGACGAGCATTGTCGTGTTGCAGAAGGACTCCATAGCGTCGATGATGTCGCTTCCCACGAATAGCTTTGGCGAGTCGATACATTTGTTGAATGTAGAGTTCTACATTGACAATCTCTTTGTTCGCAAGGAGCTCATAAAGAATGATGCCTTCACAATCCCACCACACACACAGCATCGTCTTTCGTGGATGAAGTTCTTGCTTTAATCGTGGAAATGGTTTTATATTGGAGCTAAGCCATTGTTTACGGTGGTTCATGTTGACATAAACACACCACTTTTTGTCGCCAGGGATGATGCGGTAAAGAAATATGCCTTTATATCCACGAGTAGCCTTGTGACGAGCAAGCAAACTTGCGGCAATCGTAAAGTGTTGAAGTTTGTTGCTTTCGCTCAAAGCGTGCGGTACCCATGCACCGAGTTTTTCAACTTCCCGATCGGATGAAGGAGATTCACTACAGTTTTCTAATCACACGCCAATTGTACAGCTAATTCTCTAGTAGATTGACGAGGATTTTGATGAAGAAGGTCGTTCAATCGATCTTCATCCAACTTAATGGGGCGACCAGAACGTTCTTCGTCGTTAAGATTGAAATGACCGTTTTTGAAACGTGAAACCACCATTGAGCTGTCCTTTATGATAAAGCATTTTCTCCGTACAAAGCACATATATCGCGACGAGCTTTGGCGGAATTTGCATTGTTCCCGTCTGGATTGAAAATGAATAACAACAAGTTTCGAAAATGCGCCTTTCTTTCAACTTGACATTGCATTTTGAGGGTACAGAACAAAAATTAAATTAACACAACGTTCAAATAAACCGCAATGACTTATTATTCAACTTCATGACGTAGCCTAAGCAAAATCCTAATAGTCTACGCTGTTAAGAGACGTAGCCTAACCTTTGCAAATTTTGCTCTCATTATTTATTATTGTTTCTTAATATGTGCACAAATCACGTCAACAAAACTTAAATCAACACAATATTAAAAAAAACACAAGAACTTATTCCTCAACCTAATAGATATATATATATATATATATATATATATATATATATATATATATATATATATATATATATATATATATATATACGAGGGGCGGTTAATAAGTTTTGCAAATCGGTAGGGCAAAACAGAGGAAGGGGAATGGCTGCTTGTGGGGAGGTTAGGACAAGTTATGACAAGTCACGACCTGCAGCCGCACTCTTCTGCCTCGTCTATTTAAGAAGCACTAGCTGATCGCAGATCGTCAGTCACAAATTTTTCAAAAATGGAGAAGGTTGAGAACCGCGCAATGATCAAATTTTTGACCAAGGAAGGAAAGAATGCAAAAGAGATCCATGAACGCATGGTTACAGTATACATCGACACCGCCCCTTCCTATGCAACCATTGCTCGCTAGAATAGGGAGTTTCGCCATGGTCGTGAGTCCCTTGAAGATTACCCCCGTCCAGGACGCCCGTCAGACGTGACCAACGAGGACAATGTGGCCCGTGTGCAGAGGATTATCCTCGAAAATCGACGGATGAAGGTCGAAGAAATCGAGCGAGAACTTAGAATATCACATGGAAGTGTTATCAACATCTTTAACGACAATGTAGCCATGACCAAGGTCTCTGCCCGTTGGGTCCCAAGAGACTTCACGCCCCATGATCGACTTCAACGTCGTCAAAGTACACAAGGCCAGAGTTGCACAAGCTGCCGTGCGCGATTGCGGATTCGAGGAGCTCAACCATCCCCCTTACAGTCCAGATATGGCCCATAGTGACTACTTTTTATTCCGCCAGCTCAAGGCTGCACTGCGTGGACACCAGTTTGAAGATGATGAAGATGTCCAGCTCGCCGTCCAGGAGTGGATTGAACAGCAGTCGGAAGATTTCTAGTTGTTCGGAGTTCGAAGCCTCAGGGACAAGTGGCACAAGTGCATTGAAGTCAAGGGTAGTTATATTGAAAAATAATAAATCACTTTTCCTCATATCTCGTTTCCTTATATCCGAATTTCAAAACTTATTGACCGCCCTTTGTATATACGCAGGAAAGAGAAAAGGGAATAATTTTTCTTCAGGAATAGTTATTTCTTACTTCGAAAAAATCCGAGCTGGGGTGTCATTCGAACCGTACACATTGAAGCAGAGATATCAATTAAACTGCCCTTTATACCACTCGGCTACGGCGGTTTAATTGAGATTAAAAGGTTGCTCGCTGCCTCAATGTGCACGGTTTGAATCCTACCCCAGCTCGGAGTTTTTCGAAGTAAGAAATAACTATTTCCGAAAAAAAATTATTCCGTTGTTGCTTTCCTGCTCTGAAGTTGTATTTATTTCATCATTTTCTCGCGCTCATGAGAAATATATGCATATATATATATATATATATATATATATATATATATATATATATATATATATATATATATATACTCGTATGTGTGTGTGTATAATTGTTATACCACGAGAGCTTTCATCAGATAGTCTGAGATTAGTCATCATGTTCAATTAAGCTTCCATGATCATAGACTAAAAGCTATCTTTTTTTCTACAAAGAAGAGAAGTACAACATAAGACTCTCATTTTATACCATTATATTTATTATAAAGAAGTAATTAAGGAGTTAATGTTCATTTGGCCCATAACTCCTCAACTTAGAGGAGTTTTGTTGCGCCTTGCAAAATTTCTCTCGTTTGCCCTGACACTTGGATAGAAAAACTCAAATACAGTGACAGATATAATACAGGATTGAAAAATATATGAGAGACATTGAAAAATAAATAAAAATAACATGAAAGCTATGGTCCTACTCCTTTATTTTAAAGATATAAATCCAAAGATTCAAAAGAAACAGATGCAAAGGTACAAAGGAGAAGAAAGATCGTGCCGAGACATGGGAAAGACTATACAAAGCAAAGAAACAGGGGAGGGAGACAGGAGTGCTGAAGAGAACATGTGTCGAGCAGCGCGGCCAGAACATCAATGGTAGTTCGCGGAAGAAGGACAGCCTTATATAGCCAAGGGCTATAGGCGTCCTTCTATGCTAAATTACTCTCGAAGGTCCGGGAAGCGGCATCTGTGCGGTTTCTTCGGCTTTTAACGTAGGAGATATTGAGGGAAGCTATGGCAAAGGAGCGCGTCAAGGCCATCACGGACGCTGGTGACAGGGAGCGAAGCAGGTCCGTCGGGACCTTACCCCGAAAGGTATTGAAGATAGCAGGGATGTTATCTGAATACAGCCTTACACTGGGGAAGAAGATAAGGGGCGTGATAAGGACCACAGATTCCATCTCGAATATGTCGAGGCCCCATAAAGAGAAGGTGATGGCCTAGGAAGAACCCAGAACGGTTATGCCCAAGCCCGACGGGGAGACATCGACGTAAACCTCGAGCGGAGAGGCCGAGATCGGTTTCCACCGCGTCCACTTATAGTTGATGAAACGCCGGAGAAGGGCGAATGCTGAGATGTCATAGAACTTGAGCTGCGTGAAACACAGTTGGCACCACATGAAAGGGACACGAACCACTGGGGCGACGAAATTGAGGAGGCTTGCTACGCGGAGCTAACATTTTCGGGAAACCGGGGTGTTGGCAACATACTCCAGGACGTGGACGGTCTCAAGCCTGAGTACAGGGGTCAAGCGGGTGCGTTGGAGACGCACGTTGATCTCAATACCCAAGTAGGTATAACGTTGGGTAGGCCGGAGGACGCAATTACGGAACTTCAAGTTAATGGAGCTCGCGGAGTTCAATGAGAGGCAACGCCGGAGGGCAGGGATAGTGCCCACCAAAAGGACATCGTCAAGGTACGTATGAGCCACGCACCCGCTGCTCCTTGCCAAGGAGTTCATGATTGTGCTAAGGGCCATTTGCATTACGTAGGGCGTGCCTGCGAGGACTATATACAGGCGGGCAAAGCGGAAACAGCATCCGGAAGTCACAAATCCAAAGTGATGGGGGGGCTAGGATGGATGCGGATGTGATAGAAACCATCCTTCGAATCCAGCTTGATGGCGAAGTAATGAGGGGAGGATGCCTCGAAGACCTTCCGGTTGGAAGGGAGCTGAAAGGGCGGAGGTTTATACGCTTACCGGGAAACCGACATGTCTTACACCACCCGAGCCGACCCATTAAGTTTGAGGACCCTGAAGATGCGATGTAACTTGGAGATGGGGAGAACTTCTTCGACGATGCCGTGTTCAAGGATAGGAGTGCAAGTGGGAGCACCGATGAGGAAGAAGGGCGCCACTGTCGTAAGAGCGGGAGAGGAAGATTTTTATTCCACTTTGACTGTTGGTGAGAAGGAGGTGGTTAACTGCAGGGGCCATCTCGAAGGATCCAGAAGAGGTAACATTAAGCCGCGCACCGGGCTCAAGGGTTGCGTCCTGGGTGGCGAGGGGGGTGAGACCGGGTCTGATACAGTCCTGCTTGGGTTGGCCCTCCCGGTGCCCGTTGCCGTTTCCGCGTTGGTTGTCCCCGTTCCCAGCGACTCCGGGACCCGCCATTATGTCTGGCAGGCCACTCATGACGTCCCTGATGACGTCACCCACTTCCGACAGGTGCGTGGTGGACAAAGCCAGGGATTTTGAGTCCGGAGGTGCTGGTATCGTGAGAATGGTGGGGACCGCCAGTCCCAGCTGCGGAATGAAGGTAATAGTTTGTAGCGGAGGTGGGTAAGGTTTGTTGATGACCATGGATCCCAGCTCAGTGACCGCGTCCTCGGAGAAATCTCGGAGAGGGTCCAGAGGGGCGCGATATTCAGCGTTGAGTGCAGCAGTCCTTCACCAATGATCTCGAAGTTATCCAGATCGACGATATGTGGCACAAGAATGGGAAGTGAGGCCAAACAAGTTACCTCGTGTGACCGTTGGAGTGATGAAGTCGTAGTTGTCCGAAGGTGAGGAGATCGTAATGGAGTCCGATCCAATGGAAGAGGCGCCGAAGAGATTGTCACGGGAAGCCCGAGGGAGAACGAAGGTTCTCGAAGACGATGATGACATGCGGAAAACTTCCGAGTCAATGGTGAGAGTAGGAGAAGGAAAGCATGGAGGCATCCGAGGAGTGAGGAACCGAAATTTTTCGGAGGTTGAAGAGAGGAAGCGAACATCCAAGCCAATTCTGCGACATATAGGGGCGACGTGCAGCTGCCTGCGCCAATAAGATTATCTTTAACGTCTTGCAGGTTACGCGGGCGCTGTCTAGGCCTCGGCGCATTTGTAGATCGGCCTTCACGGCCGACCTAGTTAGACCATGATCCATAGCTAGGCAGCGGCCGGCGTTGCTGAAATCCGAAGGACAGAGGAGGAGGAAGTGACCTCCCGCTTATGATAATTCCCGTGGATACCGAATCCTGTTCACGCGAGTCATTGATGGCCGTAGGCCACCCGTGCTGCCACATGATTTGGTACATGCGAAGTCTCAGGCGGCATTTTACAGTAGGATCTAGCTCCGTGCCATACGTCCCAAATAATGCGCACATTCTTCGAAAAAAAGTGGACTTACCGTTATAGATTGCCCTTGGAATTCTCCTGACCTAAACCCCATCGAGAATCTATGGGCTATAATTAAACGTAGAATCGAGAAAACCGACTGTTCGACGAGGCAGAAGAGGATTTGTGCTGTTATCAATGCCTGGTACCATAACGAGAAGTGGCAGAAATGTGTTCAAATTTGGTTGAATCTATGCCAAAGCGAGTGAAGCAGGTTCTAAAAGCAAAGGGTGGTCATATTTCATATTAATGTACCATTTATCTTATCATTGACGTATTCCTTTCAAATATAAACAACAATTATCAAATAATTGTATTATTTCACCACTGTCCGAAATAATGTGCACACTACTGTATATATATATATATATATATATATATATATATATATATATATATATATGGGAGACCCAAGAGGAGCCGTATGATTTTCAACAAAATAATTGCAATAATACTATAAATAAAATACTATGACTTATTTTTTAATTCGTATATTCTATCACCCTTTCTCTAACTTGTGCAATAATGATGTAGTCTTATACCAATAAATAAGAGAATGATGATTTCCATAAAATTATTAAAATATTGTACGGATGCCTCCGAGGAGGCGGGTGATCCCGTACATTCAGATGGGAGGGTCCGTCCATATGTAACATTCTAATTTTAGAAGGCTTAATGTTATCTTCAGAATTAAATAATAACTGGGAGTCAGGCAGAAATGTTTATTGCCATAAAAAATAAGAAAATATATATTTTTTTACAATCATATTAAGTAATAAAAAAGGATATAATCTTTTTCCACATTCATGTTGCAATTTCAGAACAGAAACCATTAGGCCAATCTCATGGTATAATTTTGAAATGCCAAATTTATATAAACCAGAAAATCTTTTAGTTTTCTGAGTATGAGGAGTAGGAAGCACTTCCCAAATGTGTTGCTTATTTACCACAAACTCATCCCGAATATCAGGATATCTTAAGGTGTTTCCTGTGCCACAATTTTAAGATAGTCGTAGATATGCTACATTGAAATCCCCGTCTTCATTACTTTTTAGTTTGCCTACATAACAAACATTAACTTTCTTCTTTGTCTTCAACTCAATCAAAACAAAATCATCTTTTCAAGGTGATTTTTCAACAAACTGGCCCACGACTGTAGAACTTTCAAATTCATCAGAGAATTCTTCTTCATCTGAAGAAAAAATATATATATTACATTTCGGAACACTTATTTATCAGTGCATAGGCTAGTATAAATATAGCCACTCAGTACAATAGAATTTAATTTTATCTATATTTAATGCAAAGTATACATTTTTAAAAATTTTATTAGAATCAGGAGGATCCGGACACAACTGGACGAATCCTCCTTCATCCACATTTTTCCTGAATATTCTCAATAACTCAATTCCAAAGTATCTGCTGCATGTGATATATTTCATATAAATTGCTCAATTGGTAACTAAAGAATCAGAAAAAAATCATTAAATATGAGAAAAATGGAGGAGCTACACCTTACACAAGATTCGCCAAAAGTTACATCGTAAATGTTAAATAAATTAAAATCTCACCTGCGGAAAATGTTGCCACAACACATTCGTCAAAGTCTGAGCATCGACTGATATGATAATTTCCACTTTTCAAAAGCAAGAGTCAACGCTTGAGTCATATTTATTATTGAGTGAGTGTTGCTGTCCGAATATATAGATACAGTGCCACGCAAAAGTTCACAACACACCATGAAAAACAGACGTGTATGTATTTGTAAGCACGATAGGTAAATGAAACTTTTATTACTGACAGGATACAATTAATTAGTAATGCAAAAGTTTACAACACATATATCAAATCGTTTCTTAATATTTAGTATCATAACCACTGTTGCTAATAACAGCTTGTAACCGTTTAGAGTAGTCTCCTAAGTACTTCTTACATGTGTTAGTGTTCATATTACTCCATTCCTCAATGCATATTTTCTTCAGTTCAGACATGTTTGTTGGTTCTCTTTTTTGGATTCTGAGCTTCAGTTTCTTCCATAGATTTTCGATAGGGTTCAGATCTGGGGATTGACTAGGCTATTTTAGAACATTCAAACCATTTGATCTAAACCACTTTTAGGTCTGTTTTGCTGGAGGCTTTAGATGATTGTCTCGTTAAAAGATCCAACAATCCTGTTTCAATTTAAGAGAATGCACACTTGGACGTAAATCTTTCTTAAAGATTCTTCTATAATGTTCTCCATTCATCGTTGCTTCTATGTTTTCGATATTTCCAACATTTGCAGCAGTAAAACATATGGAGCCACTTCCATATTTTACTGTCGGGGTAGTTTTATTCGGTGCGCATTCAGTACCTTTCTTTCGCCATACCCTCAGAGCTCCATTACGGCCGAACAAATCTATCTTTGTCTTATCCGACCAAAGAACGTTGTTCCAAAACTCTGCAGGTTTACCAACAAACTCTGTTGCAAAATTCAAACGATCAAGAACCTGTTTTCTTGTAAAATGTGGGGTTTTCCTTGGAGACCGTGAGTAGATGCCCATGCTACGAAGCGATTGACTAATTGTGTCTTTACTTACTGTAACTCCACTTACTTTTAAGTCACACTGAAGTTCTTTAAGAGTAACTTTGGGTGTTTTACTGACCTTTCTTACTAATAATCTCCCAGCACGTTCGGTTATCTTGCCAAGACGGCCAGAACTGATCAGAGGAAGAGTAGAATTTTAACACTCTCAGTGACCTATTATCGTTCCACTGAACTCAATGGAACTACTAACTGACGAGATATTTTTCTATAACCAATGCCACTTTTATGAAGGTCTACAATACGTTTTCGAAGATCTTGATCGATTCGTTTCTGTTTTCCCATCGTGCGAATGTTTACAGGACGCTGTCTGATAAAGAATGACGCGATAGCTTATACCAGGCCCTAAATTATGTGCGTAGATATATGTAGAACGTTCTAGAAATTGTAAGAAGTTTCTCATTCTCGAACATTTATGAGTAAGTGATAAAAATCGATATGTGTTGTAAACTTTTACGTTACTAATTAATTGTATTTCTTTAACAAAAAACTATATTGATGTTTTTGTTTTGTCCTGATGATTTAATTATTGTTTGAATACATATCCTGTCAGTAATAAAAGTTTCATTTACCTATCGTGCTTACAAATACATAAACGTCTGTTTTTCATGGTGTGTTGTAAACTTTTACGGGGCATTGTATATATATATATATATATATATATATATATATATATATATATATATATATATATTACCTTCCCGAGTTATTTTGCAGAGATCGCAGGTGAAATGAGGTGCCCAAGGTTTGTCAGGATCTCCGACTGGCATGCCGAAATATGCCTTGTAGGCCTCACACATTTTAGCAGATCTCTCTACAGAGTACTTTTTCGCTCTTCTCTTAATAAATTCACCGCAGACATAGCAAAATGCGTCTGTCGGATGCTTACAACCTCTTGATGCCATGTGTGACGAATGGTTCTATCAATGACGAGTGAACGTGTCTGCGCTGCGACGGCTAGAGTTAAACTGATCTGTTTTTTTTTTGTTTTTTTTTAGGGGGAGAAAAGGTACGGCTCGCGTTTACTCCTTCCCTTCTGTACCCCTCCCCCGAAGGGGCGGCACAGAAGAGGAGGACTTGCTCCTGGAGAAAATCCCCGCACTACTGACTCTCAGTTCAATTGAACCGATAGTGAAGTGCTTAATGGGAAATCTGGAATAAGCTTTAGAAGAGGGTTTATAGCTGTGGGAGATGGAAATTTTTGAGTTAAAAGATGACAGATTGGTGAGGAGACAGATTGAGCATCTTCGGTATTCCAAGGTGAAAAGGGTGGAATACCTTTGCCCGAGGGACAAGGGGGACCTGCTGATTAACATGGATTCCGAACCACCAGCATGCATTTACTCATCATTCTTACTTCCTTTCTCACACTTTAGCACCTATGTACCTAATACAGAAGCGGGAGGACCGCCTAATCTCTGTTCCCTTATTCTCTTCATATTTCATTCAAGTGTTTATTGTAGCATTCATGCCGTTTTGAGTTATCTTAGCTCTGAGCTTTAGTTATGTATTGTTATGTTACTTGTTTTTACTTTCCTTACCTCTTTTCACTTTCTCTTGTTGTTATGACTTTTTCACTTTAGTTTCACTTTGTTCACTTGTTTTACTATTAACTTCCACTTCACTATCATTTTTGTTAAACTTTTTAATATTATAGTTCACTTATTACACTTTTAGTTTACTATGTTCGTTTTATTTCTGTTTTGTTGTTAACTTTCACTTCACATTCATTTTATTTATAGTCACCTACAAGAATGTTCTAGAAATTCTTCAAAGAAGAGAAAATCTTGAAAGTTCTAGAAAGTTCTACAGTTTATTTTTCTACAAATTAGTGCTGAATCTATAAGGAATGTAAGAGAACTGCCATTACTGTTCAGGTTGCAATAAACAAAACATAAGGGAAATAATAGCTACTACTACTGTATTACTGTTTCTATAATATTTTAAATATCATGTTTATACCATAAAAGAAAAAACATAACACTTGAAACTTTTGATATATTTTTACTATTTGCATTAAAATAGTGTTATTTACCATAAATAGGCTAATTTAAAGATTCATTGTCCTAGCCACGAAAGCAAAGTTTTGGGATTAAAATTGACTTTTTTTATTTAATAGAGACACAAAGAATTGGGAAATAACACATTTAACCCAAGGACAAGAAAAGAGTGAAATTTTGTTACACACTGATAATTCGATGCTGAAATACGCTGGAGTAGCCTTTTACATATATTAGAAAGATTTTTAAATTAAAAGTTTGCAGCCTGAAAGCTTTGGGAGCAATAAGATATGAAGAATAGGTATTAGATATTTAATGACAAAAGATTAAAGAAATTTTTCGAGCTTTTTAGCCACTGGAAATTGTGATCAAAGAACTATCATCTAGAGATGTTTCACTTTTAAAAGCAGTCTTCGTTTATTTCTATTTTTAATCAGTTAAAGGGCAAAGAAACTCACATATGTGGAAACCTAAAACAAGCTTTGATCGATCGATAATAGATCGAGGCAAAAAAGAATTCGAGATCTGCTTCAGTATATGCATTATCCAAAATATTTGGTTCTAGAGTCGCCTGAATTACTATAGCGGCTTCACTATCTTCTTGGAAGAAATGTGCCCAAGTAATTTAGAAACGCCTTTATCCAGAAACCAATGAAGAAACTACTGGATCTGGTACTGAAGTAATTCAAAATGAAACTAAATTAATCGATGATCCTTTGCTTGAAGAATACTACAATGAAGTAAATTAACTTGCATCTCCCAGCACCTCAACTATAATTAGTCAAGAAAAATTTGATGCTAACAAAGAATTCAAACTTATTGAAGCGATTGTCAAACGAACAGAAACACTGGATAGATTGCGAGCTTCACTTCTTGAACTCAAGCCTACAAGTGTCGAAAGTGAAAGTGTCTTTTCAGCTTCTTGACTACTTCTATCAAATATTCGGTCTCGCCTATTTGATTCAACCTTAAATGCTCGTTTCTTTGAAATATTACTTTAAAAATTGCGAGGAACATGATGATTACACTAATTAAGTCCAAAATTCTAATACTAAATATTTACAGACAAAATTTCAGGCCAAAGTATGTTTATTAGTTTGATTAATTCTTTAAAAGTTTATTAATTAGTAAGATTTCTTTAAAAGATTTTATTTGTTTAAAGGCCTGTACTTTTTTTTTAAATTATATGATGTTTCTAAACTTTCTTTAAATCTTTGTAAGTTAATATATAGGAGATGATAAACATAATTGATCTCAATGGTTTGTTTTTTTATACCATTTAGAAAAATAAACATTGAATAAAAATAAAGGTAGTTTGAGGAACCGATATTTCTCGATTCCGGCAATTTTTCTTTATCGGTTCCGGTTCCTAATTTTTAGTACTCATGCAAACTCTAGTTTTTTGTTAGATTCCTGCTGAAGTTGATAGGATAAACTAAATATAAAAACTAGTCCTGTCTTAATAAAAAATCATGGTATGATACAGTGGCAAAAGGCTTAAGTAAAGTTTTAATATATGTGAGATTGTATTTACGATATTAAAGTTTCTCATACAGTAAATATATGTTTACCGAGTTTGCTGTTAGTTTTAGAACCACATAAAAGCATGAAATGTTGCAGAAATATTGAAAATTTAAGTGTACAAATACATCTGTCACCTCAAAGTATACACATCATGGTACTACAAACACTCTTAAGTTAGGTTTTGGAGAAACTAGAGTATGTACTTTGTTTCCAGTATGTTGCGGAGGAGCATCTAGGACAAGTCTACCATCCTGCTGGATCTCTACTTACCTCGATAATTGCTCTCCATCATAGTAATATCTTGGTGGACCCTTTCCCCATGCGCGTCATTTACTTCTCCGAGGTTCTGTTGAAAGGAGTTGAGCGGGAGTGGAGAAGGTGAAGCTTAAGAAACATCCGGAACTCCCATATGCTCTCAACCGCTTTTCAAGGCCCACTTTGGTAATCTATTGCCCGTGTATTACCAAGGAAGCCATAGCAGATATAGACCGACCGGGGACTCGGCCCTGGCTATCCATTGTGCCAAAGCGTGGTTTTCAGCCGAGATTTATATTTGCATAACTTAATCATTTGTGGAAAAATCATTTAATGAGACAAAGGCTTTATTTTAGACATTGTAATAAGATATTTACTGTTTTTTTTTATTAGTTTCTTTGAAATAAAATTTTTACTGAGCAACAATAATTACGAACCATGAGAATGGTCAAAATCAGTCTTTGTGTCTATATCGACATTGTATTCTTTAGTTTGGTGCAATGAACCCTTCACGAACCGTTGGCAATGAAGTTTTATAGGCAATCGCTCTCAAGTTATACTTCAGAAACAGCAGCGTTTCAACATTATTTGGAAATAATTTGACACGATCTTTCTGAAGCGCTTTTCCAAATTTAAACTCTCTTTTGCTAGTTGTTGAACTTGGTGGTGATCTCAGATAAGTCCTTGTGAAAGATAACAGAGTTGAAAGCTCACTGTTCTGTGCTGCCCAGGACGTGAGCGAATCATCGCATATATTGATGCGATTCATTTTCATGTATTTTTTGAGTTCAGTAGTATCTGGCATTGGCAGATTGACTTAAATGATTGCCATGCTCTCAGTTTCTTCAAGGTAAGCTTTTCTTCGAATACCTCATCATTCACCATATCTTGGATCTGAGGTCCAACAAAGATGCCCTCCTTGAGCTTAGCAGAACTGAGAACGGAGTGCAGAGGTATTGGGAGGCAGCGCCATCCTTGTCCATGGCCTTCACGAAATTCTTCATGAGGCCAAACTCGATATTAGGAGAGTGGGGGGAAAGCAGTTTATTATGTCCACAAGTGGGTCTTCTTTGACACTGTTTTCCTCGGGCACGAAAGTGCCCATATACCCCAGTCTTTATACATGTAATGCTTGAAAACATCCCGACTGTCCCAGAGACAGAGAAAGCAGCATTACTTTTAAAATATTTTATTCCTATGTATGTATTTTACTGTTACCATTTTCCGTCTACAAATCATAAAAGGTTGTTTCTTTTCCTCTCATTCATTTTGGTTTGTTTTCGATGGTATTTTCACTAGATTCGTAACATATGTTGTATGAAAATCCAGCAATCCATTCTTAAAGTGTTATTGAAGTCACTTTATACGATTCTATATCTGATTGTTCCGTCCCCTTGCATTTTTGGCACCTTATTTATGGGTTTTTCCATAGCTTCCATTTTTTAGTGCTAAATGACCTCATTTAATCTCCTTACTACAGTTACCATAGTACTATCGTTATAATAATAATGTGTTTAGGTAAATAAGTGACATATGGAGAAAAGCGAGAGAGGAGGTGTGGATTCTTATTCACTTAAGCATTCCCCCCTTATGCATCTACCATACATTTCACTTACTTTATCTTTCCCTTGTAATTTTACAGGTTTCTCCTTGCAAACTTTCTGTGGGGTATGTCGTCGTTGGTTTTCACTTTATAATAAATAAAAAAATGTCCTTTCTCCGTCCTCATTTCTCGATAAGAAACCAATAGCATTAAAAAATAAATAAATCACATTCTTTATTCACATTCTTATGTCAAAAATACCTTCTAAATCTTTAAACGCCAAAAAATAACACCAAATAAATATTAGAAAAGTAATAAATAATAAACTGTAAATATATCAAAACCCTAAAAAAAAACAGTCAGGTTTTAACGAAAGGTCGTATATTCGAAAAAATAAAAAAAAATAAGCGATACTGAAAACACTATAATTAATAAAGGCTTGAACACAGTTTTGTCAATAAATAACATTTATCAAGGAAACCGAACATAATTCACTGCTTAAGCTAAGTATGGCGTTAAATACCAAAATAAAATGACCAAATGTCCGTAGCCATAGAAACCACCTAGCCTACTTTCATCTGACTGGATATCTTTAGATTTTAAATTATTGTTTATATGTCCAATTTTTCTGATCTTTTGCTTATTGAAGACGATTTTTTTTTTTTGTTGACATCAGATACTCTTGGCTTCTTTCTCGCCTTGCAAACTTTTAGCCCTTGATCTTTAAGTCTACTTCTAACAGTTCTAAGTGATATTTTTTAACTTGAAGCTTCCTGGAACTCCTTAGCAAGTTCACGTGTTATTTGTTATTCTGTAGTGAAGCCCGAATGGTAGATCTGCCTCCTTTAGATGTTGTAAGACTCTTCCTCCCACTTCCCGTCCTTGATACCAAAGCTCTTGGTATCTTGATTTCATTTTAGAGTGGTTTGCACAGCTTATCCTCAACATTTTATTTTCTTAAGCAATTTCTACTTGTGATGAATTTTGCTATGGAGAAGTTGAATTTGTACTCTCATTGTTTTTATTAGTTTTTTAGTTTTAACAATATTGCTTTTTTAGAACGATATTGAATACACAATAGTTATAAATTTAAATTAAAGCGTAATAAATATCGGTTAAAATCTAATTTTAGAAAACATACCGATTTATTAATTACACACCATTTATTAGAATTCTTATTAAATCATATTAATAAAATAGTCAATCATCTTAGCAAATATATATAAATATCGTAGATATTTTTAATATGATGAATTCCAAGGAAGTTGTTAAATATGTTAAATATCTATGAGGGGGTGCTTTATACTTTTGGTCCAAGGTGTATATAAGAGTGTGCCAAAATTTTGAGAAGAGAATTTCATAGATTTATGCATGATGAGATTTTTAGGACTGGACACAACTTTCATCATATTATTTTACTGAAATTCAGAAGAATTACAGTTAATGATAAAATAATGATCACAAACCCGTTTGAAAGTCGGACTAAGAATAAACTTTAAAAAAAAAAAATAATGAGCACAAATTATTCTGAACATAGGAGAATTGATCAAATTTCAGCTCAAATAGTAGAAAATGTTACTTAATCAGAGTGTGGCTCTTTATGAGCTCATGGAAAAGGAATTCAAGAGGAGAAAATTGGGCTGCATCCTTAGAAGCCAAACTTTCCTTGAACACGTGGAAGGAAAACATTGGACGATGAATCCTTAAAACCACTCAAGGAGTAAGCGACACGGAACAATACTCTGGTGTAAATCGTAAGAATCATTAAAAAAATCCTTATATACCACGACATATACGAATACTAAACACAATATCAAGAATGAAAGTTTTTAAATGGAAATAAAGCGAACACATTGCAAAGTTTAAGGAGTAAAGGAGTGACGGAATCCCCAAATGGACAATCTTTTAAATACAGAGAACAAGAAGACGACTTAGCATAAGGTGAAAGGATAAAATTCCACTAAAGGAAAGATTAAGTAAGCAAACTCGAGCACTGGACCTTAGTCAATTGAAACATATCTCGAAGGTTTTACTTAGCCCGCAGCTAGGAGTGTTTGAGTGGCAATCTTGACCTCAAGGACTAAAACGGGCAAATATAGAAACCTCTCAACTTGAAAGCGACAGAGTGAGTGCGATTATAAAATCAGTCTGGAGTGTTAAGATGAATGAGGGATAGAGTAATTCATGACCATTTTAATCCCTTGTTGTGAATGACCCAAGAGTGTTCGATCTGATTCATTAAGACTTCATTCCTGACTACTGTACGTCTCTGAAACTAATAATCCCATGATTAAGAAGGGAAGATTGCTTACTGGTTTAGTAAGATGTACCATCCGTCTCTCTCATCGTTGACGAGATCTCTCAAGCGGAGGAAGAAATGTATATAAAGATAAAAATGACAATTTCTGGGGCGAACCCGAATGTTCCAGGAGCTGATCATCAATGAGGGGAGGGGGTAGTGTGTTTTTACACTAACAAGGTACCATAGCTCTCGAAGTGCTTCCACTTCGGGAACGTGAGGATATGAGTACCTCCATGGTAGACCCTCGTACTCCAATTCAGGGTATGTGGATGTAAGCGCCCGCATAGGGTATACCAGAACTATATCCGGAGGGTTCCGGAATAGAGGAAAAGGTGGGTATGCTGTGTTGTGAATACTGGAAGGGAAGCATTGTGATATTGTGATTGGCTATGTACGTGGTTATGCGTAGGAATTTCTTTACTTTCACGGGGACAGGTTTCAGCGTATCCGCCAATGGGTGTCCAGCTCGTGACGCCTCTGAAAGTTTTGTGTCTGCTGGGATAGAATCCGCATCTCGACCTTAGATGTTCAACGCCGCGAAAGCGAGAGCTCCGATTGTTTACTTGATGTAAGTGTAATGAATCCACAAATATACCAACTGTCTATTATTTATTGTTTCCTAGATCAAAACAATTCTTTTCCCTCATTTTTAAGGTGGCAAAATTACTGAATTTTCTTAAGTCATTCCTGTATCTACAGCAGAATTCGACGAACCATTTTTTCCTTGAGAGCCACCCGTCATGATCTGTTGCCATTGAGTGAGTTCTTCTGAAGTGAGGTAAGGAAAATGATTTGGTGAGCAAATCAAAGATGGCTTAAGTAACATCAATTTAGATTTAGGTATTTTGTATTCATTAATTCTGAAAACTGTATTTTCTGAGTGCCGGTTACAGTCGAGGATTTATGTTGTTGTGTTGATTATATTGTTTGTACTTTGTTTGTATTTGAATGACCTGAAAATAATTGACTAGTAGTTTCTTGCTTCTCTGCCAGCTTTTTTTTACCCACTAATACGACTAAAACATCGGTAAATAGAATAGCAAATGGGTCGTAGTCCTTTGACGACGAAGAATCCCCATTTTACTTCTACGTAGTTACATTTTTATATCTCTCCTTACACCCTACACACGCACACACACACACACACACACACACACCTACAAATTGACACAAAAAGTGGATTTTATCCCCCATCATTCTGAATCCCTTAATGATCTTCAATCGATCACCCGAGTAAAGTTGAGAATTTCACCTGAACAAAACTGCCTTCCACACATCTCGAATATTTAACCCCCACTTCCTCACATACATAGGCCCACAATTTCACAATTCAGAGTTGGAAGTGGGAGGGGAGAGAAGAAAGAGAATGTTGACTAGAAAAATATTCGAGGCAACCAAATCCACGGGCAGGTCTTACCCGTCTATCCTTAACTGGATAGAGAACAGCCAGAACAACAATTTAGATGGAATTCACTCGTGGCCACAGAGACAGAGAAAGAGAATGCAAGAAACTGTCCGCTCATATCATCAGCCCACAGGAGCGGAATTAGAAAGAGATATGCAACCACACAACCACTGGAAAAGAAAATAGCCAGGATGAGCTTTAATGTGAACATAAAAGGTTGAACATTGCCTAGACGAAGCCCCAAATTCTTAATTAAGTGGGATTGTGCAGAATCAGGCTTGGAAAACGGCAGGATGAAGACCTGTCAACCAAAAGAGTTCGGAAATGGACTACTCTCCTCGACCTATTTCAAGTTTTTAGAGACAAGTCCCCATAATAGGAGCCGGAGATCTCAAATGTACGAACTTAGTAGGGTGTTTTGCTAGCGGGATGTGAAGAGGGACAGCATAGGGGTCGCGAATACGTGTTGATTTTCACATAAATACAATGATATAAACATATAAAAAAAAACTGCTTCATCGTGACAATGACCAAGATTCATTGCTCTTGCGCGCGTGTATGTATGTGTGTGAGAAAAAGAAGTATCGCAAAATACGGAAAAGTAAAATGAATCTTCTTCCTCAAATGAATTCCTGACAAGTTGAACAAAAGTTTATAATTAATGACCCACTTAAATAGATAGATGAAGCCATGAGCATTGTGGAGGGGATTCCTAGGTCCGTGGGCAGCTGTTAGACCGAGCGAAAACCGTCCCCAAACAATCATGTGGAGGCCAGGAATGCGCTATTTTGAACGTCACTGATACCTCAGATGCAATTAAAAAAAGGAATAGAATAAAATAAAATGTGTAAAAGAGTAAAATACTAGAGTGCCTGAGTGCCACCCCACCTCCCTTTGCCCAGAGGCACAGGGAGGGGATGTTTAAGGGGAGAGGGAGAGATAGTATAGTAAGTAAATAGTAGGAGATTGGATAGTTGACTTAGGGGGTCTTAGCCCTAAATATAAACGCGGTGCTAATACCACGGTGTGCACTACCTACCCCACGTCCGTATGTAGAATTTGTCACCTGCTCTACGTCTGTATGCAGATCTCGTTGGAAATGACAATAGTGAAGTTTTAGGGAGAAATCGAAAGAAATTGGAGAGTTTCGGAGTGTTGCAAGTTTGCTTGTAATTCGGAATTATAGTAGGAGAGTAAATACCTGTTTTATCTTAATGTTATACTATTGTTTTTTGCGTTAATTTGTTAGGCGTTCAAATCGTTTTTAATTTGCCTGTCTTACTGGTAAATCCATGTCTTCTTGTTTTACTTTGTATTCTTGTAGTCTAGCTTTTTAACTGTATCTAAGAGTAGTATGGATGTTTTAGTTGCGTTGTTCTTTCATTAAATCTTCTTGTTTGTTGGTTCCTTTACTTGAGGGAATTTTGGCCACGTTTTTATCTTTATAAATATCCCCAACTAAGACGACGGCTTCAAGAGCGCAGATGAGGCCACGCCGTAACAAATTTCTCTACTAGGGGAAATTTAAACGACTCCTACTTGGTTGAAGCGTACAATTTATGGTTGAGATTTATGGAGGTGATCTGCATGCTTGGGAGACCTGGAATTTTGGATATTTAAAGGGTTTAATGAGAATTCCCATTATTATAAGGGGTGTCAGAAGAGTTGTAGAGCATCTACTGTTTGCGAGTTTAGAAAAGGCAAAGTAGGATGCACCCATGAGAATATCTTTAGGGAGGAGTTCTGGACACACTCTGTGTCCTTTTATATTTTCACTTCCTCGAATTTCTCCACTTTCCTTACGAACCTATTTTAAAAAAGATTCTGATCTAAATACTAATGTCGGTTTGGCTTTTTGTATTGAATAAAATAAATACTGAATACGACAGTGGTATTTATAAATGTGTGACAGAGGCAGTGCGATCAGAACATCTATTTAAGTTTAATGGTGACCTGTTGCGAACGCCTGAAGAAAATTGTTCTCTCGCAAAACAGCCTTTTTGATGCATGTATGTAAACACCAAGAAATTGGGTTTGTGATTATTACCTGAGGAAAAGGACGAACAATTAGGATTAATCCTTTTACCATGAACTCCATGAGGACTTTCGTGCCGTTTAGAACCTTAATTAAAACTAGGTACAATGCCAGAACGAACATAGTCGTCACTTCTAGGTTTCTAACGCTAAATAAGCGATACTGAAGTTACAATTAAAATGGTTTTGAGCATTTTAAACATTAACCTACACTCCTTAAAGCAAAATCGATAGGTGGGTACAAAATAAAAGAACACTTCTTCAGGGGATAAAATGAATATTGTCCCACCATTCGGCTCTGATTTTCCCGAATTGAGGAAAAGGCAATCCTTCCTCAACAAGGCGCCTTCAGATAATGAGCGGAGGATGTGATGATCAGAGCCATGTTTCTGTGTAAAAATTTGTTTACAAAAATAAAGCAACGGCTAACGAATGCAATTACATCGCAAGCGTTAAGAAGAGGTTCGAATGAAAAGGGTTGAAATTGGGTGAATTGAAATTGTGTGGAAGGCACAAAGATCAAGTAGACAAATTAAAGAAAGTGAGGGGTGGAGGGCACAGAAGAGAGCTTTATTCGAAGGAAAAGGCTGTCTTAGCTCAAGAAAGACAGATCTGAGTATTATCTCTACTATTTTTTGACATAGTTTCCATTTAGGTCAATCCATTTCTGAGGGCTATGATTCTACCTGACAAGTCCCTCTCCGAAGAACTCCTGGCTTTTCGAAGTGCACCATAACTTGACTTAACGTTTTGCCTCTTCGATCGATTGAAATCTTGTTCCTTTTAAATGTTCCTTAAGCTTAGGAAACAAGATATAGTCCAAGGGGTAAGATGAGGGCTATAGAGTGGATGGGGTATGATTTGCCATCGAAATTCCCTCCAAGTTCCTCTTGGTAGGCGTGAAGAATGGGCCGGAGAATTGTAATGATGGAACATGTCTCTTTTGTGCAAGCTGATTATCCCACAACGATTTCAGCACCTAAAGGGCAGAAAGCTCGCTGAGACTAAGATGCTCTGTTAAAATTGCATATGCTGATCCTTGGGAAATACCAACTTCTTTCGCAATAAATTCAATGCGAATCGTGCAATCTTTCCCTATAAGTTTTGGAACGGCGACCACCTTTTCTGCATTGGTTGAAGTGGATGGTCTTCCTTTTTTCTCTTCGTCATTATGGTCTTCTCTTCCTTCCTTGAAACGTTTCATCCGCTTCCAACCAGTGCTTCAATTTGGTGTAGATTCACCATAAACATGTTACAAAGAACCGACAATATCAGGGGATTTCCAATCAAGTTTTGTTACAAATTTTGCTAACAGCTCTGATCTCAAAAGTTTGCTTTTCCATGGAAAAAAAACTAATTTCTTGTAAGAAGTCACTTGGCTACCTGAAATGCATCAGATGAATAAATGACGGTTTTGCAGGTACCGGCACAAACCCAAGGTATGATCAAATGTGTTTTGACTTGAAGATTTCCGATAATCTTTTAAATTAAAGGCTTCCACCAAAACCTTTTGAAGATCCCTCATATATATATATATATATGAGAAACTCACAAAGTAGAACGTGAGTGGAGCAATAAATGCAAAATATCCCACAGGATAATGAAAGGCGGATTCCAAGTATTTTCGAGCTTGTTCAGTTCATTCTAAAGAAATAACGAATTACTTAACAAAGGTGGTATATATGAAGAACTACAAAGCGATGCCCCACCCATGTACAGCGAAATGGCACAAAATAAAAAAATAATAGCGGAAACAAAATTAAATACCGGATACGAAGGGTAAAGATATACACATACGATCTCTTCCGGAAGTTCCAAGTGTGAGAAAAGAATGTAGACATATAGGTAACGCAGCTATGAATACATACACATACAATTATAAATACATTGAAATAAACAAAAGAAATATAAAAAATTTAGTAAATGAAAGGACTAAGATTTAAAATGGACAATTTCGCTACAAATAAGCCTTTTAATTACAGGGTCTAGTTTAAAGAGACCGGAGGATATATTGAAATTAGGCGAGTGTAATTCTATAGAGAGGAGGCCCAATAACTTATTAAATAATTATTACACTGAATTACTTTTACTTTGGCCAAGCAGTGTATATATATATATATATATATATATATATATATATATATATATATATATATATATATATATATATATATATATATATATATATATATATACATATATGCAACAAAGCCAACAGGAAAAATTAATACGAGGATTCCAAGTACTTTCGAACTTTATTTCGATTTCGTTATCAAGGAATAACAGAAGTATTGGAAATTGTAATATTTATAAGAATGATACATAGGAGAGGGAACGCCCACAAAAAGCGTAAAACCAATCAACAAAAGGAATTAATATGAAATGGAAACCTTAGAAGGAGCAAAGATAAATACAAAATAAGATCATTAAATCTGGTACATTCAAAAGCGGATTAAAATACCACCAAGGCAATTAAGGAGGGAGAAAATCTTAACGAGAGATTAACCTCAGAGGTCAGGATCTAAAACCCAAAGTAGAATAATTAGAAATGTTCTAAATACTTGATTCAAATGGAAATAAATACAGACCCAAACATAAGTCTAAAAAGATGCACACTATAATAAAATTAAATTGTTTATTAAGAGTAATATAAATATTTAGTCTCAAATTGAAAGTTTCGACGCTACATTGTGAATAGAATTTTAAAAAATAACCATTAAGTTTATATAAGCCAGGACTTAAATTAAAATTTGGGAAATTACTAATAAAGGTTGATTCAATGATATTTCGGAAAATTGTATCGTTATTATGACATGATTTTAGCATATGAACATAAAATTAACATAAAATGAGCTGCTTTCGTCGCCACGACGGACATTATATTTATGCTGAGAAATTCGGTTTTTTTAACATTTACCTGATTGGTCAAATTAATATTTAGAGCAATCGATACATTTTACGCGATATATATTACCAATAGGAAAAGGGGCGTTCTTGACTAATAGTTTAGAGGTAGTATTATTATAGTTAAATATTAAATAAATGCCTAGAGACTTTAAAATATGAGGGAGAGAAGCAAATGATGGATTAAAAAAAAGTACAAGAGTATTTTTGTTATTAAAAGGCGCGCGAGGTTCAAAACTATAAAAAGACTTTTTTGCTAACTGAAGGCATTTATCAAGGAAATGAAAAGGATAGCAAAGTTTATGGCCGATGTCAAAAATTTTGGAAACTTCATAGTAAAAAAATTCAGGACTAACTTCACGAAGTGCACGGAGAAACATTGAAATAAAAATTGATCTTTTGACTTGAATATGGTGAGAGGAGTAAAAGTGAACATAAGAAAAAGAATTAGTTGGTTTCCGATAAACAGAGAATTTGAAACTAGAAGGTGTGCGGTGTATTAATAAATCAGGGAAAGGAATACTTCCATTCTGTTCAATTTCCAGGGTAAATTTGATTGAAGGTACGAGTAAATTAAGTTTGTTCAAAAAAAGAAAAATATTCTCAGAATTGGGTCACAAGCAAAGTATATCATAAATATAGCGAAACTAGATTATAGGAAAATCTACAATAGAGGGGAGGAAAACCATTTCGAAAAATTCCATATATAAGTTAGATAAAACGGGGGATAAACAATTATCCATAGCTAAACCAAATTTGGGGCGAACGAATTTACCATTGAAAGTAAATGCACAGTCTTTGGTACAGAGAGAGATTAATTCTAAGAATAAATTAGGGGGTATAGGTAATTTAACGTTACACAATTTATTTTTAAGAAACTGAAATATATCATCAACCGGAACTTTAGTGAAAAGGGAGCAAACATCAAAGCTAACAAAGGTGAAGTCTGAAGAGTAAGGGATGGTATTAAGTTTTTCGATTAGGTAGGAACTATTAACTATATAAAAATCTGAAATTCATCCTACAAGAGGGAAAAGGTAAGACGTAAGCCAATTTGACAAAACATATAAGACAGAGCCTACAGAACTGCTATAATAACGATACAATTTCCCGAAATATCAGTGAAGTAATCTTAATTAGTAATTTTCCAAATTTTAATTTAAGTCTTGGCTTATATAAACTTAATGGTTATTTTTTTAATTCTATTCACAATGTAGTGTCAAAACTTTTAACTTGAGAAAAAATATTTATATTAATCTTAATAAATAATTTAATATTATTTTGTGTGCATCTATGTAGACTTATGTTTTTGTCTGTATTTATTTCCATTTGAATCAAGTCTTTAGAACATTTATACTTATTCTACCTTGGTTTTTAGATCCTGACCTCTGAGGTTAATCTCTCGTTAAGATTTTCTCCCTCCTTAATTGCTTTGGCGGTATTTTAATCCTCATGTCAACCTTTAGTCTTTGGAATTTCCCTGTTTTAATGATCTTATTTTGTATTTATCTTCGCTCCTCCTAATGTTTCCATTTCATATTATTTAATTTTGTTAATTGGCATTTTGCTTTTTTTTTGTGGGCGTTTCCTCTCCTCTGTATCCTTCTTATAAATATTACAATTTTCAATACTTCTGTTATTTCTTTATAAAGAACTCGAAATAAAGTTCGAAAGTACTTGGAATCCTCGTATTAATTTTCCCTGTGGGCTTTGTTGCATTTATTGCTTACTCACGCGATACTTTGTGAGATTTCCACATATACACACACACACACACACACACACACATATATATATATATATGAAAAAAAAATATATATATATATATATATATATATATATATATATATATATATATATATATATATATATATATATATATATATATATATATATATATATATAAGAAATCTGCCTCTCTTGTGCATTTAATCTCCCCTATGAAGGTCCCCTACCTTTTTTGACGTGACCGTGAATTCGACCTTCGCCTTTAAACATACCTCTTTCGGCCCTGCCTCAATATGCTCTCAAGTTTGTCAGTACGTTCGTACTTGCTGATCTCTTTGTTTGTTTGTATATAAGTGTGTCCTTCATCGATATATAAAACAATGTTTTACTCTTTTAATTTGTATTTTTACTTTGTCCTGAAGATTAGACAAGCGTATTAAAACGCATCAGATAAATAAAGTGTTCTCCTAATGGGTTCTTCTCCGATTCCCCCCCTTTAAAATAAAAATCTGAGTTTTAATGAATTTCGGAGAACTTAACCAAGGCCTCAACCCAAATTGAGAGATATGAAAATAAAATAAAAAATGCGAAATTAGCCGTCATTTTTAACAAAACTTGCTACGATTAAAATATATTGCCTAACTTTACACACACACACACACACAGACACACACACATATATATATATATATATATATATATATATATATATATATATATATATATATATATATGCGGTTAAGGTAATGGCATAATTAGACAACTGCTCTGCTTCAAGTCCAGCAGGTGATCCTATCCTCCTTGAACTGGAAGACAACACTTAGGGATGACCCATCCATCAGCCCAAAAAAGCTGATTTCAAAGACACGCCTTTATGTCGTCTCGTTTACCGTCACAGAAAACTGTTATTATTAATATATTAACAGCGTTGACTGAGCCAAAACGCTCGAAAGATGGAAAAATATCCAAGACAAATTGGTACGGTTAAGGTAATGGCATAATTAGACAACTGCTCTGCTTCAGGTCCAGCAGGTGATTATGCCATTACCTTAACCGCACCAATTTGTCTTGGATATTTTTCCATTTTTCGAACGTTTTGGCTTAGTCAACGCTGTTAATATATTAATAATAACAGTTTTCTGTGACGGTAAACGAGACGACATAAAGGCGTGTCTTTGAAATCAGCTTTTTGGGGCTGATGGATGGGTCATCCCTAAGTGTTGTCTTCCAGTTCAAGGAGGATAGGATCACCTGCTGGACCTGAAGCAGAGCAGTTGTCTAATTATGCCATTACCTTAACCGCACCAATTTGTCTTGGATATTTTTCCATCTTTCGAGCGTTTTGGCTCAGTCAACGCTGTTAATATATTAATAATAACAGTTTTCTGTGACGGTAAACGAGACGACATAAAGGCGTGTCTTTGAAATCAGCTTTTTTGGGCTGATGGATGGGTCATCCCTAAGTGTTGTCTTCCAGTTCAAGGAGGATAGGATCACCTGCTGGACCTGAAGCAGAGCAGTTGTCTAATTATGCCATTACCTTAACCGCACCAATTTGTCTTGGATATTTTTCCATATATATATATATACAATTTTTTGTTAAAGACCAGGTTGTATTTGGATTTTATTAATTTTATTTTGGAACGTTCTAACTGGCGAATGCCATTTTTTGTATCTGGTTGGAGATTAAAGATCAGTTGATGAAGATCCATTTTATTTTTTACAAGTAATTTGAATTTTGAGCTTGAGCTTTCGCCTTTCTTAAGGCATCTTCAGACTGAAGTTTTCGTTATTGTTGAGGCTGCGTTGATTTTGTGTTTCCCTTGGTTTTGCCTCCTTTACCGGTGAGGTAGCTCATATATATATATATATATATATATATATATATATATATATATATATATATATATATATATATATATTATTGAAGGTGACTGCTAACTAATTGTTTTCTTTTCAAATCTCTCGATTTGTCTTATATTCCGCTTTTGGTCTTGCCTTAACCCAGGGATTAGTTACCTAAAATTCATTAGAAAGTTTCGACGCACGAGCGCAGAAAACTGGTCCACTAAGCAAAACGAAATTCTTTATTGGCCTGACTCGTTTCGATATATACACATACACATAAGATACAGAGCTTTATATATGTGATTAGTTGTTTTAATATTTATACGAACATATTTATAGGAAATTAAATCTCTTTAAACACGTGAAGTTACATACAAATGGTTGAGACTCTATAATGGTCACAGGATTAAGATGGGGTGGGATTGTTATTAGGAGCAGGTGGACGGAAGGAAGGCAAGATGAATTGTTCATTTGTTTGAATATAAAAGAAAAACAGTCGATATTAAATATTCAAACAAATGCACAATTCTTTATTCGAAATTTCGCCCAAAATTCGCATGAGCTCTCCTCATTCATTGAATCGATCTGGGCAGTAAAGTTTTGAGCGCTTGTTTTTAATCCTTGTAGTTTACATTACTTACCTCTATACTTGCCTGCTTGCCCAGATCCCAACAGCTTAGGATCAAAATATCAGGTCATTTAAAAGACCAACCGTCCTATGGACCAAACTTTGGTCTTAATACCCGAGGCCTTATCTGGACTTTAAAAAGGAGAGATAATGCCACTTCAGGGTACCAGCGCTCTTCTGATATCCCTCATCAGATCACTCTCTGTCAGAGACCTTTTTTTGGTTCAACGGGTGAACCCATTATAAACTTTATAAAACTACAAAATGCTAATTTTTGAGGTACTTTTGAGTCTTATTCGATAGTGTGGTTCTAACACTACAATAACATAGCTTCTATGGAAGTTAAAGCAAGGACAAACATCAAATTTCTGGTCAAACTTGGTTTTTGGAAGAGTGAGGTTAGTGATTCATTGTTAAAAGTTTTGAGAGATAGTGCCACACGAAAGCCTATTGTTTATGAATGGATAAATTGCTTTGCGGATGGAAGACAGAAGATTAAATATTAAATTCGCAGTGGCAGACTATCAACATCAGTAATGGAAGAAAATATCAAAGATGTGCGGGCATTAATTGAATAGGATCGTCGAATAACAGTGGAAATGATAACAGGCATACTGAGCATATGGGCAGGATCAGTTTATTCCAATTTGACTGATGTACTGAAGTTCAGTAAGCTATCTGCTAGATGGGTGCCAAAATTGTTGCGCGAAGGTCAGATAGAGAGCAAATATATCACTGCAAATTTTGAACAAGTGGGATGAAGAGCCCGACATTTTTTACAAAGAAGTTAACCTGGAATGAGACTTGAATTTATCTATATGAACCGGAAGATAAATAGCAGTCTAAACAATGGTTAATAAGAGGTGGAAGAGGACCCATCAAAGCAAAGTGTAAACGATGAAGAGGAAAGTTAATAGCTACTGTTTTGGGAGATGCCGAAGATATGATACTTATTGACTTTCTCAAGGAGCGTAGCACCATCAAACCTATTACGAAAATTCTTTGAGAAAACGTCATCAGGGTACGGCGGAGAAGCACCGCGGAAAATTTGACAGACGTCTTTTATCATCACGATAACGTCCGCGCTCATTCCATTCCTTTGACAAACCCAACTTTGCGAGAATTATTTCTTGGGAGTTGATCTCGCACCTCCTTCTTCCTCCTTACAATCCTGACCTTGGCCTCGTTTTTATTTGTTGGTTTGATTCTCAGTTTTATAGAAATGATTTAAATTGATGGCATCGTCGCTTGAAAAAATGAACTGTTTTAACTTCAATAGAGATTATGTTGAAAATAAGATTTATTTTACTTTTTATTTTAGTTTTATTTAATTTTATACGAATCTTTTGAAGACTCCTCGTATATATATATATATATATATATATATATATATATATATATATATATATATATATATATATATATATAGTTCGGGATACAGCAGGGTTGGTGGCCCCTGGTAAAAGAGGTAGAGGTAGGCCTAGGGAGACTTGGATAAGGACTATGAGGCGGGAAGCAGCAGATGATTGTTGGGAAGATCTTGGCGCATACTCTCAAGATAGAGAGTGGTGACGTGAGTTCATTGAGGCCCTATGCATCCCCATGGGTGCAACAGGAAATGATTAATTTGAGATATATATATATATATATATATATATATATATATATATATATATATATATATATATATATATGAAAAGAAACTCCCAACTTGCACATGAGTCAAAATTATGATAAATAACACCCACAAGGAAAGTAGAGAAACGATTCCGAGCGCTTTCGTCTTTATTCTAAAAGACCTCTTCATGGAATAACATAGGTCAGGACAGACAATGTCTTAAATAGTAAGGAGTGTGTGTGTGGCGGGGGGGTTAATACGGCTAGGGGGTAAAAATTCTTTATTTAAACACTTTAATTTGTACCCCCTAGCCGTATTAACCCCCCCGCCACACACACACTCCTTACTATTTAAGAAATTGTCTGTCCTGACCTATGTTATTCCATGAAGAGTTCTTTTAGAATGAAGACGAAAGCGCTCAGAATCTTTTTCCATTTTCCTTGTGGGTGTTATTTATCATATATATATATATATATATATATATATATATAGTACAAGAGAAAGAATTGGACGCGAATGAGCAATAAGACAAGAAACCGGAGTTTTTAGAGGCAAGAGAAAGGGACATTAGAAGAAGGCGATCCTTTACCGAGAAGACAGAAATAACGGCAAGGAAAAAAAGTTTTTGAAAATTCCTGGCTGGGACTCGAATCCGGGGCTGCTGATTGCCGTTCAGATGCTCTACCGCTAAGCTACCACGCACAGTAACTATATTTCACCCAAAGCGTTACCCCATCAAACCAAGTATCTCCATAACCTAGGAACCTCAAAGGAATCTTTATACCACATCTTCTTACCCGCTCTCTTTGATTCTGGGTTCTTCTAATGTCCCTTTCTCTTGCTTCTAAAAAACTCCGGTTTCTTGTCTCATTGCTCATTTGCGTCCAATTCTCTCTTTCCTTTGTAATATATGTATATATAGTAAGCTATACAAGGTTTCTGAATCTTTCTTTATGTATTCAAATTTATTTAAAAGGCAGAAAATATAAATATGGCGAAAGCCCTCTGGTAGTTGTTGTTATCACCCGCAGAACCTGTATTTGCTCTTTCTTCGTATGTGACATGGACAGTGAGCCTTTAAATTGTGAGTGGGTAAGAGGATGTGGTATAAAAATTCCTTGGAGGTTCCTAGATTAGGGAGATACTTGGTTTGATGGTGTAACGCTTTCGGCGAAATATAGTTAGTGTGCGTGGTAGCTTAGCGGTAGAGCATCTGACCGGCAATCAGCAGACCCGGTTTCGAGTCCCGGCCAGGAATTTTCAAAAACTTTTTTCCCTTGCCGTTATTTCTGTCTTCTCGGTAAAGGATCGCCTTCTTCTAATGTCCCTTTCTCTTGCCTCTAAAAAATTCCGGTTTCTTGTATCATTGCCCATTTGCGTTCAATTCTCTCTTTCTCTCATACTATATGTATATATAGTCAGCTATACAAGGTTTTTGCATCTTCCTTTCTGTATTCAAATTTATTTAAAAGGCAGAAAATAAAAATATGGCGAAAGCCCTGTGTTGGTTGTTGTTATCACCAGCAGTACTTGTATTTGCTCTTTCTTTGTATATATATATATATATATTATCCGGAGTTAACGAGCGTTGAAAGGAATTCATTTTTATACACCAGGAATCAAATGCTTATAAGTGCATACAAAGGAATACAATGAATATCCAGATATACAAAATATGTAAGTGTATTTGCTGATGCGACCGAAAGTTATTTACTCCCAATTCAGTGACTTGAAAGGTCAGAAAGTCGTATCTCTTTCCAACAAACAAAAGCTGAGATAATTCTACACTGAGTGGTAATTTATTTTCATTAACAGTCGAAAAGCCCCATGTTTGTACTGTGTACATCTCTGTGCTCTTTTATCCTATAAATTATACATGCACCCATAAACAGTTCTCAATTGTAACACACTTCAAGCGGGCCCCGACTCTCTTGACACGAAATAGCATCAATTAATTACCTGCACAGATGCCATGAATTCTTAGCGAAAATAACTCTCTGATTCACCTTTAGCCCCCACCTCCACAGCTCCCAACCACCACTTCATTAGAACGGCAGAAGCCTGTAATCTCTAAGAAAAGGGTGAAGATGAGAGTAACTATTAAAGATTAAGAGTTCATGCTAGCCGAGTGGATACGGCGTTGGTCTCCCAGCGTCGCGGTACCGGGTTCGAACCTGAATCCCGGCATGAGCGGACACAAACGTCAGGGCACGCAGAAATCTGGCTACCGATTGGTGGAGGCGCTCTGCTCAGCCCTGTATTTGGGTGGGTAGATCTTACACTTCCCATCACACACATAGTCAATTACAACACTGCTTTCTTTATTTGACGATCTAAAGAGACGAAACATTAGTATGAAAAGGAAATATATGTCTCTTTCTCTCTCCCATGCGCTTTCCATGCGATGATTAAATCTCTGTCACACACTTTACTTCCCACTTTCACCTTTTTACCATCACCTTTTACTACCACCTATACTCACGAAATTTCGATTTTACATGACCTCGTTGGTTTTTGCTTCTTGTTTGACCACCGATCTCATCGCACCAATAGTTTTCTCAATATAGCGTTGACGGTCATCAACACCGCTACCGGTATGAGGATAGGGGAGGGGCGACCACTCCGCCCATTGCCGATATTGTTTATTGCTCTCGCAGAACCCCAACTTTCGGCTGCTCGGCTTACCAGACCATCGGTCCTGTATCAGAGCTTAGTCACCTTATACGACTCGGACCAAAAGACGGTATGGAGATATGCCGTCCTTTTCCAGGAGAAACAAACAATCATTGCATACTTATCACCAATCTATTTAAGACTTTTCAGCCTTTTTGAGTCATATAACAAATATTTTCCTCTCTCTCACTCTCCTTCTTTTTCATGCAGCAGCAGATTCCCTAAATTCATTGTTTCCCGTCCGCGATCAGAATGATATAACTGGCGGGCGTCCCGTGTCTGTCTCTGGCGGCGTCATCGTCAGTGCTGAACTGGCTCCATCTCAGAATGGGCCACGACAAATTCGCTGTCTCGACGCCCAACGAGTAGCATTGCAGCTAATTGGCTAATCATGCAATCATAACTGCAACGAGGCTGAAAATGAGTTGCCTTTTATATACTAAGCAACTCGTAGCTGACATGCAACCTTTCTTGCCTTTTTCACCTTTTGGCACTCTTATACACAAAAAATACGCAGCCACATATACATATACGCCAGCTACACCAAGTCATAGGGCATAAATTTCGTTATGATCGTCTGTCTAAATAGCAAATCTAGACTTGAAAGTAGCAACTCATATTAAAATTAAAAAAGTATTAAAATAAAATATAATTTTTAATGGTTGATGTCATAAAACCTGGATGTTAATTATTTATTTATAAAGGGAGAACACCATCGAGAGCATCTTCGCCAAAACGTGTTAGAAAAAGTTCGTGGAGAAAGTGAAGTAGAGAATGCGAAAATGTGTTGAAATACATCACTCAAGTAGAATTCGCGGGGGGAGGGTTATAACAATATATGTGATTAGAATAAAAATATTGACTATTTTTTAATATATAATATTAATTTGCATTTAATATTCCTTTCATGAAACCTGCATTTCATTCCAGAATTGACAAATTTATGAAAATTAATTATTCAACTTTTTGCCAAAATCTCATCTCATTAACTTTTTAAGTAAACGATAGATTCTTAAATTTATCATTCTAAAATATATTTCATTCCTAGATAAAATGTTCTTAAAAAATACCATACTTTATAAATACTTATTCTCATTAGCCTTATTTGCACGATCTCTTTCGCTCACGGACGTTAAGCTACTTGACTGAGGTTAGTACTAGGATGAAAACGCCTGGCCCCTAACTAATGATCACATGATGTAGAATTGTAAATCGTGGTTCTGATTCCACGTTAAGCTGTAGCTGTCGAATCTGAAATAAGTCCGAAAACAGTTGTATGTGTTTCATCGAAACCGATGAGATGATACCATTTGTAGACCATTATCACAGCTCATACACCACAAGATTTCAATCACCAAACAACACAATAAATTTGACCAAAGAGAATGAAAAAAGGATATTTTTAAATTATATAAATTAATTCAGAATTAAATCTAGTAACGCTGACATACTTTAAAATATATTGAGTAAATACGATCAGAGTGGAGATGTGTTGGTAGCGGTATGCCACAGGGATCTTTTCTTGGTTCAACTCTGTTTGTTATATGAATATATATGTAAGGAAAAGGGACGCAAAGAAGAATACCCCTTTCATTTGTTTCTTGAATTCCTTCCCTCCATATGTCTCCTAAGTATAACTCCACGTGGAGTAAACTCTGAATCCAAAGAGAAAAATAAAAGAAGAAAGAATTTTAATATCCGTCAGCGCCTCACAGGTGTAGTTAATTAAGTTGGGCGCTAAAAGATTTTACCTCGCCGATGAAGCGCTATTCTCCGTAGTCGGGAAACTGCTAGCCGAAAGTTTCCCGCCCACATCGTCGGAGACCATTAAGACATGTGTTGGGCGACAAAAGCTAATCTTTCTATGCTCCAAAAGCCTTCTCCCAGACGTCTGTGCCTTCCAGCGATTGAGCACCAAAAAGATGGCTGTCATATAAATACCATGGGTTTTCGAATATCGGCAGATTGAGTTTAAGAACCCGTCGCCTTCAGGTCAGATCGTGAGTCTGTTTCTACAAGTCCCTGGTATTCGCTTATAACATCGAGGTTCGATCTCACCAGGCAGATCCATTTCTTTTGTGAAGGCTTACTCTGTTCAGAACAAGCCTCGTGTCATTTCAGCACCGAAGGATTGGCCGGGATTCCTCTCATCTCATCAGGAACCCCACTCAAGGGTCTCCAGTTTCCCGTGTGAGACTTCACGCCAAGCCGCGTCAAATTCTCGAATTTTGGAGGTTGCACTTCTCTGGAGCAGGGGTCCCATCACCCCTCTTCAAGGAGGATCGTGAACTCATCTTCTGGTCCCCGGCCACTTCATCCTCGTCACTATCAGGATATTCGCCCGACAATCACGACCATTTTCCTTCTCCATTTCCCCGCGCCAACTCGCTAAAGGATTCCTCTTCCTCGAGGAGACCCCTTTAAGGTGAAACGACCCTTGCTTGTATCTCCTGTTAATCGACCCGATTTCCGACTTTTAAATATTCCTTCTGTATAACTGATTTATAGTATCCCATTTAACAACTAATTAACAAGTAATTGACGTTATCCGATTGCCAATTATCTATATTCTGTCAGTATTGTCCTTATTTACATTTACTATATTTCCTGTATGTATATATATGTTAACTAGTGACTTATTAAAATTATATTTTTGGTTTTCACTCTTTAAATATATCCTTGAACTGTAACTTAGTAAGCTCATTAAACGCTATCCCTGTAGTAAAATCGCACTCTTATACCTCGTAACCAACGGATTACTCTTACGAAGTGAACGCACTTGTAGGTAGCGTAGTACGCATATGTACATTAGAGGATATATGTATATATAGACATATTGTCTGGGGAGGTGATCTATTCCTCGACACATATATATATATATATATATATATATATATATATATATATATATATATATATATATATATATATATATATATATACTAATAATAATAATAAATTATGGTGTCGGGTTTATTGGGTTAATTGAGGACCCCTTTCGTTTTCAAGTCTCTCAGTTGAATTAATAGAAAATTTACCAAGTTGGGTCAAGTTTATTTAAAGATAAGGAAGTAATTATTTTAGACTTTTTTTATTTTTATTTTGAGTAATCGGTCTTGTGGTTTCCGTGAGGCCCTATTTAGTAACAAGCCATTGTTCTTGTGTGCGTTTTGCGAGAAAATCTTCTAAACTCCCGTCCTTGTAATCCCCGTACCAGATTAAGATGTCATATATCTGGTACTCTTATAAGAATTTGTATATTTATCATAATTTATTGCTTGTGTCCGTGTGTGTGATAACAAGGGTAAGATTTTATTTAGAATTTTTGGGAACGATTGCGAGAGCTCCATTTTCTTTGACGTAAGATTCTTAAACGCATCGAGTGGCTAAGGCTCGCCTAGCGAAACAAGATGACGACCTTCGAGAGATTTAGGCAACAGGGTAAGATGATTAGTCTCTCCGGTAAAGAGCTAGTCGTCTATATTCAGGGTGAGGAGAGAAACAAAAGAGCAGAGAAGAAAGAAATAAGAGAAACTGAAGAAAGGGAAAGGGTGAGGCACCATGAAAGGGAGTTAAATAGGAATAACTTAGAAACCCTCTCAGTTAGTTCCAGGAATAAAGCCGCCCAGACCCTCGCTTTACAGCTCCTAGCATTTAAGGACGGTGAGGATTTCAGTGCTTACCTCACTCAATTCGAAAATATTTTTGAGATAAATCACTGGGATATCCAAACTAATGGAGTCGCCCGACTTTTGCCACTCCTTAATACGCAGCTGCGAGAGATATTCATTTCGCTACCCGCTGAGGCTACCCTCAACTATTTAACCCTTAAGTCCGAACTCCTGGCTGCGATCAACATGAATCCGAACTTATACAGGGCAAAGTTTCATCAGGCACGGTTGCAACTTGGCCAACTTACCTCCAGTTCAGATTCACCCTCAGAAGAAGCCTGCAGTTTTAGTTTTAGTCCACCCAGGTAAACGGTGACTATGAGTCTCTGTTCAACTTCATTTTACGGGATCAATTGATGGCTACGCTGCTCTCTGAAATCCGTGCATTCGTGAAGGAGCGAAGAGTTTCTTCCTTCAAAGAATGCATCGAAGAAGCGGATTTGCACCGGGCCAGTCATAATCTCTACCCTAAAGATCCCAAGAAGAGTCATCCTCCTTACCCAAGAGTAAAGGACACTTCCCTAAGTTTCACCCGAGGAACTCTCCCAAATTCGTAAAGGTCCCAGATCCCTCGAAGCCGAAATATCTTCGCTTCTCTGAACCTAGGGATATTAAGCCACCCGTCTTTAATCCCCCTGCTTCGGATTACCACAGACGACCCATCGTCTGTTTTTCTTGAAGAACCCCCGGGCATGTGAGTACGAAATGTCCCAGAAATTCTCACTTCCGTTCTGTTCCCAGCCACCAAGTCCACCAAGTAAGCACCTCTCTTTTTTCTCCGTCTGCTCGCCCCGAAACGCCTGCTTCCCCACCAGCGAGTAGCCCCATGGGACCTCAAGTTTTTTTTTTAATTAACAAGAGGTCTCCCGGTGGGCTCGTATTTGAAACCGGATAAGTTAATGGTTGCCGGGTTTTTAACCCTGGTTAGAAATACAGGATGCTCGTGCATCGTTGTATGGGAAAAGTAGCTGTCCCCAGTGAGCCCCGACCACGATAAATTTGCAGTATTCCAGGACTACTTGGGGACGAGCCAACCACTTTCCAGTGTTCCGTTATTTCATCGAATGCCGATATTTCACCGGTTAGACTGACGTCGTAGCAGAGCCTTTTAAATTATTCTCCATATTAGTCGGCCAGAGCCAGCAGCTCTTCCCTAATCCGGTTGCTCAGCCTGCCATCATGAGGGCCCAAGCCACAAAGAACGAGGCACCCCCCGTAACTTTAGAACCCCTTTCCCCCCCGAGTACGAGACTCTTGAACAATGAGTCTTTTGTAAAGGCACAAAATGAATGTCCTTCCCTAGAGCCATTGTGGGAAAAGTTGAGGACCAACGAGCGCGAATCCGTTCGTAGTCACAAGGAGGTCTCCTACCTCGTTGAGGGTAAACCGTTGTTCCGTTCCACCTCCGTTCTTAACCACCCCACTACGTGCTCAATATGTATCTCCCGCTTCTATGACAGGACCTATTTTGACATTAAGTCAAAAGAAAGAATGTTCGAGCCCGAAAACAAGCTCCTGCTTCTCCTGCCTACGGAGACAAATAAACTTCTTTCCCAATGGAAAGGCCCCTTTTCAGTCCTCGTAGCCCGTAGCTCCGTGGACTACCTCATCCAAACGCCCTCCAGTAACAAATTGTTTCACGTCAACATGCTCAAACGTTACCACCACCGCACCTGTATCAACAATATTGTTACCCTGGACGAAGAGGCCGTGATGGAAGCTTATTATTCCCCCTGAACCTCTTAACCTAGTCCAGACAGTTTGCATAGAATCTGACAATGACTACTCACCCCCTTTGCTCCCCGGAACGTATAAAGACCCCCATTCCCACCCAAGGAGATCGATCAAAATTCCCACCTGGAGCCCACTCAAAAAGCCCAGTTATCCCGGTTGTTAAAGCTTACCCGGACGTCATTTCCGAGAAGCCGGATTTCTCGAACCAATTCGAGCATGACATAGTGTTGACCACGCAAGAACCGATCGGAACCAAGACGTACCCTTTGCCCATTCATTTGCAATCAGCGTTCAATGTGAAGGTCGAAAACTTGCTAAAATTAGAAATAATCGAACGCTCCTCTTCAGATCATTGTTCCCCCATTGTTATGGTTCGGAAGCCAGACCGGTCCTTTCGAATGTGTGTATACTTTCGAAAACTTAACGCCGTGACGGTTTTCGATGCCTAACCGATCCCGTTGATAGACCAGAGCCTACATTTGTTCGAGAACGCCAAATTTATTTCTGATATAGATTTATGCAAGGCATACTATCAAATTCCCCTCAAGGATAGTGTTCGGAAATACACTGCCTTCCCTACAGAAAAGGGGCTTATCCAATTTAAGCGCCTTCCATTCGGTTTAGTCACTGCTTGTAGTAATTACAACAGTATGATGTGCCGCATCTGAGATGGTCTGAATAATGTGTCATTCTATTTTGATAATGTGTACGTAGCTACACGCACATGGGATGAACATCTAATCTCCCTTCGTTGCCTCTGTAATAGGCTCCGAGAGCATGGTTTGACCATGTGTCCTTTCAAGTGTTATTTTGCCCACGACACTATCAAGTACCTTGGATTTCAAATTGGGGAAAAACAAATAACGCCCCAGGAAGTAAAGGTCAAGGTCATTTCACATATGCCCCTTCCCCGTACTAAGAAGCAGCTACCTTCCTTCTTGGGTTCAACCTCCTTCTACCAGCGCTTTGTACCCAACTTTGCCGCCTTAGCGTCACCCCTCCCTGAACACTCTCCTTAAGAAAAACTCCTCAGATTCCCTTGTTTGGAGCCCCAAAGCAATTTCGCACTTCCAGCAGATGAAGGATAGACTAATATCTGACCCCATATTGCGGCTCCCGAACCCGAACAAATTGTTTGGAATCTGTACGGATGCCAGCAACGATGGCATCGGTTGTGTGTTGCTGCAGTACGAAGAAGATGGGAATAGCTATCCTATCGCTTATGCAAGCCGGAAGGTGTTCCTGCGCGTGAGAAACTATACAGTAATAGAACTCAAGGCTCTGGCAATACTTTTTGGTGTCCGGAAGTTTAAAATGTATCAGATAGGAAAAGGAGTTCGTGATCGAAACGGATCACCGTCCTTTGGCGTCCGTAAGAAATTGTAAAAGCCAAAACAGAAGGATTATGCGAGGAGTCTGCTATTGATGGAATATCATACATAGTTTTGTATTTAAAAGGTAGTGAAAACTGTGTAGCAGACAGTCTTAGTAGGAATCCAGTAGATGATCCTCCTCCTTCAAGGTAGAACTCCATACCTCCTATAAGTTAATGTATATATTCGAGCTCGTTGCTCGCCCATGTAAAATTTATATTTGTGCGTGTGTGCGTACGCCCGTATTTTAGTGTATTGCTTGTATATACGAGTTGTCATTATTAATTTTTTTTTAGTATTTTTTGGATTGGCCCTCCGTTTGATTGATTCCTTATTCTAAATTATGGTATTGCTTTTACATGAAACTATATATATTTTAATTACGTAATTAATTACCCATTAACCTAAATGTATGTGTAAATTTTATCCGTCGTCTGGGATCAAACGGTGCAAGTCCTGTACCTTAACGGCCGCAGTGTCGGCTGAAATTTAAATACCGATGGGTTTTGCTCGAGATGCCCTTTTTCCTTCCATTTCGTGTGGGGGAAAAACGCCATCTTTGGAAGGGAGGCATGTAAGGGAAAGATGCGCCAAGAGGAATACCCCTTTATTTGTTTTTTAAATTCCTTCCCTCCATATGTCTCCTAAGTATAACTCCACGTGGAGTAAGCTTTGAATCCAAAGAGAAAAATAAGAGAAGAAAGAATTTTAATATCCGTCAGCGCCTCACAGGTGTAGTTAATTAAGTTGGGCGTTAAAAGATTTTACCTCGCCGATGAAGCGCTATTCTCCGTAGTCGGGAAACTGCTAGCCGAAAGTTTCCCGCCCACATCGTCGGAGCCTATTAAGACATGTGTCGGGCGACAAAAGCTGATCTTTCTATGCTCCAGAATCCTTCTCTCAGACGTCTGTACCTTCCAGCGATTGAGCACCAAAAAGATGGCTGTCATATAAATACCATGGGTTTTCGAATATCGGCAGATTGAGTTTAAGAACCCGTCGCCTTCAGGTCAGATCGTGAGTCTGTTTCTACAAGTCCCTGTTATTCGCTTATACCATCGAGGTTCGATCTCACTAGGCAGATCCATCTCTTTTGTAAAGGTTTACTCTGTTCAGAGCAAGCCTCGAATCGTTTCGTCCCCGAAGGATTGACCGATATTCCTCGGGTCTGATCTGGAACCCTCCCCTTTTAAGGATCTCCAGTTTCTTGTTTGAAACTTCACGCCGAGCCGCGTCAGAGTCCCGATTTTTGGAGGTTGCACTTGTGTGGAGAAGAGGTGCCATCGTCAGTCCTTAAGGAGGAACGTGAACTCGTCTTCTGGTCCCCCCCCGTTCATCGTCGTCACTATCAGTATATTCGGCCGACAATCACGACCATTTTCCGTGTCCATTTCCTCTCACCAATTCGCTAAAGGATTCTTCTTTCTCGAGGTGACCCATTTAAGGTAAAACGACCCTTGCCTGTATCTCCTGTTAATCGACCCGATTTCCGACTTTTAAATATTCCTTCTGTATCACTGATTTATAGTATCCAATTTAAAAGCTAATTAACAAGTAATTAATGTTACCCGATTGCCAATTATTTACATTCTGTCAGTATTGTCCTTATTTACATTTCCTATATTTCCCGTATGTATATATATATATATATATATATATATATATATATATATATATATATATATGTTAACTAGTGACTTATTAAAATTATATTTTTGGTTTTCACTCTTTAAATATATCCTTGAACTGCAACTTGGTAAACTCATTAAACGCTATCGGCCCCGGTAGTAAAATCGCACTTATACCTCGTAACTAACGGATTAGTATTAGTAAATGAACGTACTTGTACGTAGCGAAGTACGCGTACGTACATTATGGGATATATTTATATATATATATATATATATATATATATATATATATATATATATATATATATATATATATATATATATATATATATATGAGGAATTAAACCACATTCTCCGAAGACAATTTAATTCAGAACAGTTTCGGTGTATCTCACACCCTTTTTCAACTGACACTGGATAGAAAATATAAGAAAAGTGCTTATAAACATAACATAGGGTTAGGCCGTGAAAGATCCCCTCTTTTTTCCCCCATTCCCCTACTTGTGGCTAATCAGGGGGGGGTTAGGCCTAAACATATTGAAGGGCTGATATTTTACTATTTTGTTTATTTGCTTTCGTATTACAGGATTAAAAGAAAATTGACCCTCAGATAGATTTAAATTAGGAACTGACGATATCAAGCTCGATTCTACGATTCTTCTCTTAACATAGTTAGCCGATTTAAATACCATTTTACTTCCATTGAAATCGATTGTATGATTCAAGTCTCTAACATGGCAAAATATTCCACTGCTTTCGCTGCCCACTCTAATATCTCTTTTGTGTTCATACAATCTCTTGTCTAGATTTCTCCCCGTTTCCCCTATATAAACTTTATGGCAATCGTTGCATGGTATTGCATATACTCCTATGTTATGATGTTCTTTGGGTTTCCTGGCAATCATCAATTGGTTTAAGGAATTATTATATTTAAAGGCTAGATTAATACCCGCTTTTCCAAATATGTCCTTTAAACTATTTAATTTATTATTAAATAGACTCGGCTTTTCAGCGCGAGCACAAGTAGGTTCTGAAGCCGGCAAAGCGAACTTTGCCCGATTTCAGATAATACCTCCTGGGCTCTCACACCTATCGCAGCTTTCTGTGTTGGCAGCATTTCAGGTTATCGCGGCGTCTCATAATTTCGCACCTTCATTAGCGCCATAAAAAAGGGTCGCCCAGGTGTCTGTTGTCTCTCTCTCTCTCTCTCACTTTCTATTGAAGGGCGAGGTGGCGCGTATCTTCTCTCTCTCTCTCTCTGTCTCTCTCTCTCTCTCTGTCTGTCTCTCTATCTCTCTCTTTCTCTCACGCGGGGAAAACTTAAAAACCCCCCTTTTTATCATTGATTGGTCACGAGTTTTCAGAGAGAGATAAAGCGCTCAAAATGACAGGCAAAAAAGGACCCGTTCGTCTAAAACACAACTCTGCAACATGCCAGATAGAAAAGTGGTGCGTTGACTTTCCAGAGGGCTGCTACTCAAAATGCAGCCCTGAAAGTTTCTGCACTACTTGCATATTGACGCGAGAGGTGGAGAAATTAAAAGACCTCTATAAAGCCTCAGAGGAGAGAGCTAAAATCCTTGAAAGAAAGTTGGAGAAACTCGAAGCCCTTAACGCAGCTCAGATTCGATGCCTAGAAGAGGCGCCGCCCTCTGACGTGTCGGTATCCCCTGGTACCCAAGCGGAGATTCCGGCATCATCTGAGGATAAGCTAGCTGAGGCGAGAGAAAAAGAGAAAAAGAAGAAAGGAAAAACGAAGAAACAAAAGAAAAAGAATAGAGTTGAAACAAAAGTAGAACCAAAAATAGAAGAAAAACAGATAAACAAGAAGAAAAGAAAGATAAGAATGTGGAGAGTAAAGAGGAAAAGGGGAGGCCTCTTCCACAAGGAAAGACCCCGTCTTCAGAAACCAAGTGTCCGAAGGTCACCCTCATTGGTGACTCGCAAACACGGGATCTGCAGCCGCTGCTAGCGGCCCGCCTTCGCACTAGCGTGAAGGTAAGCTGCCTGTCGGAAGGGGTAACCACAACATCAGAGTAGAGGCAGAGAAAGCTCAGATTTCTGAGAATTCAGTTGTTGCTCTGATGGTGAGCGGCAACGACCTCTACCTCAGAGGGGGTAAGGTTCGCCTCAGTGCTAAGAACATCCAAACGGTGATGGGAGCCGTGGATGACATAGGGCTTAAAACCCGCAAACGTGTGGTGATTGGGATGCTTCCGAGAAGAGGTCCATCCCGAACCGCTCACAAAAAAACGTCGCAGTGAACAGAAGGTTGGCGGATCTCTGCACGGCAGAAGAAGTCTTCTTCGTGGACCCTTATCGTACCTTTATTGGTATAGACGACCTCTACAAACGGGACGGGGTACATCTCTCCTTTAAAGGAAAGGCCTTTCTCGCCAACCTAATTCAAGATGTCGTGGAACGCACCCAAAGGAGCGTTCGAAACAGAGAGAAAGCGAACGTGCGCCAACACGCCCGTGTCACTCCTGGAACGACCTTCTCGGAGGTCGTCAAAAGGGTGTGACCACGAAAACAGAGAAACCGGGAAACGGAAGAGCGTAGGGAGTCCTACACTAGGGAACTCCCTCAAAGTTCTTCTGTTCAATGCGAGGTGAATCAGGAATAAGTTTCTTGAGCTGCGTGGCCTCGTAGTAACAGAGGAACCTGAGATGGTGGCCATAACGGAGTCGTGGATAAAAACCTCAAGCCGAGATTTTGAAGGTGAATTCACGATTCCCGGTTACCAGCTCTTCCTGAAAGATATGCCAGACAGAGAGGGTGGCGGTGTGATGTTGTATGTCAAGGATACTCTCAACTCGACGGATTGCAACATCGTATCCGACCATGAACTACTAGGTGTTGACCTATAGATAGGTCCTGCCAAATACATGACCCTGGTGCTTTATAGACCTCCTGCCCAACTCGTTAAAAAGGAAAGAGATCTGTACCAGCTACTAGGAGAACTTGTCGAAGACAAAGTGTGTATCGCCATGGGTGATTTTAACACACAAGTTGACTTGGAAACCAGTGAACCCTGTGGCGAGAACGCACTACTCCTTGAGTTCGCGAACAACGAGTTCCTGACTCAATGGGTGTGAGAGCCAACGAGAGGAAACAATATCCTCGACTTGGTTTTCACCTCTGAGGATGACATCGTTGAGGACCTCTCTGTTGGCGAAAGGTTCGGTGGCAGTGACCACCGACTATCTAGATTTGTAGTCAAAGTCCCGAAGGCAGGGCCTGCAACTAGTAAATCGAGGAAACTCGATTTGAAAGGAGCAGACTTTGCAGGTCTTCGTGCTGGACTGACTGACGCGAGGCTAGAAGTGTGCGATGTTGTTAAGGACTCGTGGAACAGTTTCAAAACCACATTCATGAGTCTTCAATCGCGTTTCATCCCTCTGACATGTCCCCGTCGGTCCTTTGTTCAACCAAAGTGGTTTAATCGAGAAATCGGCCAACTGCTTAGGAAGCAGAGAACTGTGTACCGGCAATCAAAGATCTTGAGTGACTTTGACGAATATCGCAGGCTAGCCAGGAGAGTGAAGTCCAGCATAAGGGCGGCTAAACAGGCTGAGGAACTACGAGTGGTGAGACTCTGTAAAGAAGATCCTAAGGAGTTTTTTGGATATGTGAACAGCCGTAAACCAATCCGTCGAACGATTGGCCCTGTGAGAAATGAGGAAGGGGCATTAAAGCCCTTAGAGGCAGAAAATGCTAACCTCCTCAACGACTACTTCTCTTCAGTGTTTACTGAAGAGTGTGGTCCCATCCCCCAGCCAATGTATTCCTACTGGGGGGAAAGCTGGAGGATATGGACTTCACCGAAGGGGAAATAAAAAAGATCAGTGACCTAATGACGAATAAGTCACCTGGCCCGGATGGGTTTCTACCTAAAGTGTTAAAAGAAGTGCGCTATCAAGTATCACGACACCTGAACGCAATCTTCAACATGTCAATCCGGACCAAATGCGTTCCTAGAGACTGGCGTAAAGCGGAGGTGACTCCTATCTTCAAGAAAGGAGACCGAAGCCAATCGTCAAACTACCGACCTATCAGTCTGACTTCGATAGTCGGTAAACTCATGTAAAGCATGATGGTGGACAAAATGACGCCGTATTTAGAGTCAAACCTGCTACTGAGGAGTTCTCAGCACGGCTTCTGAAGGCAACGATCATGCCTGACGAACCTTGTGGAATTCTTCCACCTCGTGTTCAGTGAGCACGATGGAGACAAGGCGGTGGATGTTGTGTACTTAGACTTTCATAAAGCCTTTTATAAGGTACCACACCGCCGCCTTCTCCGAAAAGTGCAAGCGCTGAGTATAGACGGAAAAGTAGCCGGCTGGATCGAGAACTGGCTGAGTGGCAGACGGCAACGGGTGGTGGTGAATGAACAGGCTTCTGAGTGGGTGCCCGTTACTAGCGGGGTGCCTCAAGGTTCTGTCCTGGGACCACTACTATTCATCATCTACGTCAACGACATAGATGGTGACATGGTTGCCAAGATCTCCAAATTTTCCGACGATACCAAGCTTGGTATGAACGTTGCAAAGGATGGAAATACTGCCCGCCTGCAGGAAGATCTTGGGAAGATTTGGGAGTAGTCGGACACGTGGCAAATGCCTTTTAACGTCAACAAATGCAAAGTGATGCATATTGGCCACAGAAACCCCCAATCTCAGTATATCCTTAAGGGCACTGCTATTGAATCCACCGAAATGAGAAGAACTTGGGTGTAACAATCACTAGTGACCTCAAGTTTTCGAAACAGTGCATTGAGGCGGAGAAAAAGGCCCAAAGGATGCTAGGTTATATAAAGCGCCAGTTTGGATATCGGATCAAGGAGATTGTACTGTGTTTGTACAACTCACTTGTCCGACCGCACCTGGAGTATACCGTACAATTTTGGAGTCCTTCATTTCGTAAGGACATCGCGAGATTGGAACGCGTACAAGCCAGGGCAACCAAGCTGATTCCCTCTATCCGACATAAAAGTTACGAGGATAGACTAAGGGAATTAGATCTGTTCTCGCTGGAAACCCGTAGACTGCGTGGTCAGCTTATCGAAGTTTTCAAAATACTTCGAGGGTTCGACAATGTTGACTACCGGGATATTTTCACACTGAGTGAGAACAGAACGCGCAATCACGGCTTCAAACTTGAACTGAAGCGTTACAACCGCAATCTGTGTGGAAATATTTTTACCTACAGTATCTGCGGTAAGTGGAACACACTTCCAGTGGAAGTTGTCAACAGTGAATCTGTTGACCAGTTCAAGTCAAGACTAGACAAAGTCTTGAAAAGTGGCCGTTTAGGGACGCAAAACAATTGAGGAGCCATGTGCCCGCTCGATTGCTAGTCCAAAGGTACCCTCTTTGAATGGACCGTAAGGTCTCCTAGTGTACTTACTTTTCTTGTAACTCCTTGTAACTCTTTGTGATCTCTGATATACTCTAATTTATAAAAATTATATTCGTAAATTTAAGGAAGCAAGTTTTCTTCATTTAGAGTTCAATTTAGCTAGAAATATTTGAGAAAGATATAGAATTATTAAAAGTGTTTAGCGAGAGTAATAAATTAATACCAGAGCCACAAATTTTAGGAAATAAGAGAAGACTGAACTAAAATCACTAAAAGCAAGAAAAACGAGAGGAAAACTAAACTATATTTCTTAAAATCCCAAAGATTTTAACAGTGCTAGAATGAAAGACATTATAATTATAAACCAAGAACAGATTGAAAAATAATTGATTATAGCTTAACACAACAAAATTTTAAGTATATTGTGAAGATTTTATCTAATAAAGTTCGTAAACTTCGACTATATTCTAACCGTTGTAGTTGCCATTGGCAACAAGGTAAATGGACACTAGAGCCATCTCGATGCCGATTAAAAAAAGATTGGGACTCAGGCAAGTAAAACTTTGCTCAGAATGCAGTTACCAATTTTAGGGGGGGGGGGGCGCAACTTCCTATAACAAAACCCTGCATTTGAAAAAAAAAAATTGGCTGACAAGTTTTTTTCAACTGATTCTTATGTATTTTAATCCGCTGAATCCAAATCTAGCATCTTTTTTTATTCAGGTTAAGGTTTTTGCAACAACCACTTTTTAAAAATATTGATATATCTTATATTTCTAAGGTAATTTTTAAAGGTAAAATTTGAATAAAACTGAAATTGAACACCTTTAGTGATATAATCGCTATAATTTGTGATATTTTACAATTTAAAACCAGAAAAATAAAATAAGCATTATTTAGAAAAAAGATGATTTTAGAGATAATATTTTGTGATTTTATAGTGGTGAGTCTCTTTTAAACACCAACAATAGTCTGGTAGCATATTAATGTCCCATTTCTTTCCTCCATGCATTTAATATCCTGATGGAACCTTTCCAATTGTTCTTCGCTGTAATCACCTCAAATTTCTGAGAAGTAGTCAAGATGCGATCTTAAAAAGTGAAGTTCATACTCTGTTCTTTTATGATTCACGAGAAAATTAAGAGAAAGTGCTTATGCATATTTCCTGCCTCATTCATGACTGCTGTGAAACCAGGGCCTTTCATTAGCATCCTTATCTGAGGACCATCAAAAATACCTTCACTAAATTTTTCATCAATAACTTTTGAAAATTTTTGACCCCAAATAGAAATGCTTGGATTTCTTTCTTTAATGCTTTTACGAAACTTCTCCTTAATCCCAATTTTATGTAAAGGGTTAGAAGTAAAATTTTATTAGGATTGATTATGGTTGATATATCACATTATGAGAACCAGGATTAAAAGATTATTTAGATGGTCATTCTTGTTGATCATAGTACTTCTCGTCGGCTCTACTATCCCATAAACACAGGAACCAGGGATATTTTGTGTAGCCACTTTGCATTCCTAGTGTTAAAAACACAGCTTGAAATTAAAAACTATTCTGAAATCGGAAGAAATCTAACAAATTTAATGTAAATGTAAATTTTTATATATGAGATGCCATTTTTTTGTCTTTAAAATTCATCTTGTTTGAAATGAGATTAATTTAAATAAGGTGAGTGTTTTTAGATAAAGTAACAATAATGCTCTAATGAAGTTTTTTTTAAATAAATGGCATTTATATGTATTTCTAACCTTTAGATCTCCCCAAATCTTCCATCATGAAGATCGAACTTCAGAGATTTCAATAAAATCTTCAAAGTTTTATAAGTCTCAATTAATTGAACAGAGTTTGCAAATGGAACAGATGCTGCTTTATTTCCTATATGTAAAAGCAAAGCCTTTAAGCTTCTATAAAAAGTCTCCATTCATCCGGGTTATAGGGGAAGCCTAAGGCTTCCATTGATCCATTGACATTTTTGCAATATACCAGCATAGTATTTTTGTGAATGGAGAAAAACTTTTGAAGTTCTTCATCTTTGCTGCGATACCAGTAATAGGTTGTTTTTGGAGCTAGTAAATTATTTCCACCAAGTCTTAAACCAAGTAACTGGACTGACTCTTTTGATAGACCAAAGTCTCTAGTCCATTCGTTCATTTGGACTTTATTTAAAGGATTAGGTTGGTTTAATTCTAAATTTGAAGGCATAAATGATGTAGAAGTGCCAATTTCTCCATATTCCTCATCATTCTTTTGAAAAATATCCAGAAAAACTGATGATGCTGGTATGGGTACCGCTCGGTCGTCTGGCAGAGGGAAGATCAGGATAAAGATGTTGCTTATTTATCTTGTTCACATCTCAAATAAAATGACTAAAGGTAAACATTTACAGATTAAAACATACTCATACTATATTAAAATGATAAATTACGATATTATTATAATTAAATATGCAATAGAAATCTTACCTATTAAGTCAGTGAAGTAAAAATAACAATCAGTCACATGATCTTTGCCTTCTCGTTAATGCATCCGTATATCAAAAGGTAGTGAATGATTTTGCCTTTTCTTCTCCTCTTAGATTTTCAACACACGTCTTGCAACAGAAATGAGGAGCAAAATTTTGTATCTTGATCTCCTAACTTCATTCCAAAATATGAGGTGTAAATTTCTTTCACAAATGACGCTATTTTTGATTGATGTGCAGACAATGTTACTTGCGCGTAGCAAAACAAAACCAATTGGGGTCATTTGGGCGATTTTTTATTCATTGTTAAAATCTTCTGAATTAAGTTGAAAAATATTTAAACATTTATGAGTCAGAAATAAATTGGCATAAAGCAAAGTAATTAAATAAAATCATTTTAGAATAGACAAGTGTAGATTTTTACTAAAATAATCATTGAAACTATATACACTAAAATAGATGAAAACTAACATTGTTAGGGGAAAAAGATATTTTTTATTCGTCGTCGACCATTCAGCTTATCTATTTTTAATACTTTTAGCAATTATTTCTAAATATATATTTTTATCAAGTCTAGGGGTAAGATTTGATTGAATACATATGTATAAAAAAAACACATAGTATAAAAAAATTGATAGCAACAATACCAATGGCAATTAGAAATCTAATTATGATAGCCAATGTTAATGAGTTAAATACTGCTTTATTTCTGACAAGGAGATGCATTCTTTATATAAAAACATATTCGTGACGTTACACTATATCTAGAAACTTTTAGAATTACTAAATATGATGCAATGCGTCACGATTGTTGCATGCTATAGAAATAACATCAAATGATAGTCAAAATTTCTAATTATAAGATTAGAGGCTATGACACTTCCCTAATTCTAATGAATATATTTCTGAAAATACCACAAAAACAAGTAAAAATTCTTCTTTTTTTTGACGTAAAAAGTCATAGCAAAAAAATTCACCTGATTAAAAAAAACAAAACAATACCAGAATCAGTTGAAAAAACCTTGACAGCAAAAATTATCTTAAACCACTTTAATTTTGATTACATTCGATCAACATGGTTTGCTTTTTACTTACATTAAGCAAACCCAAAGAAATTTTGAGGAATCATTTCAAGAATATCGAACACAAAACTACTCATGTCAGGAATAGCTACTAAACCTAAAGTTATTGAGTTCGATATTCTTGTCATGATCCATTTTGAATTATATTTCGTTGCTTTCACTAAATAAAGATGGATAACTAATTATTGACACTAATTAGAAATGATAAATTTCTGAATTTAGTTAATATCATAATACTCCTTAATTTCATTTAGCAAAATCCATAGACTTTCCACTTGTACTCAATAAATATGGGTCTTTCTCTAATTTATTTCATTAAGCACAGGAACACTACTGCAGTTTTAAAAAGGATACATTTTGAAATTACATTCAATAATCATATCTTGTCTCCTAATCACATTCAGTAAACAGGATACAATGTCTAAAATTATTATTTTGGTGGGGTAACCATGATATTATACCAATTACACTAAAAAAAATATACATTTTAGAATTAAATACACACAATTTGGTTCACTCACGTGAAATAGTATGCAGTAAACATTTTGCACGCTAAAATTACAATAAGTAAAAATGATACACTTTTAAATTAATGAGAGTAAACATACATAATTTTCTTTTTAATTAATCTCGATAAACGATACTTTCAAACTAAATTGAGTAAGTTCGTTGATTTTTAATTACATATCGTAATTTTTCAGAATTACGAATTAAATTCAATGTAATTCACTTTCAAATAAAAGATGACTCGCTTTCTAATACATGCAGTAAACATGCTGCTCTTATGAATTATAGTCAGTAAACATGGTACATCTATTAGTTGCTTTCAATAAACATGGTTTGCTGAATCAGAACCATCAAATTCACTTAATACACTTCAAAACAAAAGAACAATGCGTGAGGCGCTTGGGCAACTAGTCATTTTAAATCAAATTTAAACACCCTTTCATTCGTCGTTTGATCTAAACAAACTCTGTCCCATTATAAGGGACAATATTACTCGGCATACATCGTCCTTGGACAGAAGAGAAAGAATTCACGTTGTGCTGTAGAGACGAAAGTATAATTATAGCGGTGTTATGATTAGATGTGTGTGTAACGATGCATGCGGAGACACGTATCCAATCAGAGGTGTTCAAAAAGGCAAGTGGAACACAATTTTTTTTTAAAAGGGCGTAAATACTCATCCTGGAAATTGTCGTTCCATCTTCCTTACTTCAATACTTAGTAAATTCTTGCAGCCCATTTTTAGAGATAGAATCGTGGAGCATCTGGAGGTAATTAATTTAATAAATGACAGGCAACACGGCTTTCAGTGCGTACGCTCATACTTAACTAATTACTTTATTCTTCTCACGAAATTATCACAAATTTTGGCCAAGATAAAGCTGTAGATATAGTTTATCTCGATTTCAAAGCAGTTTTTGACACTGTGCAACATAAAAGACTTATTAAAGCTAGAAGCGCACGAAATATGCGTCAGAGTACTACAACGAACTGAAGACAGTGGAAAACCGTAGGGAGACATTTGGCAATAGTAATAGTTCATTATATATCGTAAGATCTATTAGGTATTTAATTAAAAAGTTTACTTTATCGAGTTCTAAACTGTTCACTATATATACATATAATTAAGAAAAAATATGGAGGGTATTTTATTTTATTTGAAAGCTATCTAAAAGCGATAGTGAAAGATTTAAATATATAGGCTCAGATATTTTATCTCTTTCGATCGCCTCTTGCGGCTCGAAAATTAACTTTATAGTTGTCTACAAGCTTCCAAAACAAAGAGAAAGTGACGATAATATTCTTTTAGACACACGTTTCGAATTTGATTAAGCAAAGAATAGTTGTTTTATGCGAAGATTTTTATATTCCATACGTAAATTTGGATAGCATGACGACAGACATTGAAAGAGAGCGCCGTGTAAAATTTATAATTGATAAATTTCTCTAGTAAAGAATAGACGAGCCGTCGCGTAGACACATCCTTTTGCATTTATTATTGGCGACAGATAAGAGGTTGGTCAAAAAATGTAGGCGGCGAAAAGTTGGGAAGCTTCGATCCTCAAATCATTAGTTTTAATATAAATATTCCAAGATTGTAAATAATAGCTGCAACTCATTCATGACCTTAAAAGTTGTTAATTTATTTTCTTCCGTGATGTCTTGAAACGTGTTGATTAGGATGAAATTTTACACGCTGGCAACACCCAAGAAATGTATGTTGTATATTCTTATTAATAATGAGCTCCTACCTTATAACTAGAGCGTTTCACTAAATCAAACAGGTACTGCGGCTAAATAAGGAAATCAAAAGATGTATACGCGAAGCTAACCGATGTTATAATATTAAATGAAAAGTTTAAAAATGCTTTCACCGTTGAAGACGCTATATGTACTTGCTCTTCTGGCCGAAATTAACTTTGATAGTGGCATGTTTCTTTCGAATATTAGTGTAGCCGAAAACAAAATAAGCTTCAGTATAAATAGAATGAAAATATCTTAAGCAATTAGAAACAAAATTAAAAAAAACTTCTTTGTAGAATTTTTATTCGATCAATTAATGGAAGTATAATTTCTAGTGAGTTTAAAGAGGCTCGTTTGACACCGACTAAAACTAAAGGACTAAAACTAAAAGCACTAAAACTAATCCTGACAATTATGCCCAATTTCACTAACTTCTGTTTTGGGAAACTTGAGTCTATAATTAGATAACGAATCGTGGACTATTCAGAGTCGCCAAACTTAATAAAAAATACCGAGCATGGCTTTATGCGTTGATAAAGTTTATATAGAGTACCAAAAAGATTTTGATACTCAACCTCAAACAAGACGTATATGCATTAGGGGGAGGCGGAGAAATGTCCTTACGTGGATTGAAAACTAGCTCGTCGATCGTAGACAGATAGGGGGGATTAGCGTGAATATTTCCAGCAGGGAATCGTTCATTAGTGGCGTTGCTCAGGGATCTGTTCTAGAACCATTGTGTTTATGATCTACATATGTTAATAACCTTGACAATAATTTGCTATCTAAAATTTATTATCCAAGTTTTCGAAGTTTTCGGACGACACAATGTTTGTTAATGTAGCAAAATATCGATGGAAGTTTTAAAATTTACTACATAAATTATTTGAATAGAGTAGTGAAATGGGCTGAAACGTGGATTGATGAGATTTAATGTAGATAAGCGAAAAGTAATGCACCTAATTCACACCAAAATCCACTTATTGACCGCCCCTCATATATAAACAAACAGTTTTGTGAAATTGTTGCTATCTAATATACGAGGGGCGGTCAATAAGTTTTGCAATTCGGATATAAGGAAACGAGATATGAGGAAAAGTGTTTTATTATTTTTCAATAGAATTACCCTCGACTTCAATGCACTTGCGCCACTTGTCCCTGAGGCTTTGAATTCCCGACAACCGGAAATCTCCCGACTGTTGTTCAATCCACTCCTGGACGGCGAGCTGGACATCTTCATCGTCCCCAAACCGGCGTCCACGCAGTGCAGCCTTGAGCTGGTGGAATAAAATCTAGTCGCTAGGGGCCAGATCTGGACTGTAGGGGGGAATGGTTGAGCTCTTCGAATCGGCACTCGCGCAGGGCAGCTTTTGCAACTCTGGCCTTGTGGACTTTGATGACGTTGAAGTCGATTATGGGGTGTGAGGTTTCATTAAGTTTCTAGGTACCCAACGGGCAGAGACCTTAGTCATGGCCAAATTGTCGTGGATGATGTTGATAACACTTCCATGTTATATTACAAGTTCTTGCTCCATTTCTTTGACCTTCACCCGTCGATTTTGGAGGATCATCCTCTCCACATGGGCCACATTGTCCTCGTTGGTCACGTCTGACGAAAGTCGTGGACGTCGGTCATCTTCAAGGGACTCAGGACCATGGCGGAACTCCCTATTCCAGCGAGCAATGGTTGCATAGGAAGGGGCGGTGTCGGTGTACACTGCAACCATGCGTTCATGGATCTCTTTTGCATTCTTTCCTTCCTTGGTCAAAAATTTGATCACTGCGCGGTGCTCGACCTTCTCCATTGTTGAAAAATTTGTGACTGATGATCTGCGATCAGCTAGTGCTTCTTAAATAGACGAGGCGGGAGCTTGTGGCTGCAGGTCGTGACTTGTCATAACTTGACCTAATACCCCCACAAACAGCCATCCCCCTTCCTCTGTTTTGCCCTACCGATTCGCAAAACTTATTGACCGCCCCTCGTATCTCATAGATACGAGTACATGTAGAAAATACAGGTAATTCTCAAAAATCATTATTCAATTCAGTATTCTACCTTAGCTTACTTCCAAAAACTATAATTCAGAATTTTTAGATGTATGGCAAAAATTAAGATCCGATAGAGTTAGTGTTTATTCCTGTATGAGATTTTGTTCTTTATTATCAATGCTCTTTTCTCAGACTCGGCAGAGGCAGGAATTTCAGTTAGCCCCTCCATCCCAAAATTTATATCCTTGACCTGCCACTGTAAGGGCGACAAAGTTTGGCGCCCATTTTGAAGTTATTTTCTCTTCCCTAGCCATGTCCGTTGATCGACGCCCCACCCGCGCGCTCGATAATTATTCCAGAAAAGTGTCGCGCGCATGAGGCTATTACGTCACAGCACCCGTATAAAAGGACGCTTGCTTCTCTCGAGAGTGGAAAAACCGTTCAAGTCCGTACGGCGAGGACCCTTGCTTTATCTCCTGCCAGTTTGATGCTGACCTGCTGTACGAGTGCTACTAATCTTAAACGTTGACATTTCTCCATTTAAGAAGTCTGAAAACCGTGGGCTCGTTTTGGCTCCTCCCACTTCCCCCACCTACTTTTTGTGTCACTCAAGATTATTCCCGTGTGGTACGCCGGTCTCTCGGCCGTACTATCTTCGAAATCCCTCGTCACCGGGATCTATCCCCACCTCTGTCGTCGCCATCCGTGGATTCGTCCTGCGTTAGATTACCCTCATCCGAGGTGTCCCTCCACTGCTCCAGTATCAGGTACTTTGGAATAGTTCTTTCATCTTGCGCCCTTACTAGGTCTCCGAGTAAGTCTTGAATATCCCTCCACATCGTAGGAAAGGGCGTAAGACAGGGGGGTTATTCCGTGTGTACCTCGTACTCGAGGAGTGAAGCCTATTGTTTCCCGCTTAGTCAATATAACGTGAATTCTCCGTAATCGTTCACCCCTTTTATATAACGACTTGGGTCGTTTGTGGCTAAGGTGACATTAAGTTATTATAAATCTTATTTTTGTGTTTACCAAATATAGATTTTGTATTTATGGTCAAGAAGTTCTTCTCATTAAATTACAAGGTTAGAATTTTTCTTGCGTTTCTCTTTTCCTCGCTGATACTCCAGAGCCCACCTGGTAACCAACCGTAACCTACACAGTGTAGCCTAGTGGCGCGACCTTTTGTCCTCCTCGAAGCGAACTTGGTTTTCCTTCTGAATAAATATTCTGGCGACCTTGTTAGTTTACTGAAGTTATAAAGGGCCGCGTGAACTGAGTTCCACGTTTGCCTTTACAGCCACTGACAGGATTAAAAGAAATTTTGAAAAAATAACGGTGGAAATTAAAAAAGAAGCTTTAGTTAGAATTTAAATAAAGACACTCAACTATGAAAATTCCGACACTTACCTAAAGACAATTAAAAAAATATACTTATCAAATTTCAATAAAAAATTCTACCGAAAACGTATTAGTAATACTTTTAAAGTGTAGAGTTTTTATTTAAATCGGAAAAAAATAGTGATTATAATTAATTAAATTGTCTCAGAGAAAAGTTACTTCCTTGATTAAAATTTACTTTTAATATTCTTAAAAAAATTCTTTTACTCTTTAAAAATACAACAATAATTTCTTGAAACCGAATTCAAAGTTTATTAAATGGTAGACTAATATTTTCAATGACCATTTTTGTGTTGTCAGCCAGCAATATTAAGCGAAGTAAATTCTGAAGCGACGGTGCTTTCACAGATGAAGCGTGAACTTCAACCAGCACTTGAATGAGTTGCAAAAGTAAAAAAAAAAGAGACTTTTTGAAGTTCCTTAAAGAGCGCAGATCAAACTTCTCAAGCCCCTCATTAGCAAAATGACAGAGGCTGTAGTTAGTGTCAAGATGTCAGATTGTTTACAATTCTCATTTGGTTGAATTAAAAAAAATTTGTGTCGCTGTTTTAACGTTTAAATATTATTGTTTTTATTTAGAAAATAATGTGAAATTTATTTTATTTGTTTAAAAAACGAACATAAATTTTAGACTCCGTCGGAAAATATATGAAGGTTTACCAAAATAGTGAAGTTCGGGGAAGTAAATAGTGTGGAAGGCATACATCTAGAGTAGGTAAACTGGTAGATTTTATAAGGTGTAGATGAGCATCTCTCTTGAGCCTACTCATGTTTTACCACGAAGGCAGGTCTCGTTTGGAATGCAGCAATGTTCAGGATCTAATAGATCCTGTTCACTCTTCCAATCCTCAGAGTTTTACCCGAAGGACAAAATTTCTTCGTAGATCTTTTGGGGGTATTTCACACGCTAGGGGCCTCCACAACCGCACTTTACGCACCTTGCCCTAATGCCTACAGGAGGATCCACGAGTATCTTCCACATATTTTCTCTTAATCCACCATCACTACCATCACCACTTTCTTTACTGATTGCTCCTTACAAACATTCTGCGTGATGCGGCTTCGTTGTCATTGCGCTTTAAATTCATAGTGGGGGGGGGGAGATCAACTGTCAGTGTATTTGGGGCATCTGCAATTATTCCTCTGGTAAATTAAAATTATTAGACAGTTTATTTCCCAGTTTTAATTCTTTTTGGACTTTCAGCCATGCAATATAATTGATATTACTCTGCCCTCCAAAAAAATTGTTTTATTATGACGTGTGTAATATTTACACATTTCTTTCAGTCCTTTAACTTATAAATATTATTTGGTTGGTGGATATTTAGAGTCATTAACTATTTCATTATATTTTATTCGTTTATAATAACTTAAACTCTATGACTAATCTTGGTTTAATACTTTTCCACCTTTATCTGAAGATGAGCTTCAGCCACCAAAACGTTGCCAAATTCGGAATAAAGTTGAATGAGGTCTACATATATACATGCCTACCCTACCTATGGGGAAAATGGAGGCACAAAACTAGACGTTCATCGAGTGTTGAACAGACGATTGTAAATTGTTCGCTACAACACCGAGAAATCAGCTACTGCTAACACACATTTGCCCCGAGGGCAAAACCAAGGTAACAAATTCTCCAATCTTCCAAATTTGCCCTTTATCTCGATTATAGCCTTCACATTACCACTCAGGCCGAAACTTGTGGCTCTTGGTAACTACAAGGCCAGTTTTATTAGGGAGTATCATGATAGGAATCGAGTTAAACTACAAATTTAGACCCACGAAAAATACTCGACTGCGCTTGTCGCTTTGTGCTCTCTTACATATTCGTTATGCGCTAAAGTTAAATTTGGGGGAAATTTGATTTGAATTTTCAATTTGAATGAGGTGTTTTGTTTTGGAAGACCACATTGCTGTGTGTGACCGGAAATATTATCAGTGGTGATACGTTCGAAAGTGACTATTTTCTCCTTGACTGGCTTCATTGAAGGCTAGTTGATGGAAAGGAAGTGAGCCATTCTTCGCTGTCTCAAGGTAAAGTGCTGGTATTGTTGATTGGACAGTTTTCTTCACCTTTCCCACATAATTTTTCCTTTTTCCTAATGGATCCCTAAACACACTCTTCCACACAAATACACACACCCATAAACTCGGTCCTCCCGATTTCCTTCCTAATTATACTGTGGGGAAATCAATATTGCGAGGATAAAACATACGACAGTTGGGTTACACAGCGTCAAGAGCTACGTGACATATGCGCCGATACTTTAACCTATCCATCCCTCCCCTTTTGCCCCGCTGGCACAACAATCTTCGATATTCCTCGCAAGGAAACTCAGAATCAGCAGATTTCGTAGCCCGTTAGTATAAACAAATGAATGTCATAGAGCCTTTCGAATAAAAAACTATGAACATGCCCACTGTCCCCTCCAATTGTTTAGGTTCAGTTTCGCCAAATAGACGAAATTTTATTCTCTCCGAAGATAACCAGAAGAGACCATTAGGGCTAAGGTAGACCACTCTGAAAAGTGATGCCCCTAGAAGAGAGGCTTAAACATGGGCACTCATTTCCCCTTCCCCCGGGGGATAAGTGAAGTATATATACGTCGATCTGGAGAAAAGTGAAAAATCGAGTTAGCGATCGTGAGAAGACGCAGACCGGCGTCAGTTCAGGCTTTAAAGCGGAACCGAGTGAGAGTTAAGAAGACGAAGTTTTCCTCCCGAGGCTGTTTATTTTGGTCACTTCGAAGATTAGACTATCGGTATAGAGAATCACTCTTATACCCCTCTCGTCAGAGAAATACCCTATCTCACTTTTGAAATAAAACCAGAGATATCCCTTACCATTGAGGAATATCCAAAGTGAAGTCCCACTCGTAAAAGGATTCACCTCTTGGTCAACGTTCATCATCGAGAAGCCCCACAAGTGTAACCCAAGGATTGGAATAATCATACATCCACTTTCCCTCGCTTTTATCGTCCCGTCAAGAAGCATCTCGAAGTCAGCTGTTTTGTCCAGTCCACCTCTCGTCTGGTGACACACTCGTCCCGCCTCACCGCGACTCCCTCCTCTTACTTTTAAAGGTAAAGGGATTCTTATTTAATTATGTTCTTTAATTAACATTCAGTACTAAAGTGAATTTGTGCGTCAACCATCGCGTAGTATTCATTGGTGGTAGTAATTTTTGGTTAGACCCTCTTATTATATCCTAAGTAGATTTAAAGGTTTTAATATTTCATTTTTTATTTAATTAAAAGTATATTTTTTCTCTGGTGGTTTAATTAAATCCTCGAACATCTGCAAATGGCAATAGATATATAAATTTGCGAATCCTCCCTGGTTAAAGAATCAAATCAAAAGATAAATAGAAGTAGAGCACTCTTAAAGGGAAAAATGAACGGAGTTATTTCTGTACGGAACAAACTTACGTACATACTCGGCCTTATACCACGACATACACCCTTGGGTGATATGAAAGAGACCAGGCGCATAGCGTTGAAACCTTACCTGACCGGCCCAAACCGGACATGTGTAAAGTTTTCGAAAAGATTTATTCTGAACTAAATATTGCTCTCATATGCCTCATCGACATCCCCAATGGATATTCTGCTATCTGGGCAAGGGAAGTGGACACTGAAGTCCTCACTTCCCCGCATGCCATGGAAGCCCTACTTAAAATCAACCTCAAGCCACAAACACCACCAAAAATACGCTCCCAAGGAGCATTATCTATCGCCGTCTCGACCCCTGGGTTGGAGAACACTCTACAGACGAAATAACAGAGGAGATTCTTCGGAATCACTCGTGAGCCAAGGTAGCCAAAGTAGTAAAATTCAAAAGCTACACGCACGTTTTTAAAGTAGTCTTCACAGAAAAAATTATGGCGATAAAAGCAAAAGAAACTGGCCTCCTCCTTTTTAATGTCCGTGTCTGCCCCAAGCAGATTGAACGGGAAGAATTCGTTGACCTGCAAATGTGCTTCCGGTGCTACAGGTACAAGGAACACACCTCTGCCACTTGCCCTAACTCTGACTTTGTAGTCTGCTCTGTCTCTGTATGCGTCCAACATGGCCATTCCTGGCGTGATTGCAACAATACAATCCAGAGATGCCTTAATTGTTGTGACCCACATAAGACTATGGTTATTGTGTGTCCCGTAAAAAAGTAACAAATCAAAGCAGCAAGAGAAAATAGCAAAAAAGAGGAAGAGAGGAAAATTAACGTCACCTACGCGAAGGTTGCCAAGGCAGTGGTCGCAGAAAGTAGTGTGGCCCCAAAGCCTACTATACTGCAAATAGAGAACGAAAAATCAACCAAAATAATGTGTTTCATTTATTATGCACCCACTGCCAACCTATCCCAGCCTGGTATCTTCGCGAAGGAGTTGAACACCATGCTCGTAAAAAACGGCATGAAGTAAATGTGATTTCTGAAAACCCTCCTTCGAATGGAGTAAATCTCCAACCGCAGAACGAGTTGAGCGGTCAAAAAGCCCAAGGTTCGAGTAATGCCCTTGAACAAGATCCTCGAGTCCAGGCTATAGCTGCCCGGCAGAATGCTCCAAACAAACACACGGAGACACACACAACAGAAAAAACTCAAATAGTTTCACAAGTCGAGTGGGAGGAAGCCTAGACTGTAAGGCAGAAGAAGGAGGAGCATACGCCTCGCCCTCATTTATTATGCACCCACTGCCAACCTATCCCAGCCTGGTATCTTCGCGAAGGAGTTGAACACCATGCTCGTAAAAAACGGCATGAAGTAAATGTGATTTCCTGAAAACCCTCCTTCGAATGAAGTAAATCTCCAACCGCAGAACGAGTTGAGCGGTCAAAAAGCCCAAGGTTCGAGTAATGCCCTTGAACAAGATCCTCGAGTCCAGGCTATAGCTGCCCGGCAGAATGCTCCAAACAAACACACGGAGACACACACAACAGAAAAAACTCAAATAGTTTCACAAGTCGAGTGGGAGGAAGCCTAGACTGTAAGGCAGAAGAAGGAGGAGCATACGCCTCGCCCTCAAAAGGCCTCACAGTCACGTCGACCAAGTATGTCCTCGTCATCGAAAACTCGGGAACCCAGGTACATGTACTACTCGAGGATGATTAACCTCAGGGTACGAGTATATGTTGCCTAAAGGAACCAGTTTCCGGACGAGGGGGGCCCAGATGTTATTGTTGATGGACTAAGGGTCTGGCAGTACAAATGGGACTACACGGCCGACATACCAGAAGATCTAGTTCTGCCGTGCAGAGAAAGAGCACCGAATATACAAAATAATAACTTTACAGGAGAAGCGTTCAAAGTTTTCCTTTATTGCAATGCCAAAAATATAGTATATTTTCAAGATTCTGTTAAACGTTTAATGTATTTACTCCATTATGGGCATCATCTTTCATATTTGTACTTTCTTTTGTGCATTAATTTTATATTTTTGGCTCAGTTGCACAAAAACTGTTTTTCCTTTGGTTTGTGGATTGCTATTCACCACAAATGTAGAGGAAAGAAACCGAATATAAGTATATTCAGTGTTTTTCTTCTTGAATGACCATTAATATTAAACAATGAGACACCGATTATACTTATATTCAGTATTTTCACTTTAAATTATTGACAACATTAAGCAATCAGACTTAATTATAATTATGGCAACCACATTCCATTATATGTACATTTATCACTGTTTTTGTTTATTATTAGAATTTTTAACAAGTCATTGGGAAGGTATAAACAATCCTATAAATCTATGTAATTTTTATTGATATTTTGACCATAAAATACAAACCAAACAGAATCTTTAAAAAATGCAATGAATTTATTTTTCTATTTGCATGTTAATATAAGTTTGAAATATCCTAAATTCAATAAAGAAAATAGTGAACATAAAGTCATATTTAAAACGAACTGAGTAAAAGTATAAAATTTCACAAAAACTGTAGTTATATCCCTTTTTAAGGAAATATGACTAAATACACAAAAATTAAATCCATTTTAAACTTAACGGGGAAAATTCATAAGACCTTGATGTTTAATCTACTCTAGAATTTAAGAGATCGGAGATATTTTCACTAGTAGGGAGGTTATTCCAAAATGCTCGGCAGGAAAGAGGCATTCTCATAACAAGACCTGAGTGAACTTTATCCAATTTTTATTTTTGAATTTCTCTCGGCTTTGATGAATATTTCGCCGAATAACTGCGTGGAATAATTTCTTTCATAAATTTAACTTTAGTTTCAGAGTCCTGAAATGTTTTTTTTTTTTATAGATCAGTCCGTGCAGACCTTTCTCAAATCGGACTTCACATAAATCTTGTAAAAGAGGAATATTATTCTCAGAAGACGCTCTTCGGGTTGTTCTTAACCTTGACAAGTTTTCGTAGGCTTTAAAATCATAAAGTTGCATTTCTAGGACCGTTGTTCTCTTCGTTGAAAGTTCTAGTGAATCGCAGAGGTCTCTCATATCATACAGATTGTTCTTTTTCCGGATTATCTGTTCAATTTTTCCATGAACGCCATCTGGGGCAAAGAATGTCTGACCGGTGACAAGATATTTCAACGTGATTTCCGAGGGTTCAAGATCTTCATTGACAAGTAAAGCGAATGCTGAATATAATGTCCAGTTTTTATTCTGAGCAACCCAATTATCTGTCAAAAATATAAACTTCTTTGTATCTCTATTTTCCTTAATTACTTTCATATAGGATGATGCAACATCAGGAGCATTCCTACCTCGAAGACTTTCATTCCAAACTACACAATAGTGATGTTGATTTTTCTTTAAAGAAGCCAATGTTTCATTAAACACAACCATTCTCTAGCAGAAAAAACTTTCTTTAACATCAGGCATCCTTGGCAGGAGCAAAACCTTTTGCATATCGACGGCAAATATTAGGAGTCCATCCATTTGTTCGTATATCTCACTATCTCTATTGTATTCTTTTCTTGCTTCCTTTTGCATTTCATTGTGCAATTGAGCGTTTTCAGCATTTTCTTCATTCATATTCAATTCATAAAATAATCATGTTGAACATTTGTTAACACAAGGTTCAGAAAAACTTATGTTCATTTTCTTTAGTATACTCCAATAGGATTCATATGAACAAGGACTGATGCGTGTTTTTCTTGAAATCGTTTGTACATGGAAGCAACGGAGAGATCTGTTGGAAGGTATCTTACATGTGGAGCATGGTCTCTTCTGAAATGAGAAATAACTGGATTGAAAGATTCGATGTGATTCATTATTACTTTTCTATTAACTCGATTGGTAGGTTGACGTTTTCTTCTGTTATCTGTCACTGCGATATTTCCTGACAAATTAGTTGTGGATGAAGAAGCTGCATCAATGCAATGAAATAATGATTTTATAACCTGATCTTGACTGTACCCTAAAGTGCTGAGAAAAAATTCCTGACAGATTTTGATTGCTTGTCCTTAGGCATCGCTCAGTGTATACACATACGATGACTTCTTCCTTGATAAATCTTCCTGAATATGTCTTCTTTTTACTTCTTTCCTTGTTACTTTGCTTGACATCCATGCTTGCCTCATATCGTAGCAGTTTTTCCAAAATTCTGAGTGAATGTGGTTTCGCATTTCATCTGAAAACTTGGCATGGCATTTGTAAGGGCATTTATCTATATCACATCCAGTGAACATTGGGTGTTTTTCTTTATCATGAATGATCTTTTCTTGTTGTGTCATTGATTTCCTCCTTTTTTAACCTCACAAGCAACAGAGGTGTGATGGGAAGCCATTTCATTGTCATACACTGCTTCATAAGCATCGGAAACTCCAGGAGATTGAACTTCGATATCAGCGGCTATATTATTCTCTTGAATGCATGAAATGTCTTTCCCTTCTGTCCTCAAAACACCTCTAAAAGGACAAAAATAAACAAATATTTATGCATTGCATTTAAGTAGCACATACAATAATTTCGGGAATTACTGCATTATCATAATGATAATCATCACCATCATCATCTTCCCTTACCTCCCTCACCACCACCTTAATTTATGCTTGTTACCTTGTATACACAGCATAACGGTGCAAGTATTTTTGTGTTAACAAATGGACACACATATAACTTAGAGGCATACAAATATTTAAGGCTTGCTCCTGAATATAAATATATATAAACAACGATATATTAAATATAAACGATATTGAAAATTAAATGTCGGTGACTCAGCAAGAGATGCAGGCAGCCGCGCAGTGCCGTGAACATGGTAAACACACACAATGCACAAAAGAGAACATAATCTTGGATCTAAATAAAAAAATCCTAATTTACCAGTTTATAGACCAACAATTCACATACTGTTCTTTTAAAAATTGCAAGACGTTTGATGGTGTATTGTAATTGCGAGCCATGGCTACCAGCCCTTCTGCTTTAACGACGAGATTATCTCCGACTGAATTAAAAAGATAAAACTTGACATAGGCAGAAAAAAACTCTCTTGTACATTTCAGTACAGACGCGTAGCTCACAATTTTTTCAGGAAAAAACAGGTTGCTGCATGAGAGGAACGGCAATAAATTGATAGAAAGCTTGCATATTCGGTGTTTTACGTTTGGATATCGTGCTACATATAAATGAAACAGACCGAATATTCAGTATAATTGGTGTTTAACCTAAGCATTTTGCATATTTGGTGTTTCTTCTATGTTAACCCTGGTACTGTCGCGTATATTTGGTGTGTGGCCAATGTCTAACTCAAAACGAGTGAAAGATGGGCGTAAACCAATGCCAGAAATGGAATCTACGGGTCGAACTACATAAGAGTCAATATATAACTCAAATTTGGAAGATTTGTATATTCGGTGTTCTTCCTTTGCACAGTAGAGTTAAACAGGCTCTTTTCCGAGGAGTCCTCAAATTCTCAACATACACTTACATTGTTCTCTCGGACTCCGAGTATCGAAAGAAAAGATCCAGCAATGGGAAACCCTTCCCCACCAGGTTCTAGGAGCTAAATTTAAGAGAAAAAAAAACACGCACCTACCAAATACAACTACTCTACAATGCGAGCATAGTATCTAAGGCCAGCTGTAAAGCGAAGAAAATCTTACTGAAACATAACACCAACCCATATTAACCTAACAAACCCAAAATTAACAACTCGAATTACGACAAACCCCCTAAATTTGACTAACCGTAGTGACGGGATCACACCCAACCACTACAAAGGCTTGAATGCCAACCAACTTTGACATCAAAAAACCCTAAGTATACATTTATACAATGCCAGTGATACCCTATGACCAGGGATCTTAACAACTAACCTACTATGATACTTTATACACTATACCTATTTTTACTAGAGATACCCTTCCACCAGGAAACAAAAATCTTTCAAACTCATACTAAACTTATCTTTACTATCATTTTCAAAACTCTTTCACCACTATACCCTCTGACTTTTCTTCTGCTAATCTATATTTTTATGTCATAATTTGTCCAATGTCTAATGAAAAAGACTCGGTTAAACAGGAATCTCAAGTGGAATTTGGAGGTGTTCCCCATGTTCATGGCGTGACTCATCATCCTCACTCTTCGGTACGTTTCTTGTTCATGTATGGTATGGGTGAAGTTTACGCTGCTAATATAAATAACAGCCTCAGTGTAGCTAAAAATACCCATCTTCTTGACAATTTAGTGGCGGCGTTTTTGCTCTTCTCTCTCATTGCCAGGGAAGGGGATTAAGACTTTCTCCTATGGAGAAAATAAGCACTGAAGGAACAACATAAGAAAATGATGAAATTAAGAGGTGAATGAGTGCAGATGAAGATATGTGTAAAGGTGATACATCTCGTAACTTATGGTGGGGAGGATATAATATGAGTGTGAAAACCGATAAGGAATGGGTGAATTTTCCATTGATCCTGATATTTAATTTATGAGGAAGATTCTATCCGAATTTTTTCCCGCCCAAACCGCAGAAGATCTGCCGCTCTATATCTTCCACACTTTGTGACCTCCTCTATTTTCATAACTTTCTTTACTGGGCTCTCTTTACAAACCTTCAACGGAGTTACTCTTTTGGTCTTTGCTTTAAATTACAAAAAAAAAAAAATCTGACATCCTATATTCTCCTCATGCGCATTTTGACAAAATATATGATATATACACATAAATAGACATATACAATACACAACAAACAAAGCCTATCACACCTTTGAGTACAGAATAGGAAGATGAAGTAGTAGATACGTAGATAAGTCGCGTTATTCATTCCTCGTATCATGCTCGAGATCCTTCGACCTGATAATGAAATACACATAAAGATTCGAATGCCAAATCGCGGTTAGCCGGAAAGTATTAAGTCCTGGATCATAGTGGGGAGAAGATACCGGGTAGTATTGTGTTTTGATACCAACAAGCGATGGTAGAACTCTTCAGTACCCACTGGGTGGGGGTGAGAGTAGGCACACGTTCCACATCAGGGGTATATGGAATTATATTAAAGAAACGTTTAACGCCCTCTTTCGCCCTTTGGTGGATCTAAGCAGGTATGTTGGGTATTTGTATATAGGTACGCTGTCGGCAGACTTCAGGGTGAGAGGTGAAAGGGGAGGTGTTGTGGTGGGAAGGCGAGCTGACAAAAGAGTAGGTGGTTATGAGTGGCTCGTTCAAAAAGGCAAACATATACTTCGGTTGCCTTGTTTGCAGCTTTTTCTTATTTTGTTTGCACCACCGATTCGCTCCGTCTAGTACGCATCTCAGCGGATACCACCTATTTACCGCTACATAGCAACCACCCAACCGTAGTCAACTTGATACGGCCCTCTCATCCGGGGAATAAATACACCCGATGTGGCATAACTTTGCCCAACGGGCACAGGGTACAAGACTTCAGCAACTAAGAAGCCTGAGAACCCTGATACATAAAAGTAGTAACCAACGAGGGGATTTACCCGCGATGCAGAATGAGAGGAGAGGCAAAGAGAGAAAGGAAAAGGCAATAAATTGAAAGAAGTTAGGAGAGGAACACAGAAGTACAAATTTCGGGACCCGACTTCATTAAATAAACCGAAGACTGACGAAGGCAACTCAAAATGAAATTCAATGAACACTTTGCGCTCCGGGAATTATAGATCATTATGTGGGGTCGCAACTCTCCTGTCTAATCTTTCTTTTTCGCAGGGAAGGAATGTCTCGTTGTAAGGGAATATTTTATAAGCTCTGGTGGTGTGTTATTATGTGTGGGCTGGTGTGGCGCGGGGGTAAGTGTGAAGGGTAGGTGCATCGAGAAGACGTCTGGCGCCAGAGAGGGAATAAAAGCGGTGCCAATGAGTGCCAGAAGAATGGGGGGAGGGAACGGACATTGCTTGGTGTCTTTAACCAAGCCCAGATCGGCCATGGGTGTCTCATTCTGGCCCTCACTCGTCAATCACAATTATCGCGTGTGTGTGTGCGTCTATGTACAAGGGGTGGACGTATGATTTTACTGACTTCGAAACGGACTTGGGAAAGATTTTATGCCCCTAATTTGAGACGCTCCGGGTTCAAGACGAGGATATTATCAATTAATTTGTAAAACGAAATCTCTCACTCACTCTTTAACACACTCATACACTCACCACAATTCAAATATGCCCCTCATTTTTGCCTTTGGTATAGATAGAGTGTAATAATAAAGTCAAATACTGACCTTGTTTATTTTCTTGTTGACAAAAGGGTGTGAAAGTGGAATGTTCTTCATATTTCTTTGTTTCAGCACAAAAGATATGGGAATGGCGTAAATCATGCCCAGTGAGCAAAGAAGGAGAGAAGTTAAACAGAAGCAGGAGAGGCGAAATGAAGGAAAACATAGAGGATTGCTAATGAGAATAACGAAGGTTGATAGAGAGACAGATGAATAATGATTGCACTAAGGTCTGCCGTCAGGACGCAAAATCTCCCACAGCCTCCAAGATGGCGGTGAATCATCTGATGCCAGAACGTTGATCCAAAGAAGAGGAGGAGGAAGAAGAAAAGAAGAGAAGAAGGATTCCTTATTCTTTCTTCTCCTGTATTGTATGATTTTAATAACGCTCCCGACAAAAAGAAAACCTAAAAATGGCATCTACACAGGAAAGTTTTAAAATGGGGTCAGAAAAGAAGTGGGGAAGTTAGGGGGCTGTAAAATTTACCTAAATTATAGAGACCCTAGATCAAAGGAAACAGGAGGAAACGCAACTCTCTCAAACGCAAAGAAGGTCACTATGAATGCGGACACCTAAGCCAGGTTGGAGGTTTCCCATCCCCAATGGTGACAGGTCGTTGCCAAAGGTAACGGGCGAAACCGTATATATATATATATATATATATATATATATATATATATATATATATATATATATATATATATATATATATATATATATATATATATATATATATATAAATATATATAAATATATATATATATATATATATATATATATATATATATATATATATATATATAAATATATATATATATATATATATATATATATATATATATATATATATATATATATATATATATATATATATATAAATATATATATAAATATATATATATATATATATATATATATATATATATATATATATATATATATATATATATATATATATATATATATATATAAATATATATATATATATATATATATATATATATATATATATATATATATATATATATATATATATATATAAATATATATATATATATATATATATATATATATATATATTATATATATATATATATATTTATATATATATATATGAAGAAGTAAACCACATTCTCTGAAGACAATTTAATTCAGAACAGTTTCAGTGTATCTCACACCCTTTTTCAACTGACACTGAATAGAAAATATTAGAAAAGTGCATACAAACATAACACAAGGTGAGGTCATGAAAGATCCCCTCTTTTTTCCCCAATCCCCTACTTGTGGCTAATCTGCGGGGGGGGGGGGTAGGCCTAAAAATGTTGAAGGGCTGACATTTTACTATTTTGTTTATTTGCTTTCTTATTACGGGATTAAAAGAAAATGGACCCTCAGATAGATTTAAATTAGGGACTGACGATATCAAGCTCGATTCTACGATTCTTCTCTTAACATAGTTAGCCGATTTAAATACCATTTTACTTCCATTGAAATCGATCGTATGATTCAAGTCTCTAACATGGCAAAATATTCCACTGCTTTCGCTGCCCACTCTAATATCTCTTTTGTGTTCGTACAATCTCTTGTCTAGATGTCTCCCCGTTTACCCTATATAAACTTTATGGCAATCGTTGCATGGTATTGCATATACTCCTATGTTATGATGTTCTTAGGGTTCCTGGCTTAACCTCTCCCCCAGATTAGCCACAAGTAGGGAATTGGGGATAAAAGAGGGGATATTTCACGACTTGTTATGCTTGTATGCATTTTTTTCTTATATTTTATATCCAGTTTCAGTTGAAAAAGGGTGTGAGATACACCGAAACTGTTCTGAATTAAACTGTTCTAGGAGAATGTGGTTAATTCCTCATATATATATATATATATATATATATATATATATATATATATATATATATATATATATATATCTCAAAGTAGCACGAGAGAATGATGAAAATGAATCCATTAAACCACATGGAAAGAGAAAACGGAATAATTTTTACTTGCAGTAATATTTTTATTACCTTTCTTTTCGAAAAAATCCGTGCAGGGAAGCGAATCGAACCAGGCACACTGAGGCAGCGAGCACCGCTTCGATCACAGTTAAAAGTATGCCGTTAGTACACTACGCTACGCAGAGAAATAAGAAATTCTCTGAATAGAATAGCTTTTAAGGAACACTTTCGCCGGCTCGAACGGAGACTATTTTGTTCTGTAAAACATTGCATTTGTGCTGTTACCTTTCCAGACTATTGCTCGTTTGCCGAAATTTAGAGACTCTTGCATCCTTTGCCGAAATTGAGAGACGCTTGTATCATTTGCAGAAATTGAGAGACTCTTGCATCCTTTGCCGAAATTTAGAGACTCTTGCATCCTTTGTTTGTCTGTTGAAGATATAGATGAATCAGCCACAGGCTTCTCCACCTACCTGTGGTGGGGCTGGAGGCAAGAAGACCACCATTCGAAAACTCCAGGTACCCCGCCGCTTTCCTCCCCCAAGCTCCAACATGTTTGGTAGGCTGGAAGGAGAAAGAGTGGCGGAGGCTGAGGAGGATATGAAAGAGGTTGAAAAGGAAAGTATAGTTGGGGGTAGAAGTGTAGAATGGAATAGTTAAATTTTGTTTGGACCTATTCTTATGCCTTTTCATTCTATTCTTTACTTGTTGCTCTACTGATATGTATTCACAACTTTTTAATAGTTGTCTGTAGTGTCGACTGATTCTGTCATCATTTATTTTTTTTGTTCTTGTGGAGTATTAAGATTGTTTCAAAATGGTAATCAATTTGAGACGATAGCTCTTTATTGATTAAAAATTAATAGACTTGATCTACATTAACAGATTGTTAACCACTTATAATTTGATTATTCAAACGTGTTCATTTTTACCCGTGAATGATCTTTTGAAATAAATTCCGACCTTTCTTCGGTGTTAACTTTGTTAATAATTATGGGGCTGTGGCGTTCAATTATAGCCTGTTTTTTAACTATGACCCTAATTTAATTATCGGCCTCCTCAGAGATCAAGACACTATTACCATTAGTCATTTAGACTTTAAAACAAGTAAATGAAGTTTAAAATCCAACGAGGAAATTAAGCTGAGAGTATACCTCGAAACAGCCGAAGCTTCGAAGCGATTGTACTGTAAAATATTATCAATAAATTAAGTGTTTCGAATGTTGTTAGTTCTACTTCCCCGAAGTGAGGGGCAGATAAGTATTTGAGAGAGATAGAAAATCGAGGCTAGTTTGAAAAGAATTAATGCCTCTCCAGACAACTTTAAAATGTAAATGGTATCTCTAAGCACCGTTAGTTACGAGGGGCGGTCAATATGTTTTGCAATTTGGATATAAGGAAACGAGATATGAGGAAAAGTGTTTTATTATTTTTCAATATAACTACCCTCGACTTTAATGCACTTGCGCCACTTGGCCCTGAGGCTTCGAATTCCCGACAACCAGAAATGTCGCGACTGCTGTTCAATCCACTCCTGGACGGCGAGCAGGACATCTTCATCGTCCCCAAACAGGCGGCCACGCAGTGCAGCCTTGAGCTGGCGGAATAAAAAGTATTCGCTAAAGGCTAGAGCTGAACTGTATGGGAGGTGGTTCAGCTCCGCGAATCCGCACTCGCGCAGGGCAGCTTTTGCAACTCTGGCCTTGTAGACTTTGACTACGTTGAAGTCGAGCATGGGGCGTGAGGTTTCTAGGGACCCAACGGGCAGAGACCCTAGTCATGGCCAAATTGTCATGGATGATGTTGATAACACTTCGTGGTCATATTCCAAGTTCTCGCTCGATTTCTTCGACCTTCACCCGTCGATTTTCGAGAATGATCCTCTCCACATGGGCCACATTGTACTCGTTGGTCACGTCTGACGGGCGTCCTGGACGGAGTTCATCTTCAAGGGACTTACGACCATGGCGGAACTCTCTATTCCAGCGACCAATGGTTGCATAGGAAGGGGCGGTGTCAGTGTACACTGCAACCATGCGTTCATGGATCTCTTTTGCATTCTTGCCTTCCTTGGTGTAAAATTTGATCAATGCGTGGTGCTCAACCTTCTCCATTGTTGAAAAATTTGTGACTGACGATCTGCGATCAGCTACTGCTTCTTAAATAGACGAGGTAGGAGCGTCCGGCTGCAGGTCCTGATTTGTCATAACCTGTCATAAAACCCCCACAAACAGCCATCCCCCTTCCTCTGTTTTGCCCTACCGATTCGCAAATCTTATTGACCGTCCCTCATAAGAAAGATACAGTAAGAATTAAAAAAAAAGAAGTTTCGACGTTATAAATAAAAATATTTGAATGAATAACTTCGACAAAAGAAATATTAATATTCGTTTTCTCCGTTTGAATTATCCTGCTTTATCAGGCATTCACCTCTTATTTAGGCGCAACTTCCACTACCGCAAATACAAATTTGAGTATTTAAACAAACAAAAACAAATAGGAGAGAGAGAGAGAGAGGGAGAGGGGAATTTCTCAGGGTAACAGAAGAGTAGATGGCTCGGCTATTTGCAGCTTTCTGAGTCATCCAAAGTATAACAAAATGAAAGGGGAGACAAAAGATCGAGGCAAGACCCAGCCTTGGTCTTATCTTAAGATGTGTATCCAATCGTTAAATTCCTTGTCCTCTGGTGTCCTTCCAAACAAGCCCTGACATGACTCCCCAAAGTGAGCGTCAAGAGGCAAAACTCTCCCCAAGTGCGAAAAGGCCTGAGCTGGGGTGGCTGTGAGAAAAGTAAACTCATGCCAAAATCCTCTGCTCAAGGAGATGGAGGTCATAGGTCATTCCAGCACCGAGCGCCACATTGCATAAAATGCATGTAAATTTAAATTCGGGTGAATTTATGCAATATATATATATATATATATATATATATATATATATATATATATATATATATATATATACAAGCCGCTGTTCTCTTCCTTAACAGGAAGAGCTTGGTTACACAGGCACCCCAGCGGGGTGTGGCCTACGACCTCATTTGCTAATCTTAACCGCTTTTTTTAATCCCCTTTCTAGACTCTTTATTTTAACAGCCTGAACACCCTTTTCTTCTTCTTTTTTTTTCTTCTTTCTTTTTTTTCTTTTTTTTCTTAGGTGACAAACGAACTAAAAGAAAAAATCTTATTCAAACACCTTCAAAAAATCTCGTTCTTAAAATATAGGGTTATGGAAATATATATATATATATATATATATATATATATATATATATATATATATATATATATATATATATATATATATGCAAAAAATCCCACAGGAAAATGAAAGGCGGATTCCAAGTACTTTCGAACTTGGAATCCACCTTTTATTTTCCTATGGGATTTTTTGTATTTATTGCTCTACTCACGCGCTACTTTGTGAGTTTATCATATATATATATATATATATATATATATATATATATATAGAGAGAGAGAGAGAGAGAGAGAGAAAGAGCAGAGAGAGAGAGTGTGTATATGTGCGTGGGTGCGAGTAAAAGCAGGTGTGCTTTCTCTTTTCGTGTATGTTAGTCTAACAGATCTACAACGATAAGTACTTGTAAGCCAACGCTACATCTCCTCCTTGTCCACACACTCTTTCGCACAGACATTGCCTTCACTCTTTTCCTTGTGATTAAGTGACGACATCTGCGGGTGCCCCCCCTCCTCCTGTCATGCACACCATTAAGGAATAAAGAAGTTTTGGGGTAGCTTTCAAGAGGTGTAAACACAACCATCCAAACTCATCTCCCTTTTAAAAACGTCTAAATCTATTAAAACTCCATATCCATGTCCATTCTCTATTCCACCCACACGGTCTTACGATCATGTAACATGTATGTCTCGTTATCTGTCTACATACATATGCATTATGCAATCATTTATATCAGTGGCGGATGAGAATAAAAATTTAGGGGAGGGACTAACTTGAATTCCTCCTTCTGATGAGTAGGAGTAAAGGGAATGAAATATATAAATAAGGGTTATCTTCCACAACATTGAATATAAATAACTGTATTCCATACAGGAGTGAACACTAACTCTATCAGACCCGAACTTTTTCCCACACATCATAAAATTATGAATTTTAGTTTTTGGACGTCTGTTAAGTGCCTTAACAACCAAGTAACTATAGCATAGTTAGATGAAACAGGCTGCCCTTCTCTCACTTTAATACTTAGGAAACATACATTTGCATGTAAATAGATAGATAGATGGATAAATAGATAACACTGGGGAACAATGTATTTAGTGAATTCACAAAAGTACATTTTCCTACCTAAGTCGAGAATACTGAATTCAAATCTGAAATCAGATTATCTTTAAATGCTACAGATTTTTCGTAATATCAATAACTAATATTATACAATAATTTTTACTTGATAACGCCTATCACTATGCCCTGAAGTAATTTTGAATCATCCTTTTGCTTTTTTTATAGTAAAACAGGTTTTTTTGCACAAACATTTTATTGCATATGAGAAGAAACTTGAATTACACATTAGGATTAAAAATACTGTAATCAAATAGATGCTAATTTATTAATGACCGTAAATTTGAGTTTGTAACTCTTTCTCTTGTCAGTCTTCCCTCGCTGATCTCTTGTAATCGTCCAGCAGTAGTCTGCCATCATATTTATATCCCAGTGTCCTGCGTAGCGCTCTTCCATCGTCATCAAATCCTGATGGAAGCGTTCCCCTTGTTCGTCGCTCGCGGCTCCCAGATTCTCTGGGAATCGGTCGAGGTGACTATTTAGGGAATGCAGCTTCACACTCATGTTGCATCTCAGATCACGATATGCTAAAAGCATATTAGTAGTTATGCGCATTTTTGTTTCCCAAGAAGTTACGAACAACGGCAGAAAATGAGAGCCAGGCTGCCTTCTTTTTTTCATTCATGGTGTTCACGAATCTTGTATCACTCAGAAGTCTTCGGATTTGGGGACCATCAAAAATTCCTGCTTTTATTTTTTCGTATGACAAGGCAGGAAACGCCGATACTATGTACTGAAAACAATCATTGTCAGTGCTCACGCCTTAAAAATACTGCTTTATTAACCCCAGTTTGTGATGAAGTGGAGGGAAAACGATCTTCTCTCGACTTACGATTGGTTCATTAACAATGTTTGGCATTCCTGCTTCCAAACTTTCCCGAACTGGCCAATCTTTTTGGGACCAGTGTTTGTCACGGGCTCGACTGTCCCACATACAGATATAGCATGGGAACTTTGTATATCCCTTCTGTTGGCCAAGGAGGAAGTTGACCATCTTAAGGTCTACACATATGATCCAATTGTATTCATGGTACTTAAGTAAATCCATGACGATTTTTATGTCATTGTGAGTTTCTCGCAGATGGACAGAGTGGCCGAGAGGAACTGCACTAACGTCATTGCCATTATGCAAAATGACACACCTCAGACTACGCTTGGAGCTATCCAAAAACAGTCTCCATTTAGCAGGGCTATAGATGCCAAGTACCAACTCGGTAAACAGAACAGGAACATCGTGGCATTTTACAAATTGTTTGTTCTCAGAGAAATACTTAACAAATGTACTCTCCGTGGTTCGGTAATATGATACCCGTACCGACCTGTCAAACATATGTATTTCACTCAACCTGGTGGCTAAAAGTTCTGCAGCTTTCTTGGAGAGTGCCAAATCACGTATCAAGTCATTCAAATCTTCTTGTTAAAACAGTGAGTAGCTAATGACTGTTCAGCATCTGATGATGAATCTGCAGACTCTGAATCCATTCCGTACATCATTTTCATCTTCGGAGGAAGCATATCCACTGAAAATCGGAACTGGTAAGGACTTATAATGAGGTACTAGGCGGATCGCCGAGGGAATGTTGGGGTAGTCGATCTTTTGCCGATTTTTCTTGCCAATCCCTTTAGTATTCACCAGAGAGAAATAACAGAACGATACATGATCCTTTTGCTCTCGCTACATCAAGGGGATTCCCAAAGGAAGACCAGATGTTCCACACAACTATGGCAAACAGCATGTGGGGCCCACTTCTTCTCTTGATCGCCAAGAGAAACATCAAAATATGCCTTATAATTGCGGATCACAAAATTTGATATATTGCGCCTGTGACGAACTAGTATGTACGAGTAACAGCCTCAGATGTAGCAGAAGGTGTCTGGATCATTAACGCAATTTCCTCTTGACAAAGCCATCACTTTGACATGAGACCTAAAAAAAGAAACAATAATGTTAATATTTTGCACAATAACACATATTTTTGTCTTACTACTATGTACTGTGAAGTATTTGCTTTCTACAAGCACCCTCTCTGTCCATCCGGAGGCAGTTTTCGGGGAAAAGAGAAAATAGAAATTACAGAATAACTATAGCATGTAGGTAAAAATAGATTATATATTTCAAATCAGCATGAAAATACGAATTAAAATTGGCAGATAAATCTAAGTCCCAAGAAAATGTGATTAAAATTGCTTCCCTGTGTAATAGATAGACAAATAGATAAGAATTAAACGCTTAACAGTTTAATAAAGTTATTTCTTTTTAAAAAAGGCAGTCGCCAGATGAGCTCTTAAAAAAAATAAAGCTTAACTGTTCTTTGTATACAATCTTTCATCTGCTGACAAAACTCTGTATTTCATTTTCCCGAAATCTCAATGATGTCAAAGCAGAAATCGTGCCGTGCATTCATTAAAACCAAGGCACTGCTAGAAAAACTGCCTATTCTTAAATAATTATAAAAAAAAGCTTAGGAATCTGTTTTACGGTCAAAGACCCTTTCTGTTTAACATCATACGTTTCCGGTGCCACTCAGTTTATTAGAAAGGTTAGTAAAAGTATATGCCCGCACTATGGTCGTAAAAATTAGCACTAAACAGGAAGAGTTGGATAGAAACCTGCCTTTTTTATGTTAATATTAGTAGATCCACTTAAAAAACTTGTGAAAACCACTCTCACGTAATACAGAATTGGAAGACTTCCATTAAACTAGCTCATAGCTCTTCCCTAAGTAGTATCCTATTTGTAAACCCCTTTGCAGTGAGCACACGCCTTTTATAGTATAAAACCCTTGTAATATTAGGTCAGCAGGCATTCTGAGCAAAATCTTGTACTTTGAATAAAGCTAAGCCATACCGCTCATTTTAATCTGCGCCCATGCGTCGTACCTGGTTTCAAATACGGGCAAGCGAATTACATTGAATTGCTGTGATCATTGAGGGTCACCACCCTTCTTCCCGGATCAAATTCCTTGCAAGAATCATCCTTTAACGTCAGATTGCACCTTGTACCAACTACCAGTGAGTCCTTTCTAATCAAGAAGGATTCCGTTGCGCCGAATGCGTGATCACCTTGACTTTGTACCCCATCTACTGACTGAGGGTCATTGGCGGCATCATTACAATCCCCACCCCCCCCCAAAAAGGGAGCACCAAATCAACACGTCAGTGAAAGTATAATACTGAATTTATTAATTATTTTTTAGATTTATTTGCTATTTTATGCATGTATCATATAAGATACATTCGATTGAAACGAATTGAAAAGCGATTTATATATATATATATATATATATATATATATATATATATATATATATATATATATATATACGCAGTGCTCGACAAAAGTTTAGGCCAGGTGCGTGTCAGACAAGTTGCAGCATGATAAAAGTGTCCCCCCAAAATATTAATCTTACTTTTAATACTTTGTTGGGCATCCTTTGTGTTTCTTGATATCCCTCAGTCATCGTGGCATGGACATAGCAAGATCATGTAGCTTCTAGGTAGGTTTAGCATCCCAACAAGCCCTAATTTTCTTCTCCAGGTTGGGGAGAGTGCTGACTTCCTTCCTTTGTAACTGCCTCGCTTTCCCCATAATAAGGCCACAAACACTCCCAAACTACAAAAACCCAGTCACAAAATGGCGTCGGTCAGGAGAACACAACAGCACTGTCCTCTCACTACCGCAGAAAAGCCGAAACTGAGCCCGTCTAGCAGGCTGAGCGGGAAAACTGAAGGGTGTAGTGACGTCATGCAGCCGGCCCAAACTTCTGACTAAATTAAATCACCATCATCTATACCATTCTTTTTTAAACATAAGTTTAGTCCACCCCGCTCACCTGGCCTAAACTTTTTTTGAGCAGTGTGTATATATATATATATATATATATATATATATATATATATATATTATATATTATATATTGTTACATAACTTTATGAATAGCAAAATAGAAGTATAACTTAAAAAGAAATTATAAACTTAAACGGGCTGAAATTTGGAAGGGAGCTTCAACCCCCTAGTAATCAGCGCCTGAGTTAAATCTATGTCTAGTTGCTTTCCCAACTCTTTTTCTCTCTATCTTTCGATCTATCTCTCATTTGAAATGTAATATCTAGCAATTTGTTTAACTTTCTTTGCCTCCCTGTTTATCTTCGAACATCATTCTGTTTATTATAATAAATATATATTTTATTCTTTTTTATAGTTGATACTTATAATACACTTCGAAAAAAGACTATAAAAAAGGCCTATGTGTATTGATTGCATACTGATATAGCACTAGCTTTGATATTTGTAAGTTCAAGAGAGTGATATACATAAATAAATATGTGAGCGTGGCAAATGTTGACACCTCCCCTCTCCACACATGTCCGGGTTTCCTTGAGACAGGGGTGAAGAATAAGGCTAAATAAAAGGAGAGGGGGAATGTTAAGTGGAAGAAGCTTATGGAGAAAGTTTCGAGAAGACTTAATGAACTATGGAAAAAATGACAACGCACACAGTCACAATTGGGCGCGCAACATAATCACCACCAACTTCATCCACACAAACAACCAGTTTTTCTCTATAAGCTTTATTGGATTACCACGCTGTGCTCACTAGCCAGCATTTCCAGGCCACTCTTTTGCCTCTTTCCACGCATTAGTGTACTATGCTCTTCCTTTTATTCTCTCATTACTGGACCACGTTCTTCTTTCTATCCAAGCATTATTGGAATACTCTCTTTCCTTTATCCATCATAAATGTATCACGATCCTTCCTCTATTCAAGCACTACTGAACCATGCTGTTCTCTTTATTTAAGCATTACTAGAAAACGTTTTCCCTCTATCCAAGCATTGTGAATCAGTCTCTTTCCTATATCTAAGCCCTACTAGACCACGCTGTAATCTTTTTCAAGCATTCATGGACAACATTTTTCCTGTATCTAAGCATTGCTGTATCACGCTCTTTCGTTTATCCAAGCACTACTGGAAAACGCTGTTTTATATATTCTAGCATTACTGATCCACGTTTTGTCGCTAAGTATTACTGGATCACGTTCTTCTTTCTATCCAAACATTAAGGGATCACGCGATTAAATATGTTTTAGAAGTTGAGAAAGCTCGTACACTCCCTTTCCTAGATATTCTAATTCATCGGACCAACCATTGTTTCAAATATGAAATATATAGAAAACCCACAGCCATAGACTCTTTTATACACTTTTATTCTAACCACCATAAAAACATCAAACAAAATGTTTTCTCCTCTTTGTTTTTGCGTGCCCTTAGAACTGTCTCACCAGAATACCAAGGCAAAGAATTCGATAGAATATATAAAATAAGGATAAATTTGTGCTACTCTTTCTACTTACTCGACAATTATTATAAATCCGCCAAGCGTTCCTATTATCAAACTAATGTTAATATCCCTAAGTTTCAGGACAAAAACTTATTAGTTTTACCCTATAACCATATTTTCATTAAATTACCTCGTTTACTTAAGCCTCTGAACATAAATGTTATTTTTAAGTACGAGACTACAATTTATCGCATCCTTGTCAAAAATTCACCCTCCAACCTGGCATTGTTTATTCGATAGGCTGCAACAACGGCCAAAAATGTTATTATGGACAAACCGGGAAAGAGTTAGATGTCTGGGCTAAGCAACATCAAGCCAATGTACGTAATCACGGTGAACAATCTTCGCTTTCTCTACATATGTACAATCTTAACCATAGCATTGAATAAAACAATGCTAAACCAGTCATAAAATGCAGTAATTATATTACGAGAAATATATTAGAATGTATCTCCATTAACGCGTTCTGTTTATTATAATAAATATATATTTTATTCTTTTTTATAGTTGATACTTATAATACACTTCGAAAAAAGACTATAAAAAAGGCCTATGTGTATTGATTGCATACTGATATAGCACTAGCTTTGATATTTGTAAGTTCAAGAGAGTGATATAAATAAATATGTGAGCGTGGCAAATGTTGACACCTCCCCTCTCCACACATGTCCGGGTTTCCTTGAGACAGGGGTGAAGAATAAGGCTAAATAAAAGGAGAGGGGGAATGTTAAGTGGAAGAAGCTTATGGAGAAAGTTTCGAGAAGACTTAATGAACTATGGAAAAAATGACAACGCACACAGTCACAATTGGGCGCGCAACATAATCACCACCAACTTCATCCACACAAACAACCAGTTTTTCTCTATAAGCTTTATTGGATTACCACGCTGTGCTCACTAGCCAGCATTTCCAGGCCACTCTTTTGCCTCTTTCCACGCATTAGTGTACTATGCTCTTCCTTTTATTCTCTCATTACTGGACCACGTTCTTCTTTCTATCCAAGCATTATTGGAATACTCTCTTTCCTTTATCCATCATAAATGTATCACGATCCTTCCTCTATTCAAGCACTACTGAACCATGCTGTTCTCTTTATTTAAGCATTACTAGAAAACGTTTTCCCTCTATCCAAGCATTGTGAATCAGTCTCTTTCCTATATCTAAGCCCTACTAGACCACGCTGTAATCTTTTTCAAGCATTCATGGACAACATTTTTCCTGTATCTAAGCATTGCTGTATCACGCTCTTTCGTTTATCCAAGCACTACTGGAAAACGCTGTTTTATATATTCTAGCATTACTGATCCACGTTTTGTCGCTAAGTATTACTGGATCACGTTCTTCTTTCTATCCAAACATTAAGGGATCACGCGATTAAATATGTTTTAGAAGTTGAGAAAGCTCGTACACTCCCTTTCCTAGATATTCTAATTCATCGGACCAACCATTGTTTCAAATATGAAATATATAGAAAACCCACAGCCATAGACTCTTTTATACACTTTTATTCTAACCACCATAAAAACATCAAACAAAATGTTTTCTCCTCTTTGTTTTTGCGTGCCCTTAGAACTGTCTCACCAGAATACCAAGGCAAAGAATTCGATAGAATATATAAAATAAGGATAAATTTGTGCTACTCTTTCTACTTACTCGACAATTATTATAAATCCGCCAAGCGTTCCTATTATCAAACTAATGTTAATATCCCTAAGTTTCAGGACAAAAACTTATTAGTTTTACCCTATAACCATATTTTCATTAAATTACCTCGTTTACTTAAGCCTCTGAACATAAATGTTATTTTTAAGTACGAGACTACAATTTATCGCATCCTTGTCAAAAATTCACCCTCCAACCTGGCATTGTTTATTCGATAGGCTGCAACAACGGCCAAAAATGTTATTATGGACAAACCGGGAAAGAGTTAGATGTCTGGGCTAAGCAACATCAAGCCAATGTACGTAATCACGGTGAACAATCTTCGCTTTCTCTACATATGTACAATCTTAACCATAGCATTGAATAAAACAATGCTAAACCAGTCATAAAATGCAGTAATTATATTACGAGAAATATATTAGAATGTATCTCCATTAACGCGTTCCAAAATTTCAATCTTAGCCCTGGTTTGTTCATGCTAGACCCCATTATCACTAATACATAAAATCTCAAATAAAGTTGTTTCAGGATTTTATACCCCCTAATTAAGGTTCTGAGGTGGGTAGTCTAATCCCCCCTTCCACTATTCAAGGCAATGTATGTCCAGCCTCCTGTTCATTCCTTGAAAAGGTCTTTAAGAATAAATACGAAAGCGCTCGGAATCGTTTTTCACTGTTCCTTTGTGGGTATATCTTATCTGCATATATATATATATATATATATATATATATATATATATATATATATATATATATATATATATATATATATATATATATATATATATATATAAACCAGTTCTTTAAACCGTTGCGATCGAATGTATCTTATACGATACATATTTTCGAAGAATCTCTTTAGATCGGGATATACTTTTTTTTGAAGTATACTTTTGTCTAAAAGTGCTAATTTTGTTGTTTTTAAGGAAGAGCCGCTTCAACACGTAAGGATATTGAGAAACAAACAGGAATTATCCCAAAATAAACATGTATATTAAATTTAACAATTAACTATGACAAACAAACAGTAAACACATTTATATCCTCCTAGTATGGTAACCGAGGCTAAACTGGTTGCCACTTGGGCCTATTACAATATCTCTTTAAGACAAAAATAAACAAATAGGCTACACGTAAACACACCAATTGCCGATTAGTTATTTTATTGCGTCCCTTTTAGATTAGCGTTAAACATTAAATTAAATTACTCTCTTCTACTCGTAAATATGACGGAGTTCACGCACAATTGTTTCTACTTGCGTTAAATCGTGAAACGTAATAAACTCATACTATCGCAATATGAATATAAATGTTCTTTCTAACTTACATGACAGAAGGGATCAGTGGTTGCCAGATGTCGCTGGAGGGCTTTTCTCGCGTTTTGGAGATTTGGAGTGGCCGATGGTAGAATTTCGTCGAGATGGGATGTAGGAAGAGAGGGTGGGCGATGTCAACTTGTTATTGCAACTTTGCCTCCAGTTACGTTAAGAAGACGGAGAGTTACGGTGCTCCTCGCTCAAAAAGTCATCTTCTGGATAATCGTGAAGCCTCTTTGTGTCTTATTCTTTAACGCTGGGTGCCCAACTAGTTTTTTTTTGTATACGAGGGGATTTCTACCGTAATTAACAAATGGAGCCTCGTTGGGGCTTGGTTATTCTCCTCTCACTCTTACGGAGCTTGAGCTGTGAGAGTCACTCGAGTGTGAGCGGAATTTTTTTCTCCAATCAGACTTCTTCTAAGTCTGTAAAAAATTTTCGGTATGGCACCGATACAAAACTTGACGTTTTATGTTAATTCGGCATGAGGGGGGGGTCTCGATCTTCTCAAACTAATCCTTTCTCGTCTCTCCTTGAATAATCTTGACTGGCTGAAGGATCGATCTTCGCGAACTGATCCTATATCGTTCTAACCAAATAATCTTGACTGGCTAAAGGATCGAGCTTGACGAACTGATCCTATGTCGTTCTCACCGAATAATAATCTTTTCTCTTTCCTTCAGGGGCTTCTTTATAGGCCGACCACCGCCCCATCTAAGGGGGAATAGGCGAGGCCGCAGAGGGAAGCGTGAGTGGTGAGGTCACATCCGGGAGAGCGAGGAGTGAAGAGGTTGGCACTGAGGTGCCCAAGTCAGCTTATTAATCAGAGAGCCCCCCAACCGCCACACTCATTGGCGTGCCTTTTCCTTGGCACCGCTTTTTGGTGATATAACCACGGGCCTACGGATCTCGTAGGTAATTGGATCCTTTTAGCGTCGTGGTTTCCAAAACACAGATGGCCGCTCCAACTACCTATGCGGCGGGGAGATCAAACAGGGTAGGCAGTTACTGTTATTCGCTGGCTACCGTTCCCACGAGTCTCCTCATGCGGCTCGCTTCTCCGGCTTTCTCCACAAAAGGAGGGGGGACTTAAATGTATAAGTCCGCCTGGCCCTCCGGGTCGCTTTATGTTGCAATTCCTCTACGCATGTATAAAATACAGATAAATCTAAAAAGTAATTATTTAATTCAGTATTTAACCCTAGCTGACATCCAAAAACTACAATAAGCCCATAATTCATAATTTTCCGAGTTGTGGAAAAATATTAGGATCTGAGAGATTTAGTGCGCACTTGTGTATAAGTGTTATTTATTACCAATGCTGTGTAAGATGACCATTATTAATGTTCAATGTCCTTTTCTCAGACTCCTCAGAGGGAGGAATTCAAGTTAGCCCCTGCCTCAAACTTTTATCCTGGATCCGCCATTGGTTGGACCACGGCCTTCCCTCTAATTAAGCACTACTTGTCCATTCTGTTCTCTTTATTCTAGCATCACTGGACCACATTTTCCCTCTATCCAAAAACTAGTGGACCACGCTCTTCCCTCTAATTAAGCATTACTTGTCCATTCTGTTCTCTTTATTCTAGCATCACTGGACCACATTTTCCCTCTATCCAAGCACTGGTGGACCACGCTCTTCCCTCTAATTAAGCATTACTTGTCAATTCTGTTCTCTTTATTCTAGCATCACTGGACCACATTTCCCCTCTATCCAAGCACTAGTGAACCACGCTCTTCCCTCTAATTAAGCCTTACTTGTCAATTCTGTTCTCTTTATTCTAGCATCACTGGACCACATTTTCCCTCTATCCAAGCACTAGTGAACCACGCTTTTCCCTCTAATTAAGCATTACTTGTCAATTCTGTTGTCTTTATTCTAGCATCACTGGACCACATTTTCCCTCTATCCAAGCACTAGTGAACCACGCTCTTCCCTCTAATTAAGCATTACTTGTCCAGTCTGTTCTCTATATTCAAGCATTACTGGACCACGTTTTCCCTCTATCCAAGCACTAGTGGACCACGCTCTTCCCTCTAATTAAGCACTACTTGTCCAGTCTGTTCTCTCTATTAGAGCATTACCGGACCACGTTTTCCCTCTATCCAAGAACTAGTGGACCACGCTCTTCCCTCTAATTAAGCATTACTTGTCCAGTCTGTTCTCTTTATTCAAGCATTACTGGACCACGTTTTCCCTCTATCCAAGCACTAGTGGACCACGCTCTTTCCTCTAATTAAGCACTACTTGTCCAGTCTGTTCTCTTTATTCAAGCATTACTGGACCACGTTTTCCCTCTATCCAAGCACTAGTGGACCACGCTCTTTCCTCTAATTAAGCACTACTTGTCCAGTCTGTTCTCTTTATTCAAGCATTACTGGACCACGTTTTCCCTCTATACTAACGCTACTGGAACACGCTTTACTCTTTATTGTAGCATCACTGGACCACGCTCTTCCTTTATTCAAGCTTTATTAGAGGCTGATCCATCTGGCCACTCATTATTAAATTTGCTTCTCCTTTTTCTGACCATTATATTGGGGCTTTTTCCCACCTTATTATTTTGTTAACTTATTTAGGGTTTATAGGCAAATTAATTAGTATTATTTCTCATAGCGTTTTATTTATTTAAAGATCACATCAAAGCCGGACCAACAATGATATAACCAGTGCAATGCCTATTTATTTTTTAGGTATTGCCCATTTTATTAATAAGATATCAATCAATAGCAGGAAAAACACAAATCAAAACGGAGCAAATTAAAATTTTCAATCATCTAATGACTGAGGTGCACCGTAATCTAAAATAGCGCAATTCCGACCCAATTCTTCGATGTATTGATCATTAAGGTAAATGAATTTTGGGGCGGTCTTCAGATCAAAGAAACATGAAAATAAATAAGATGAATAAGAAATGACCTGAAATATTGCCTTTGTTCTGTCCTAAGGTCCAGAAATAAGGTGAAATATGCCGTGGTTCTGTTCTAATGTCCCAAAGCTTGAGTTTCTTTCTCATCACCCAGAACTCGCATTGTCTTCTTATGGGCGAGGATTTCTCCGCGAAATGATGAACGATCTTGTATTTCTTTTTTATTTTTAACATTTTCGCTTCTTCTTCAAGGTGAGACTCTTAAAATACGTCTTCTTTAACTTTTTTATTTAAAAAGCGTAGAAACCAATTAGGCAATCTCACCTAAAAATAGTATGAAGTGGGTTGTTTGGAAAGAGATGAAATTAATAGATGTAAAAATGTGCGGAAGCTATAGGCATGTACATTCCAATTATCTCGCAGGCCACATGTTAGGGGTTACAAGATCGTAAAAATTCTCGGCCATCTAGGTATGATTTGCGTGGGCCGTGCGGGGGTAGGGGGGAGAGAAGAATTCAATACAAAGAGTACGAACTAACAAAATCCCTCATCGTCTTGTTGAGATCGTCGTTGGTGACTTCCTGGACCTCCTCCTTGAATTCTACTGTCTTGACGACGTCTGGCCACTGAAAATGATGATTCTTTCTCCAGTTACTTATGACACGTCCACTCCAGAAGCCATGACCTCTTTTCTGACCTTGAACGCGAAAGATCTGATCACGTTGGAGTAGGAGGAAATCTCATAATCACCTTGGAAAGCAGTTAAGGCAACGGTGACATTATCATTTCCTCTCACAGATTAGAAGCTATCAGGTGGGGACCTTTCGTGGCTGAAATACAGAGATCGTAAAACTTAGGACATTTGTGGGCTGAAATACAGAGATGGTAAAACGTGGGACACTTGGGGGTTGAAATATAAAGATGGTAAAACTTGAGACAAGTGCGATTGAAATAGAGAGATGGTAAAATTTGGGACATTGGGGGGGGGGGGGTAAATAGATGGATAGTAAAATTTGGGACATTTGTTCGCTGAAATAGAGATGGTGAAATTTAGGACAATTGGAGGTCGAAATAGAGAAATGGTAAACTTGGGACATTTGGGGGCTGAAAAAGAAATGGTAAAATTTGAGGCATTTGGAGATTGAATAGAAAAATGGTAAAACTTGAGACATTTGCGAATTAAAATAAAGAGATGGTAATATTTTGGACATTTGGGTCGTGAGATAGAGAGGTAGTAAAATTTGGTACATTTGGGAGCTTAAAAGAGAAATGGTAAGACTTAGGACTTTCATTACTTGGTCAATTTGTTTTCTCTAATTGCTGGTTCTGAGAAAATAAGAGGAAAAAGTTTCGGCCATGTAAAGTTGCTCTCAAATATTTGTACCCGCTGTCTATACGAAGGGTCTTCAAAAAGTTCTTATAAAAAATGGAATAAAATAAAAATAAAAAGAAGTGTAAATTATATTTTTTAACATGAACTCCATTGAGTTCAAGGCACTTTTGCAAGAGATGCTACCATCCGTTTCCATTTAAACCATTTCGATAAAACTGAGAATTAAACCAAGTTAAAACAGCGCTTGTAACATAATCAACATAAGGAATCGAATCCCCGTCATGTTTTTTTAAAACTTTCAATCCCTCCTGATGTCTTCTAAGTGTAACTCCACGTGGAGTAAGCTCCTTTTTTGGAGGGAGGGGGGGGGAGAGTAAGAGGAGTTTGAAAGACAGTCTTTATTAATGTTTTCTTTTTGCATGGGAGTATTTTTATTTGGCAATTTACTTGTGTGTATCTGTTTATAGAGTAGGAAGGTTAATTAGTTTCGGAATCGATGACAATTTGTTTGTATAACATAGATCAACCCAAATAAAGATGGGTTTTATTTGTTTTGAAATGATGGTGGTTTCTTATAGGGAATTAGAGAGAGTGGAGGGGGTTAATGAAGTGTACGGGTAGGTGACACCCTATTCTTTTTTTTTTCTCTCTCTCTTTTATGCTCCATCTTTCTCTTTAATTCTCTCTCTCTCTCCCTCTCTCTCTCTATCCATCTCTCTCTCCATCTCTCTCTCTCTCTCTCTCTCTATCTCTCTCTCTCTCTCTCTCTCTCTCTCTCTCTCTTACACACACATACTCCCTCTACTGGCGTCAGTGCATCATAATCTAGGTAGGACAAACTGGGTCACCAACGATATTCATAACCTTTAACAACTAAACAATTCTACACTCCATTATTTCACACACATATATAAATTTTTAACTTTTAGGGCACGAGTCATCTTAATTCGGTATAAGCTTCTTTATTTTCAAGAATTTATTGGCTAATAAGGTTAGTTATTTATCACTGTGTTTATCCGGATGAATTCTTCCCGCTCCACCCAAATATTGTGATAATCTTGTTCATGGCGCCGGATAAAACATTGCACAGTCTCAAGTTATGAAATGTATCGTGTGATTATTGCCTCGGTAACTTTAATGAGGATAACCAGACCGATACTCCGGGTCAAGCAAATTTAGTATAGGTCAATTTATTTGGGTCAAGTCAAGCCAAACATCAAACCTAATTTAACCTACCCAGACCACGAATTTACCAGCCGCTGGGGATATTCGACATGCTTTGTGAGTAGCTTTATATATATTTAGTGTACTTAATTTTCTTTATGACCAAAGGCAAATCATACTGCAAAACGTAAGTGTTTGCCAGGCAACCTTTTATTATTGTTAAATTTCAACATCTGGGGCTAAACTGATGAATATTTTTGATTGGAATAATATAAGTGGGAAATTTGATGATGAGAGAAAAGATAAGATAGTCAGAAAATATTGTATATGGGATGAGGTTTAAGTGTTTCACACACTTAAACCAACGAGAATTTCTCTAAGAACAAACGCAAGAACTACTAAAGAACTGACCAAGAATATCTTAAGAACAAACTCAAAAACTACTAAAGATTATCGAAAAATAATTCAAGAATTACTTAATAACAAATTCAGGAACATAGAAGAACAAAGTCAATTACCGTTCAAGAACAAACTCTGGAACAAACCCGAAGAAGTGTCCGATACCAAACACAATAACTAATTAAGAACAAAGCAAATAATTGCCCCAAAACATACCCAAAATATTTATGAACAAGGCTTATAATACTCCCAGTGACAAACGCATAAACTACTCAAGAAAAACTCGTGAATTACCTAAAACAAACTCACGACTTTCCAAGAACAAACTCAAGACCTGCCCAAGAAAAAAGTAAAAAGTGCTTAAGAATAAAACAAGAAGTACCCAAGAGAACCATAAGATAATGCTCACGAACAAACCTAAACTCCTCCCAAGAACAAACCAAACAAATACACATGAACAAACTCAAGAACAAGCCTAAAAACCACCGAACAGCAAACTGAACAGCTACCCAAGAACAGACCCATGAAATGCTCCAGATCAAATTCAAGAACAAACTCAAGAACCTTTCAAGAATAATCTAACAACTCAAGAACTGTCCTAAAGTTCAATTTTGTTCTCCCTCACAGTATTTTTAACCCGACTACCTTACTACGGGAATCTGAACCCCTGTTATACGAGTTGGAATGGTTCTTCATATTCCTCCTTGGTATAATCGCCTGCCGCCCTATACTGCCATAGGCACAGGCATCTGCTGTTGCACTGGATTATGCCGTAATGTAAAACTAACCGTCAGCGCGTCTCTCCGGAACGTCATTGCCTGCTCAAGCTACGCCAGGCCATCAATGCAGCATGTGAAAGTAGTAGGTGGTGCAGATAAAAAGCCACAAATGGCAGTTGAGAGGTGACACGCACCTGTTCTTTGTTAGTATTGAGTGTTAGGGTGATATATTTAAGATATATTGGAGAACGGTGAATTTGAATATATAGCAATATTTGGGTGGGGATATATTGGGATAGGTAAAGTTTTTTCATCGGTCAATAACTCTTAAGATGATGGAAAAATTTCTATTTATCTTCAATATTCCGTTTTCCTGTTTAAAAATGTTCCTCTCATGTTTTTCATATATTCTGAAATAATATACAAATATATCAGAATATCTTGAGTACTTAAAAATATCATCCAATATCGTCAAATATCTAAAATAGCGTTAGAATTTACCTTAAACCTTTAACTTTCCCAATATTATATCTTAAGGTGTCTCTCATCCACCTCACATATATTTCAAATCGCCTAATTTCACTTCAAGTCGTGAAGAACGAAATGAAAATTCTTCGAAAATCACCCAATTAACGCTAAGCCCCAGGAAGCTTACGTGAGCACCCCTTACTTACAAGCCCACATCGTGGGACAAAGACAATAACCCCCCCCCCTTAATTTTCTCTCACTTCCACAAAAGGTAAAAATGCTTCACCTGGGTTTAGTGAAACACACATGCACACATCTACAAACCTACATGCATATTCACACGTGCAATGAAAGTTGGCATAGGCGTACATAAGACAACCGGACACTTTTCACCTACACAAAGAGTGCCATGCCTGCTTTGAGGGGGGTAGGGAGGTTATATATACTAGTAGCAGTAGGTAGTATCCGTATAGCGTGGCATCGTGCGTCAGAAGCAGGTACCCACAGTTAGTCTCTCCTGAATGTGTTGACAGCATCTGTAATGTGCGAAGTTCTGAGTGAAGGTGGTTTTAAGAGATTATAATAAGATTCAAATTTCATTATTTTCCCCTAAAAAAGGTTATTTGAAAATTATTATCTCTAATCATCTTAAAAAGATTTTTTAAACTTTTAATCTGGTTCGAAATTAATTAAAATTTAAGGAGAAATTTTAATTGAAAAAAATTGGATGAAATTTGCCATAATTGAATCTGCACAAATTCATGATAACTTTATATTTATCAAATAAGTTACCTCTAAGATTATGACAAGAAATTAAAATATTACATTAAAGACAAATTCCGAGGATTTTATCAAATTCAGCGTATAATTTCTTTTTGAAACTTGTCATTCTATCATGTTTCAAACTACTTCCATTTTCCCCTTTTTTTATATTTCTTTTAATTCCTCCATCTTCTTCCCAAGTAAATATTTAAAAGCTAAATCGTTTAAGAAATTTAAAATGCTTTAATTAGTAACGAGATAAAAACAAAGAAATTCATTTTGAAGTGTTTTCAGACGCATTTATTTTGGCCGTTGTGTTGAAAGTAAAATGAGTTTTCACTAGAATACTCATTTCTCCCGAAAAGGCCATTAGCCCTCACTATCATGATCATAGCCATTGTGTAATATAACTTTATATTTCAGCAAATTTGTATAATTTTTTAATTAATGATTGTGTTTTGAAGTTCATTATTGCTCATTGGGTTTGATTTGTTTTTGTTTAATTCCTGCATACCTGCCTCGAGAGGGAGAGAAACAATTTGTGGTATGGACGAGAAAACTTAATTTAAACATTTCCTGCTTGTGTGTATCTGTGTGTGAGAGAGATTTAGATGGAGGTATAACTTTTGAATGACCTTTTATTGAATGGCTCGAATTTAGCGACTGTGAAAATAAGGCTTCATTGACTAGTTGACTAGTTGGCTATAGCACACAATTATTGGTAGATGCAACTCAATAAATATAAACACACGGTTGCAGTGGTTAGTACCTTAAAAGGTTAACTCTGAAAATTGGTGTGATTCAAATTGGTGTGTGGTCCTATCAAATAACCCTATCAAAAGTCGGGGTGTTGTAATCCTCTCCATGTATCTTTAGGAGTATTAGAAAAATCCTTATTTCTTGAGGTGTTTTCGGTTTAAGCCTTGGACGAATCGCTTACTCAAGATTTGTTGATGCAGTGCTAGCCATTTCGGTGCGCGCGTTTAATAGCACAATATTTATATTTTTATTCTAACTCTTATTATTTCCGCCTTTTCTAACCAAAGTTTCGTATCCTCGTTAGTAATCGACAATTTTAAACATATTACTCTGTATGTTGATATTTTGTAAGCCCACTCAACGTCAATCTCAATATTGAGTCCTATAATGGATTGAGAACCAAAATTTCCAAAGACTAATTTGCATGTACGCTATCTCCTCTAGGCCGAATCCTCGAGGGCAGCGTACTTCGGACTTCTAATTCTCTGGTCTCTGACCTTTTTATTCATAATTTTGTTCACTTTTTGCCTCTTCTATTTTCTAGAATTAGTAATCGTGTTCTTTGCAATACTGTCTATGATTTTTATTAGCCTGGTTCATTTTTCTTTTCCATCTTAGGAGTGTGGTGTGCCCTCTCCGCAGCAATTAATATAATTAAGAATTTAATCTCCAGGAAAAGAAATATAGTCACTGTTATCACCATTATTTAAACATTCAGTATTTCATAGATCTTCTATCGTTTATTTTAGTGAGTAAACTCATTTAGTTCTGTTTCTTTACAGAAATCTTATTAACTGGAAGGCCATCTTTACTTACCCCCCTCTCCCTCGTGAACTTGTACCTACCTGTTTTCAACTACTCGCATCCCTACATAGAAATGGAACCAACGTTTAATGCCAAGGATCAGAAAGTCCTGGTCAAGTTCCTACATTTTATGCGAAATGACCCCACAGAAATTCATCGCCTCCTGACAGCGGCTTGTGGCGAGCTTAACGTTGCAGATTACAAGATCGTCAAGGACTGGGTTCAAGAACTAGACCAAGGTAATGAAGAGAATGAGGATGAAGTGGTCCACAATGGCCCAAACGGGATCTCCGTATCAGTACTGCCCCCTGACCCCACAGACCCAGCAATGGTGCACCGCGTCGAGTTCCTCATCACCAACGACAGGAGAATTTCCGTCGATAGAATCTCTGAAATGGCCCAGATTACCAAGGCCAACACGCTCAATGTAACCACTAATATACTAGGGTTGAAGAAAGTGTGTGAGAGATGGGTTCCACGGTTGTGGACACCAGAACAGAGATCTTTCCGAGTGGAGGTCGCAAAGGAACTGATAGAGAGGTACGAAAACGAGGGAGATGAATTCCTGAAGAGAATCATCGTGGGTGACGAGACCTTCGTGCAGTACTATACCCCGGACAAACTGCCAACTCAGACCGCTCCTCATCGGAGGCTGTCCAAAGGAATTGCTGAAGAGAGATACAAGCCTAATGTTGAGCCCATCCCCGTCACTTTCCTCTTCTTCTTCGACTGTCGTGGCCTTCTTTGCGTACACCAAGTACCACAGAGTACGACTGTCACGGCCGAGTACTATGCCAACTTCATTCGCAACGAGCTCGCTCCTGCCGTCAAGCGCAAGAGAAAAGGTGTGACAATCAGTGACATGTGCCTACTCCACGACAACACACCAATCCACAACGCCCTTGAGACCCAAAGAGTATTGAAGGAGCTTCAACTAGAGGCCCTTCCTCATGCCCCCGCGTCTCCAGACATGGAGCCGGTTGAGTACTTCCTCATCAACTATGTCAAATCACACCTTAAAGGAAATCCATTCAACAATGCCCTTGCAATCGGTTCCACAATCTCTCATCATTTGGTCAACCTTGCTGAAAACAACTTCCAGAGTGTGTTCAAAACGTTAGTCAGTCGCTGGGAACACATCATTGACAGTAGAGGACTTTATGTCCTCTAAAATTCCGATTCGGCCTCTCGCTAGTACCCAAATACCTTTTATACAAGAATGGACCTAGTGCTAAAAGGTTACTGAGAACCAGATAAACCTTATTTTATGATAATTCCTCTTACTGAGTACTGTAAATCAATCTTTAGAATGGTCTTGCATTCACGTATCATAGTAGAAAAGGTTTCAGATTTTTCTTACCGACGTTTAAAGTATATGTTATTGATGTTTATGCTTAAGTCTTCCACATGATTATAGGATGTTGTTCAATCTAATCTATGTAACTGTGGAGTTATTCCACTTTAAATATACTCTGATTGTACTTATAATTTAAGCATATGGGGTTGCTTTAAAATTGACAAATTGTATTTCCAATTAGAGAGCTCAATTACATAGCGTTCTCGTCTGCTTAGAAACGAAATAGGACCAATAATAATCAGTAAAAAACAGCTATATTTAGATGTTTTCCCCTTAGGGCTTTAGGTTTAGGGATGAATAATCCAAAGGCAAGTAAAAAGCAAATGATTTGAACCACATCAATTCGTAATTGAGACGCAACTCAAGAAGATTTGACGCGTAGACATTTAGTTTTGAATAACATCACTAAAAAAAAGCTTTTAGTATTTTAAATACTTGGTAATGTGAGCCTTGGATGTATTGCTATGGATAACTATATTAGACAAAGAACTAGTTGTCTACTATGCAGATTAATGCTGTCAGTCACACAAACACAATTATTTTTAGTTTTTTATTTCTTATTCAGTACCAACAAGCAATATGACATTGCTATAAAAATGCGGTTTAAATGCTTACCCCCAAAAATCCCCAGATGATAAAAGGTTAACAGTAAATCCCTGGTCTACCACCATCTCTGCCATTGACCACTTCACCAACGTGTTACACTACCTATTTTAAGATTATGGTATGGTTGTGTGTAAGAACTTTTCGGAGTTAAATGCACAAATCGGTTTTGCATAATATATCTTAGCATTAATGGGGCATCTTAACGGCTGCCGCTATTCTAAAGGACCCTGAAATATGCACCAATAAAGGTATATAAAAACCAGTGTTTACTTTTGCCAAAATTTTCATTTTAAGTTCACCGTAGATGTAACATAATCCCAGGACAATACTGAGAGAAGCCTTCTTCAACTCCGTAAATACAGTAAATACAACCACATGAACATACACCATCGCATTTAACACATTGGTCATTGGCCAAGATCCACCACGTTTTATGTCCCACCTTTTAGCACAATAGTGCGACTTAACTCCGCCCATTTAATGCGATGAAGCCTTTAATTGTTCGGTAGCTGCCGCTGGCAAATACTCGAATGTAGTCAGGCAGAAATGAACTTGGGAAAATCTGTTGCTTTCTTTTTTTAGACATTATCGGCACTCCGTAACGAACACCCCACACCAGTGTAAAAAAGAAAAAGAAAAAAAGAATGACAGTAGTAGGACAAAAATGTTGGTTTGTGAAAACATTTAATTTTACTTAGCTTCTCTCGTATTTTATGTCATAAAAGCAAAAAAAAAAATAAAAGCGAAATTAACTGTAGAATAATACTGTCCCATCCATCACACTATAACAAATGCTTCTTCAAAATAAAACTATTTACCCTGCTGACAACCAAAGAAATAAAGTTGAGCCGAATGTGTAATAAATAATGAAGATAACTGTTAACAACCTGACGTTTCACATCGGGAAAATTATGTAGTTCCGTAGAAACCACACTTTTTAAGGTAACTTTTAGGTTTAATGTCCCTGCAAACTTGCTTTCTTGGTTCACCTGACCACTTTATATCTTGACCTGCAAGCCAATGCACCTCTCGCCTCTCGAAGAAAGTTATGGGAGCCACAAACGGAAAATCTGACTTTGATCTCAGCGAGTAAAGAGCGACGATAGGCAAAACTATTCTTCACTTAGTATGACTTTGCTTAATTACAACTACTTTATCATTTGCTAAAAAAAGTATTTAAATTTCTAACAGCTCCTAACGCGAAAATAATGCGAATAATTTACAACTTTCGCACCGCAAATCGAGCCAAAGAAGCGATTGAGAATTTTGCAAAATGACTCAAGGGTCAGTCACTGTTGCGTCGCCTCTTATTTCTTCTCTTAGATTTCACTGTCTTTCGACCCATACATGAAGACTGTAGCACAAACCTTTTTTTAAATATACATCGTGTTTAATTGAGATGAGGGGTTATTTTTTAATATTAAACCGCAAACTTATTAATGCAACGAGGGATCATTCACTCAACCAGAACAGCAAGAAAACAGTCAATAAAAGACCTGAATTATCAGAAATAATATGGAGAGTGAAAATATTTATGGATAAAAAGGGCGGAAATTTCAAAGCTCTTCGAATGAAATTCATACGAAGGAGATGCGCATGCAAGACCAACAAATTTGACCGATCTACAGGCGAGTAAGGTGATAAGCAAAGTTGCAAAAGAGACCATAAATCGAGGGATGCAAAGTGCATTCTTTTAACGAGAGCAATCGATGCAACAAGCCCATTTTCTAATGGCTCCGTACTCTTACCTTCATATTTCAATTACTATACTCGCCGCAGCGAGAAATGGACTATGGGGTACGGCAAGCACCGTCACATGTGTTCCTCACTGTTGTCATATCTCCAAAGATCAGAACGAAATACAGAGGCAGAACGTAAGGTAAGGAAACGAGGTTGGAAAGGAAGGCGGGCAGCTGATCTGTGGAAATATGTGACGGTGCTTGCCGCACCCTATCGTCCATTTCTCGCTGCGGCGAGTATAGGATCTATGATCGCGTTTACAGCCCGATCTTTGGAGAGATTCGTATACGATTCCAAATCCTCGCACTTAAAGATTAGTTTGTTTTATTAATAGAGCAAAAACCATCGAGGGCATCGCCACCAGAAGGCATATGACATAGTGATGAAGTTAGGATGGGAATATGTTTGGTGGTACATCGCACGAATGACCAAAATCACAGACTATGTGGTGTTAGCGACCACCCATTATTATTTCATTCCTCTTGGTAAAAGTAGCGAGAGGAAAAAAAGAGAGAAACAATTCCAACTCAATGGATCCACGAGATTTAAGATTTAACCAGAAGTTTTCATATTTAAAATATTTTCCGACTTCGCCATTGCCTTTCTCAGTCGGTGTTATTTGGAATATAAAAAAAGGCATTCGAAGCACAAGACTCATCAGAGCAAGAACATCAAGAATAGGCAGGTGAAGAAATGGCAAAAGAACAGGATTTGAAAACAAAGAATGAGGCATGATACGAATTACTACAACAGCTAACCGATCATCTAGCCATCTAAGCTTCATATACTTGGAAGGGGAAGGAGGGAGATAGTTTTAATTAATTTATTACATTTGCAACTTGAGTGTCTAAATTTTAGGCTCCATAATGGCGATCCTCATACATGAACCCGATTTGTGTCGACGCTAATTAAAAATATAACATAAGGACCATGATAATCTTTTCTCTGTCTCACCATCCATAATTTTTTACCCTTTACACATTCATTTTTACATTTACATTGGTGTAGGTTTGGGCGTTTAAAGCTTTTAAAATTGCCGCCCACCATAAACGTTTGCTTTGTGAAGTTCTCTAGAGACTTCTTTTGTAGAAGGCGGATAGGAGAATCTTCAAGGTAATAACTGATGTCTGCTGTAAACTTCACTGCAGTATTTTTGTGTTGTTTGTCTATAATCCATTTAGATTCATTCCATGTTAGTGTCTGACAGCCACTCTCCTCCCTTTTCACTCTTCGGTCACTTTTTTATTCAACGATGCAGCTTTGTTATGTTTTATGAAAATATGATAGTTGTAACTGTTGAGAGTTATCTTAGAAACGGACCAAAAATACAGTTGTTATGGCTACGGAAGTACCTACTTAGCAGGTACCAAAGATTTCTCCTCTTTTCAAATGAGAGGTCAAACCTTTTACCCTCCGCTTACCTTGCCAAGAGCGGCAAAAATAATGCGTATACGATGCCATTCAGCAGAGAAGACAGAAAAGTAAACTTCAAAATGGCAGTTTTGATTTTCAATACAGCAACGAAAACAGACATCTTCTCTGATCTTTCAAGCGCAACTTGATACAAAGAAGAGAAAAAAAAGATAAAATTAATGAGAACCAAAGTAATATATTGAGGTCTTATGGCATCGAAATGGTAGTAAAAATAATCCCAAACTTACAAGTAATAAACAAGTAATAATTATAATGAAAATATTGAGTTAATTGCTACCATTGTAAAGAATGGACAGAAGACATCGAGACTACATGCATACTGTCATGAAGTCACTGAGAATTTACCGAATGAATAATTAAATGTGTCTAGCTTAAGGGAACTGCGGCAACCATCGGTATACTACTATCAAAAATTAAAGTTAGAATGAGGTTTATAAATTAAGAGGAAATAAGGGGTTATTTCAGGATATGAAATTAGAAAACGACGATGAATAAGTACATACACTTGGGGAGAGATATTTGATCCATTATTATAATGATTTAGATGTAAAGGATGAATAAATTTATGAAAAAATGATATATTAGTATTTTTTAAAAGAAATATAAGCTTTATATCCTGATAAATATTCCTTGGTTTTATGAAAATACCAGACTCATAGACCGACACTACAAAAGTTCCAAAATACATAAATGCCGCCGCTGTATATCTACATAAATATACTTTTTATACCCTGTAGTCAACGCCTACACCTACACCCACAGATAAAACGGGAAAAAGTAATTTCTATAACACATACTTTACAAGTCTACCTTTCATTCAACACCTACACACACAAAAGATTCATAGGACGGAGCACCTTGTGCCCGTAGCATATACTATACTTTCTCTTCCTTTTATTCCACGCATATATACCTACACCCATGCATAATACTGCCCACTTTATATGTTCATAACATACTTTTTCTACTTTTCATTCAACAACAACGCAAACATCAACTCATAATACGGAGCATCTTATGCCCATAACATGCTGTCTCAAATTCAATTGCTACACTCACAACCCTACAAAATACTATACACTTTCTGTTCATACTATCTTTTCATCTTATCTTTAACTTCCATTTGACGCTTACATCTACAATAACGCATAATATTCGACACTTTATGTCCACACTTTATCTTGCATTCAACGCTTACACACACATAACACGGGGCACTATGTTTATAAAATATAGGTTCACAACTTTTCATTAATGGTCGCAACCACACCTGCACATAATATGGAGCATTTTATGATCATATAATAATCTTTATCTACCTTGCATTCAGCACTTACACCCACACCGCCATAAAATAAGAGACACTTCTCTCCATAACATATAGTCACTTTACCTTTATCCAATGCTTACACCCCAAACTAATACTGAGAGATCCGTCCATTTTTAATCGTGAACGAGATCCCACGAACGGATAATGAAATTGGCATAAAGATTAGAATAACAATGACTGGCTAGCTAGCGGCTACCAGGGAACGGGCACCAGGGACTTGTGCTTGTTGGAAGGGAATTTTTTTTTATTAAAGAGCTCATCTGGCGACTGCCTACTTGGGCATTAGTCGCCGTATTAAAAACTGGACTATAACTAGGCTACTCTAAGATAAAATTAGGATAAAAAAACACCCACCCCCCCAAAAAAAGGGAAAAGGAAGTAAGCAGTAAGCAAGCTCCTGCATCGAGGGGAGGTCCCCCCAGCACAGGAGCGTGCGACCTATAAGAGGAAAAAAACAACAAAAAACAAAAACAAAAGCAAAAAAACAACAAAAACAAAACAAAAAAACCCTGCTTAAATAATAGGGAGAAGGCCGGCCTCCCCCCAAAAGTCAACAAGTCCACCAGTCAATGTGCACGCACTCGTCCCGAGTACAAAAGACAGGCGGTAGCGACCCCGCCCATCCCGGTACCGGGACAGGTAACGTGCGCAAAGATCACCCAGACTGGGTGATCTTCGCGCACGTTACATTCAACAAGAATGTGCCGAACAGTCTGAAGGACTACGCAGTCGTCGCAATAGGGCGCAGACGAGCGCTACATCAAATAGCGATGCGTCACACGAGTGTGTCCGATTCGGAGACGACAGAAAGCGACCTGAAGCCGTCGCTGCATTGGGGGATAGGTCCATGGGAACAGTCGCGGCGCAATGGCACGCAACTTTAAGTTCCCTTCGACCGTGTTCCATCTTCTTTGCCAAGCAGTCCGAAGAGCTGCCCGTATTCCTGGTATGTAGTCGGTGTAAGAAAGAGCGAAACGCTGGTCCGGTCGCAGAGTCCTCGCGGATTCTTTGGCGCCCTTATCGGCACGCTCATTCCCTGCAATTCCTACATGTCCAGGAACTCAGCAGAAGATAATCTCAATATCCGCTCGGCTCGCCAAAACCGTGGCGTCACGGATATCGCGAACCAGGGGATGCGGAGATTCCAATGCCCCAAGAGCACTCAGGGCGCTTTGTGAGTCGCTAAAGATCACAATCCGGTCTCCGAACTGGGCACGTCGTGTAATCTTCCGTACCGAGTGGTGTATTTCCACCAGCTCGGCCGTGAAGACGGATGCAGCGCCTGGTAGAGCCCCAATGACTTCAAACTGAGGGGATACGGCGTGGAAGCCGACCCCCTCTTCGGACTTGGAGCCATCCGTATACACTGTCACGGTTCAAGCGTGACACGAGGTGTGGTCCAAAAAGGTCGAACGCAATACTCCCGGCGCCGTACAAGCTTTGGGAGCAGAGGCGTGGCGACAAATAGCCAAATGTGGTACCCTCCAGGGTGGCATCCTGAGCATAACCAGGGACGACATCGGCCCGAGAGCTATACCTAGCTCTTGAAGGAGTTTCCTGGCCATAAACCCAAAGGGCTTAGGGTATGACTGGCGTCTCTCGGCGGCATAGGCACCGTCGAGATCAGCTGCGGATGCAGTGATAGCTGTTGGTGACTCAGGAAGGCTCGCGGGTACAGGCGAGTGATGCACTACACGTGGCGCAGAGAGAGTGGCCTCTCCCCAGCATCGACCAACAGACTCTCAATGGGGCAAGTGCGGAAGGCACCGGTCGCAAGGCGAAGGCCGGTGTAGTGGATCGAATCCACCTTCCGCAATAAACGCTCGACTGCGGATGCATAAAACTCGCATCCGTAGTCGAGCTTCGAGCGAACAAAGGATCGATAAAAATGTAGGGCAGTAGCCCTATAAGCGCCCCAAGCGCTGAACGTCATGGAACGGAGAATATCCATGGCGCGGGTACAAGAGACCCTAAGGCTGCGAATATGAGCCTCCCAGGTGAAGCGTCGGTCGAATACAAGACCAAGGAAACGGTGCGACTCAACCACATTCAGGCGCACCCCATTAAGAAACAAATCTGGGTCGGGGTGGAACCGTGGATAGCGGCGAAGTGCACCACCTTAGTCTTGGCCAAAGAAAACCGAAACCTGTGCGCTTCGGCATTGCGAGAGACAAGGTTAAATGCCTGCTGGAGTCAAAGCTCAAGAGTTAACATCTAGGCCCCGCCAAAAGAGATCGAAGGGTCATACACGTAGAGCGTAGCGAGAACATCTTCCGGCAGCACCGAGGTGATGCCGTTGATGCTCAGGGCAAAGAGTGTGACACTGAGGACACTTCCCTGCGGGACACCCTCTTTCGGCTCCTTGGGCCGGAGAGAGCTCCCCCCACACGTACGCAGAATCGACGATCTTTCAAAAATTTAGATATAAAGACTGGGAGGCGTCCCCTCGCCTCCATGGTGTGCGGAGTCTCCATGATACCGTATCGCCATGCGGTATCATAGGCCTTCTCCAGATCGAAAAAATACCGTGGCGTAGTGCTGTCTACAAAGGAAAGCCTCGCAGACGGCATTTTCCAGTCGGAGCAGAGCATCCGGCGTGGAATGAAACTTGCGGAAGCCGCACTGTGCAGAAGACAGATGGCCTCCACTGTCCAGAAAAAAGGCAAGTCTAACATTTACCAATTTCTACATCAACTTGCACACGCAAGAGGTTAGAGAGATTGGGCGGAAACCAGTCGGAGTAGAGTGATCTCTCCCCGGATTGCGAAAGGCGAGCACAGTAGCGATTCACCACAAATCTTAGAGAAGACCCTACACCCAGATTCTGTTGAATAAATCTAACAGAAAGGCCATGCCTCGCTCACCCAGGTGTCTAAGCATGGCGTACGGGACATCGTCCGGGCCATGGGCGGTGTTCGCGCACGAAGCGAGAGCGGAGCGCAACTCCCTCACAGTAAACTTGTCGTTAAAGGGTTCTCCGCCTCTGGAGGTAAAGTCCAGCAGGCGGCCTTTCGCGACATGACGACGTGCATTAAATGCTGGCGGAGCAGCATCCCGGCTAGAGAATGCGGAAAAAGCGGTCGCAAAGGATTCCGCTACGGACGCAGGGTCCGAGATTTCCGTCCCATTCTCCTGAAGAACAGGAGGGGGGTCCTGCGAGAACTTGCCCCGAATCCTTTTGACTCGCATCCACACCTGGGCTAAAGGGGTTTCCCGTTAAGTGAAGACACGTATGCCCGTCAAGAAGAGCGGCGGGCGTGCTTCGAAATATACCGAAACCTAGCCCTAGCCCGGCGAAATTCAGCGACAATGAAATCGTTCGAGCGGCGCTTATAGCGCATGTAGGCATAACGTTTCTGTTTTAGGGCCGTCTCACACTCGGCCGACCACCATGGAAGTGGCCGACGTGCAAAACGGCCAGAGGTTCTAGGAATAGTAGTCAGGCCCGCGGCGATGATGTTGCCGGAGAAGAACTCAATGGCCTAATCTACCGACCTAAACTCCTCGACTGAGATAGAGAATTCAGTCATTTCCTGAAATGCAGGCCTGCGCCAAGCACCACCGAGGCGGGCTCTCAGGCAGCAGTTGCCCTGAAAATGATAATTGAATGGAAAAGTAATCACTACCATGGAGGTCATCAAATACCCCCCAATCAAAATCAGGCTGTGCATCCGAAGAGCACAAAGATAGGTCAAGGCAAGAAATTGAAGCGGTTCTCGGCCAGTGATGCGTGAAGTCCTCCACGTTTAGGACACCCATCTCAAGCTCTTCGATCAGATCGGCAAGGACTTGTCCCCTGGGATTTATTGAGTAATCTTCCCAGAGGGAATGCCTGCCGTTCAGATCTCCAAGCAAAAGAAATGGCCTCGGCAACCGTGCCACGACGCGGTGGAAGTCCCCCGTGTCGAAGTCAGCTGACGGTGGAATGTACGCAGAAATGATAGTATACCTCCTATCCAGGTGCAGCTGCACAGCCACTGCCTGAAAAGAGAAATCTACAAAGAAAGGAAGAACGGAGACATCATGCCGGGTGTAAACCGCGCATCCCCCATCCCGGCCATCCCGCGGTGGTGGGGTAGCAAGACCCTTATACCCCGGGATGGCGGGCAGGGGGCATGCGCCTAGCATGGTCTCCTGCAAAAAGATAGCTAACGGGGAACGGGACGAGACGAGCCTCTGCAGCTCCTTCCAGTTGGCCCGGAGTCTACGACAATTCCATTGAAGGAATATGCCCTCCAGGCCTAGCTCGGAGGAGACGCGGGGGCCCTCCTCAAACAGAAGACCCTCACGAGAATAGCCGTACGCTTTCAGGAGGCAAAACCCCGGGCGCTGTTGGCCAGACAAAGCGCTGAAGGCGCTGTTGCCTTCGAGGACTTTTCGGGCGAGGTTGGGCTCGCCATGCGAGTCTTTTCCTTCCTCCGTCTCGAAACCTTAGGCGTGCGTTGCAGCTTCGGAGGCGGGGGCCCTCTTTTTGAGAAACCACCGTCTCCGAGCCACTCGCAACACCTCGGGGCGTGGGCGAAGGAGCCGAAGCTCCTTTGTTGCTGTCCTCCTTTCGGAGGACAGCTTTAGGAACCCCGGAAGATGGCCTAGCGAACATCTTCAGGGGTGTTGCCTCATATGAGTCTAACGACTTGGTGGTGGCGCGTGGCCGTTTTGCCTTACAGGAAACGGTCACGCTGGGGGGAGAGCCCTGGTTTTAGCCGGGGCTGGGTATGAACCCTTTTTGCCGCCAGCTTTACCAGGGGAGCGCCCCGGTTGAGTAGAGCCCCACAGAAGGACTCCGAATGGGCGCGGAAACAACCGTGCTCGTTGGCCTGGATGTGCCAGGAGCAGAGGGTGCCTTTCTAACTATTGAGGCATCTGACGTCCCAGGCAGAGTCGGGCGCGCCAGGACCAAGTCCTTAGCCTCGCGGAATGAGAGTCGATCCTGGGCCTGAACGGCCAGGATTTCTTTCTCAAGGAGATATTCACCACATTGCTTCGAAGAAGTAAGGTGCGGCTCTCCGCAATTGACAAACTTGGCGACAAACGAATTGGACTTATCGTGTGCGACCTTGGAGCAATTTACACAGACTTCGGGTGACCCCGACTTTGCACGTCTACATGAGCGATTCGTATGGCCGAAGCGGTGACAGTAATAGCACCGCCGCGGCAGTGGCACGAATGCCTTCACGTGGTAGCGGTACCAACCGGCACGCACCGACTCAGGGAGCTTCTCACAGTCGAACGTGACGAAGAGTGTAGGGGTGGGTCTCGAGGCCCCTCCCTGTTTTCTTATCACACGTTTGACCTTGACCGCCCCATGGTCGGCCAGCTCTAGGGTGATGTCCTCAATGGAGTAGTCAACGAATTGCATCGCATAAACTACTCCTTTCACAAAGTTCATGGTAGAGTGCGGCGTCACACTCACCGGGGTGCCATGAAGTGTCCGAAGAGCACTTATCTTGGCCGCCTCGGCGGGATTCACCGCTTTCGCCAGAAGGCTCCCGTCCGAGAAACGGGTCACCTTCCGCTCTCTACCAGTCACACTAGCTAATCCTCTCCTCTGATGGATCATGTTGCCCTTGGCCAACATGGTGCCATCGTTGGAGCGAATAACGAGCAAGCCTTTGAAGCCAGCGGGCTCGAAAACGCTAGGTAACCTCTGAATCAGGGGACCCGATGTCATCGAGGCTCCGCCGAGTTCACTTTTATTCTTTGTCATGGTCAAGGGCTCCGCACCCGGGGGAGGAGCAGAGGGGCCGGATGTACCGATATTGGCTTGGTCGCTTACCAAAGTGGCAGCAGACCAATCCGTCCCCACAGCCCCCGCGGATGGAGAGGAGCCCCGAGTCTTCTTAGTCTTTTTTATCTCAGTCTTTTTTCTTTTTTGGAGAGGAGGGCTGGGAATGAACCCGCTTCTCACCTCCACCTGTAGAAGCCCCTAGGCCAGATGGACCGGCCTCAGCCAGGTCCTTCTCCGAAATGGAGAAGGTCCAGGTGGTCGCAGGGGCACCGGTCGGAGGAGATCCCTCCCCTCCTTATACTGCCTCAGAAACCCTAGCCGTTTGAGGAGGACCTTGCATAGGGGCGGATTCCGAGCCCGGATTCCCCCCATGGAAGACCCTACCGTCTGAGGCTGGGTTTCCTCAAGGACCATGTCTATCACATGAGGGGCCTCCAGTTGGCCATCCCCTCACAGGACATCACAGGTCCCCTTGGCAGTGTCGCCAGTGTTGTGTGGGGAGGCACAGGCCTTGACCCCGGCAAGGTTTAAAATTCTTACCAGCAGGTCTTGTGAGGGAAGCGACCGAAGGGGCCTGGCTTCCCTCTTCCCCTTAAGGGGGTTTGCTCTACCGAACCGCTTACACGAGGGGTGGTTGGCAATGGGCTGCCTGATGGCTTTCTTGGCATTCCCCTTAGAAAGAAAAGGAAGGACTGCCGCTGGAAATAGGCAGGTGCCCGAAAGCACCTCCAGAGAAGGGGGTGAGGGGGAGTCCCCTTCACTCGTAGGCGTAGGAGAGGAGTAAGCTTCCTCTCCGGTTAAAGAAATATGCAGGGTCTCCTGCGCAAGCACAGGGTGGGGGACCTCCATTTTTTCGGTGGAGCTGCTCGAGGGCGGCTCCGTCGATGTACAAGGGCGAATGGTGAGAGATTTAGGGGGGGGGGGGTTCATAAATGGGCATGGCGACCCTCTTTTTTCTATACGGGACGCAATAACTCATCACCTCTCGCAGTTGCCCGCACTGCAAGAGGTGCTTACAGGCCTGGCAGAGCCAGGCGCCGCCACTTGGGACCACCCCTCCTGCCTGGTGGCCTGGCAGTCCATCGGCATGGTGGCTCCACCTTGAACACGGCGTAAAACTGAGTGTGAAGAGGAAAGGAAAAGGGATGTGAGGAAGGTATGGGTGGGGATGAAGCAGGTTGTTAAAAACCAGCCACCCCAGACCGGAGCTCAGGGGTTAGGGAACATTGTCCCCTTCCCCCCTCAGCCCCGATCCGGGGCAGGTGGCTGAAAAGAAGGTCAGAATCTACCCTGTAAAATTAGAGGCTGACCAGAGAAAGTTGTGGGAGAGGTTGTATGAAAAGCAAGGAAACAAGTGTTTTGAAAGAACGAGAAGAGGCTAAGCTGGGGTCAGACAGGGTGCTGAGTCCCGTCAGCACGGCGGCCATGATGGCTAATCGCCGCGCCCGTTACGGGTTGTTGGAAAGGAAGGGGCAGACAGAACGATAGTCTGTGTTTTGCAATAAACAGAGATGAGATATATCCCCGTAGCCCGAAAGAGGGTGCCCCGTTCCGCATCAGCCGGTTGTGGCTCTAGCAGGTTTCGGTATGGAAGAGTAAAGTGTTATGATTGCGAAGAGAGGGAAGAGGGAGTGACATCGGTGTTGGAATTGGCTATGTATGTGTATAGAGAAGCATACGCCTACGCATCAGGTTCACAACATCCATCAATAAGCGACTACTTCCATCTCTAGGCTGAGGTTTTGTGTCCGTTTTCACTGAGATTAAACACGATACCTAGGCGTTATAAGCCTCTCTACACACTCGTACACACATAGTCGAGTCATTATATGTTCATAGCATATATTTTATTAAACGCCTACACACTCATATCCCTACACCCATACAACCCCGCAATGGGGGCACCATGTGTATACAGCTGCATCTGGTAACTGGAGAAGCGGTACGCCCCCCCCGGCTCCAATGCCCCTGGGGGTATCGAGTGTAGTATCTGGAACCATAGCACAGTTGACATATGGAGAAACTTGTACCCTCCTGGTCCTATCACCCGTAAGGAGGGCAAAGACAATAATAATAATAAGAAGAATTTATAATGCGCCTTTCAGGGCTGTTAGCTCTCCTAGAGCGCAGGTTGTGTAGCGAGTGTAGAGAAAGTTTACAGGGAAGAGAAGGCAATTATGAAGAGATGAGTCTTCAGGAGACGTTTAAAAGTAGCAAAGGAGGGAGAGGATCAGACTTCGGCAAGAAGAGCATTCCAGAGTCTAGGAGCACAAAATGAGAAGGAACGGTCACCCATCAAGCAGAGGACAGAACGAGGAGTGTTCAGTAGGGGAGAGAGGTTAGACCGGAGTGCCCGAGGAGTTTGACGACGGGAGAGGGCGGACGAGAGATAAGGTGGAGCCTCGAGGTTTAGGGCCTTCTAGGTGATGAGAAGAATTTTATAGTGGGTACGGAAGCGAATAGGTAACCAGTATAGCTCCTGTAACAGAGGCATCGAAGGAGAGAACCTGGGTCGGCGAAGGAAGATCCGGGCAGCATAGTTTTGAACTAGTTGTAGGGGGCGAAGTGACGAAGAAGGGAGATTCACTAGAAGAGAATTGCAGTAGTCTAAGCGTGAGGTGACGAGGGCATGACTAACAGTCTCAAGGCTTCGTCGATCAAAATAGGATCGAACACGTGAAAAGTTGCGGAGGAAACCGAGGGAAGAGTTATAGATACGCGGTTTAAGCGAGTTGTTCGTCGAAAATAACACCAAGATTACTGACGGTAACAGAGTAGGCGACATTGGTTTCCCCAAGGTTAAGGGAGGGGAAGAGAGCTTTAGATTTCTCCACTATCGAAGCGGTACCAACAAGGAGAACTTCAGTTTTATCGTGGTTAAGTTTGAGAAAGTTGGCAGACAGCCATTCGTTTATGGAGGTGTAGGCTGAAAGGAGCTTGGTCATTGATTGAACGAAGGACACAGGGGATAAGGAAAGGTATATCTGAGTGTCATCAGCATAGAGGTGGAAAAACAATGGTGATAACTGTCAGCACGTCAGTCACTAGGGGGTAAAACTGGCAATTTCTTGTGTGTCCTTCATTAGCACCTCTGTAAGATCTTATTCTATCTCCCCTTTCCCGCCTAGTATTAGGGACTTGTGCAATATCATCGTACCTAGTGAGAAGAGGCTTTGGAACCTCTATAAATGATGCCCTTTAACACCCGCAGGCTGCAAGAAACCAGGACCTGAGTGGAGCATTGTGGTGTGATTAATGGGATGAACGGTTTATGCCCCACTAACCACTTTCCTGAGTGTAATGGACTGACCACCAAGCTGAGTCCGTTTTCAGGTGCATAAGGTTGTACTCTGTATGGCGCATGGAGCTTATTACCTTGTTTACTGTCATACCAACTAAAAGTCTCTGTCCCGTCTCTAGGTTGTCTACGTGATGAACATCCAGATCTTGGACGTCCCTTTAAGGATATGTAAGACTTATTAAGTGGGTCCTGACTGATCCATCCTGCCCCCGACTGATCTGTTGGGAGCTGCTGCCTTTGGGGAACTGTATGATGACGATGGTCTACTGGGTTAATTCTGTTTGGAGGAGCAACGAGTCTTGTACAAACACTATCATTAGAGCACACAAAGAGATGTACCTTGAAATGTCCAGCAATCTTTGATGGGATGGTTAGAAGCAGCTGGATACTTTTATAATTTCTAGTCAAAGGATATGCTGCTGACTCAGGATTGCTCGGAGGGGAGGAGTCATCCAAAACATTAGCCAACAAATTTTAACTTTCTCTCTGCTCCTTGAGTAAATGTTGTTGTAACTAACTAATATTGTTGCACTGATTTCAAATATGTGCTCAGATTTGTCCTAGCACGTAAGGTTACTGAGTTATGCAACTAGGCTATATGGCTCACTGTGCTTTGTCACCTTGGATCAATTAATGATATAATTATTACGAGTTTGAGAAGAATGAGACGTTTCTGGGCAAAGGTTTGGAATCGGGGCACCCTATTTGGCATTATGTACGTCCTTTTGCAGACCCAGACAAGATATGTATTACATATAAAAGAGGTAGTACTCACCTAACTATAATTTTCTTCGAAATGTTTGAGACTCTTGTTCTTGCGCTTGTACGTGGATATAGGATACTCCCGTTGTAGGAACCAGCAGTAGTCACCCATCATGTTTTCGTTGAAGCGGCCTTGATACCTGCTTCCTATCAGTGCGATATCTTGGTGGAACCTTTCCCCATGTTCGTCATTAATATCACCCATATTAGATGGAAAGAAATCTAAATGCGAATGCAAGAAATGCATCTTAAGAGACATCCGACACCCCATTCGTTTTGATAGGCCTTTAGCATGTTGTCCACTAGTTCTTCATAGTTTCTAGCCCTATGATTACCAAGGAGGTTCTGAACTACGTGGACAAATGAATCCCATGCTGCAAACTCAAGTGGAGTTAGTTTATTTCTTAACTCCTCGTGACGTATCAATTCTCTGATCTCCGACCCTACAAAAATGCCAGCTTTAAGTTTAGCATCAGTTTTCTTTGCACCAATTTCTCTTTGAGATACGAGTACTGAAATCCATCAGAATCATGGGCCATTGCTTTAACAAAATTCATGATAAGGCTAAGTTTGATATGAAGTGGTGGAAGGTAGATCTTCTCTGGATGCATCAAAGGCATGTGCTTCCCATTGTATCGGCCAACTATGTGTTCCTTTCTTTCGGGCCATTTTTTGACAATATGATGATTCTTGTCGTCACGGCTGTTCCATAGGCTTTTAAAGAAGAGGAAACGTTGCTTAGGGACAATGATACATCGTCCCTTCTTGGTGCCTGGTGGGAGGGGTTGGAAGAGACTCACGGCATATCTTACAATTTTCTGGCAGAGGAGCTTTACCTTGAATGGCAGAATCGTTTTAAACCTGACAAATATATTCAACCTCTGATCAATGAATGTCACGGAAGTCGGTGCGCTGGCGCCAAGGACAATCAAGGACGACCACAATAAAATTCCCAACTCTGTCAGGCTTCGCATGCGACTTATGGTGTCTCGGGGATGGATAACATTCCTTAAATCCTCCTAAAGGTGAGAGGGGAACCCAGTCACGGTACTAAGGCGGTCCAACAAAGGCCGTGGAGTCGTAGGAGACCAACGGTCTTCCGTTTTTTCTAACACTTTATTTCTGCTAAAGTGGCACTCATTGCTCCGTGCCAAACTAAGTGGTCTCTGTACACTAAATGGGACACCTGTGCGGGTGACTACTCTGAACTTTGTAAAGTTGCTGATGTAGGCCAGAAAACTGTGAAACTAGTCCCACAAGTCTTTTACCAAAAAGGTGGATGACAAAGGGCGGTCATATTTGAGTGCAAGTGTCTAAAAATGCTTGAAGGTGTTTGGCCCACTTCAGTGGTCTTTGTTATATTACACCTAGATGGGTTTCCTGTCGGGGTTCGTGTTGGCTTGTGTCGCAAACGCGTGAAGGTGTTCGTGCCGTTACCATCTAAATGTTTTACTGCCGTGCGCGAGAAAGTTGGTTCATGCGAGACTTAAGTGCATGAATTGTGGCAGCTTGTAAGATGCTCCCTCAAAGAGGTGTAATTCGTGTTTGTTTGAAAAAAGTTCCCGACTTTCCAGGCTCAGGACGAAAACATACATTATGTGGGGAGTGGAAGCTTCCCAAACTTTTCGTCTGAGTTCCTACAAGATCATCGATTTCGCATCTATTTAGAAGGGAGTGGGTGTCAAGGTCTTTGGGAAAAATGACTTAGTTGTTTACGTGGCTTCATATTCATTGCAAAGAACATCACCTCTGTGCTACCGTTAGGTGTTCAAGCCACACTTCCTGTAGGCGACTTTCCAGTTCATTTAGGGGGGCTCAGATGCCTACTCTGGACCACTGAATTCAACACGCTCTGAGCCACTTCTGTCATTATGCTGAAACATTGGTGTGTTATTTTCCTTTGGCAAAAATTATGCTGGTGCTTTTCGGCTGCCTAGGTAGATCGTGTCCCGACCGTGACCTGTCCAAAATGGGGCTTACCTTGCGGTTGAACATGCAAAGACTTCTTATTTTTGCATTCGGCCGACGACTCACCTGAGAGGCACATATTCGCAGCCAATTTTTTTTCTTTTAGCTGAACTATAAACATTCAACGTTCTGTGACACTCACCACCTGGGATGTTGATACAGCTACCAAAATCGAAATTTATTACTATCACTTTGTTGAAGATCCTCGAAACCAGTCTTTTGTTAGCGTTTAGTGTCTTCCACACGTTCCTGATAGAGAGCTTATTTGACAATCTAATCTTACTTTCAATGCTTCGCAGTTGCCTAGTGCCCCTTACCCTATGACTCACAATACGCTTGAAATATGAATGGTTTCTATTCTTTCAAAGTCACATAGTTACCCTGTCTCAAGACACACGAACAATCCTAATCTAACTCTAACCTTCACATTTGAAAAGAACGAGAAATTTCACATTTCTAAAAAACAACTCACTCAAATTAAAGTTTAAGGTAATTACAAAAACTACCTTCGAACTTAATGGTACACAAAAACCTTCCATCTTAACCAAAATTCCTCTCAATTCTTGCTTTGAATCTCGATTTCTTCCCCCACCTCTCTGTGTCACTCACGAGTAAACAGACCTCCGATTCTCTATCCATGGCGGTCAGACGCATACAACAAATTTGAAACTTAAGATAAACTCCTCGGATGTTCGATAACCATTCACTGCAATTACATATAATAACTCTCCCTCAAACCTGAATACCATAACTTACCCTATCGTTAATTAAATTTGCATTAAATTCTGGACAGCCTCCATAAATTAATGGATTAAAATGGAAACCATCCAACAGTTGCAGTGCCATGGCTTCTCTAACCACCGGACCACACAAAAATATATGGGAATTTAGTCCTCCATAATAAACATCGACTTTTAATTTTACACAGAGCTTGAATAAATAGACAAGGGAACAAAAAATCCCTTCCATTATATTCAACCATTTGATTTCCCCTTGATCAATTTAAGCGCCAAATTGGCATTCATGCAAAACAGTAATTGCTCTAATTCGTCTTTGAAAGCCTGTTCACTATCAATGCAGCCATCGTATTTACTCTTCTCTCTCTCAGATACGTCCTACATAACCCAATATTGCGCATTCAAGAGTCATACAGGGAAGGCCCTTCGCCTGGCCCACTGAGCCACAAATCTTCTGGCAGTACCCCTTCATACTCACCGTACCCTGGCAGAGGAGGAACGCCCAACCCAAGGAGCAAATTCTTCGAGAGATTATCATGACTTGATGTGTACTTGACCACCAATTGAAATTACGCCAGGCTGTAATTCTTATTTTCATATTAAGTTGAAATGTAAGTGATTTATGGCCAGACAATATTTCGAAAATTTTCAGGAGGAGGAGGTCCTCGAATGTCTACACATTCCACCTTATCGTGGACACTTCCAGGTGATTCGCACTCTAAATCTTCTGCACCTTGGATAATTTCTTATGGCGTATGCAATCAGGCTTCCTTGGTTATTTTGATCTTGCACGAGTTAGTACCCATTCCATATGAGCCTTCGCCCACGTACAACATGAGCGAACCTCCATCTTCCAACCAATCCGTAGCCATAAGCTCCATCTCAGCGACCGCTTGATGTTCCACCTAAACTTATCTACGTTCTCTCAGAGGACCAATTTATTTTGAGTTTATTCCCTGCGCCTACAATATATGTTGAAGGATGGATGATGTCCTAACAATGATCGACAAAATTCCGCTGGAGGTTAACTAATCATAAGAAATATTGCACTTTGTTGCAGCATCTCCTTCAGGTGACATCTGGAGGTTTGTGTGCCTTCCTGGCCACTATGCCTGCAGGAGACTGCAGATATATATCTTCCACACACTTCATCATACTCTAGCTTCACCACTTTCTTATTATCTCTTCTTAGAAACTTCCTCCGTTATAAGACCTCGCTGCTCTTACGATTCCATTTCGAAGAAATAAATTACAGCAATCGGCCAAGGAAAGCTAAGCATCCTTTTAACGTATTTCGGGGCTTTCCAAATCCCATGGCTCCTGAATGTATCCGCAATAAAAGACATCTCAATTTTACCTAACGCAACCTTGCTGAAATCCACTTCAGACTATTTTTCCCCAATACTATCAACATTAACTATATTGCAACTAAATGTATATTCAATTTTTAACCTACAATCTTGACAGCCGCCGTATGTGAGCTTAAATTTCTTTAAAAAAAATCACTTACACTGTAACACTATTCAAACATTCCAAGTCACTCTCCATTCTAACAATCATCCGACCCAGTGTCTGCTGGAAAGCGACTGAAATACAACCTAACCGAACCAAATTATACCTTCCCATAAGAATAAACGCTGTGTGCCCCAAACTTCGCTCCATTAAAGGGATTTGGAAATATCCTTTTACCAAATTTATGGTTGAAAATACCCTCAATCGAAGAATTTTATTTAAAATCTTCATAGGGACAAATGACACGATCGTACTTCAGTGTTTACTGAAGAGTGTGGTCCCATTCCCCAGCCGACGGATTCCTACTCGGGGGAAAAGCTGGAGGCAATGGACTTCACCGAAGGAGAAATAAAGAAAAAGATCGCTGACCTAAAGACGAATAAGTCCCCTGGACCGGACGGGTTTCTACCTAAAGTGTTGAAAGAAGTGTGCGATGAAGTATCACGACATCTGTGCGCTATCTTTAACATGTCAATCCGGACCAAATGCGTTCCTAGAGACTGGCGTGAGGCGGAGGTGACTCCTATCTTCAAGAAAGGAGACCGTAACCAACCGTCGAACTACCGACCTATCAGTCTGACTTCAATAGTCGGTAAACTCATGGAAAGCATCATGGTGGACAAAGTGACGTAGTATTTAGAGTCAAACCTGCTACTGAGGAGTTCCCAGCACGGCTTCCGAAGGCAACGGTCATGCCTGACGAACCTTGTGTAATTCTTCCACTTCGTTTTCAGTGAGCACGATCGGGACAAGGCGGTGGATGTGGTCTACCTAGACTTTCAGAAAGCCTTTGATAAGGTACCACACCGCCGCCTTATCCGGAAAGTGCGAGCGCTTGGCATAGACGGAAAGGTAGCCGGCTGGATCGAGAACTGGCTAAGTGGCAGACGGCAACGGGTGGTGGTGAATGGACAGTCTTTTGAGTGGGTGCCCGTTACTAGCGGGGTGCCTCAAGGTTCTGTCCTGGGACCCCTACTATTCATCATCTACGTCAACGACATGGACGGTGACATGGTTGCGAAGATTTCCAAATTTGCCGACGATACCAAGCTTGGTATGAACGTTGCAAAGGATGGAAATACTGCCCGCCTGCAGGAAGATCTTGGGAAGATTGGGGAGTGGTCGGACACGTGGCAAATGCCTTTTAACGTGGGGAAATGCAAAGTGATGCATATCGGCCACAGAAACCCCCAATCTCAGTATATCCTTAAGGGCACTGCTATGGAATCCACCGACACTGAGAAGGACTTGGGTGTAACAATCACTAGTGACCTCAAGTTTTTGAAACATTGCATTGAGGCGGAGAAAAAGGCCCAAAGGATGCTAGGCTATATTAAGCGCCAGTTTGGTTATCGGAACCAGGAGATTGTACTGTGCCTGTACAACTCACTTGTCCGACCGCACCTAGAGTATGCCGTACAGTTTTGGAGTCCTTCATTGCGAAAGGACATCGCGAGATTGGAACGCGTACAAGCCAGGGCAACCAAGCTGATTCCCTCTATCCGACATAAAAGTTATGAGGATAGACTAAGGGAATTAGATCTGTTCTCGCTGGAAACCCGTAGACTGCGTGGTCAGCTCATCGAAGTTTTCAAAATACTTATAGGGTTCGACAATGTTGACTACCGGGATATGTTCACACTGAGTGAGAACAGAACGCGCAATCACGGCTTCAAACTTGAACTGAAGCGTTACAACCGCAATCTGTGTGGAACTTTTTTCACTTACAGTATCTGCGGTAAGTGGAACGCACTTCCAGTAGAAGTTGTCAACAGTGAATCTGTTGACCAGTTCAAGTCAAGACTAGACAAAGTCTTGAAAAGTGGCCGTTTAGGGACGCAAAACAATTGAGCAGCCTTGTGCCCGCTCGATTGCTAGTCCAAAGGTACCCTCTTTGAATGGACCGTAAGGTCTCCTAGGGTACCTTCTTTCCTTGTTGTTACTCCTTGATGTTACTTTGATCTTTCGGCTAAATTTTCTAAAAGATAGATACATTCTAATACCGTCCTATTTTCTTTATAACTGTCTCTACAAGGCTAATAATATCACCTATCATCCTCCATTATAACTCCACAATCCTTTCAAACCTTTATTTACTGTTTCAATGCCTTAAACACCAAACGGAAAATACCTCACGGTTTCTCGTTCATAGGTACTAGGCCACATAATTCAATGTGATACGGTTTCATAAGAACATCTATATCGCAAGTAGCCTTACTAAATACATGGCAACATTCTTTCAAATCTTTACACACCTCTCGTAAATTCTCATCTGGAATGTGATCCACTTTGAACTGTGATCTCAACTCCTCATCAGTCTAGAATCCCATTTTTGGACGCTCTTTCTCCTTATAAATATGATCCCTGTTTACAAATGCATACATTTAAATAACTCACAATACTCTATATCTCCGTATTACTCTCTAAAATGTTCCGCATGATAAATTTAAAGTCATTCACGCATGATCCAATATACATTTACAAATTATAACCTCTCATGTGAAGAAAATTTAACCTTTCAGACGAAAGATTAGACGCACTTTCATACATTTCAAAAAATTGGTTGCTAAATACACTTCCACACAGCTTTCCTGGATCACACGAAACATTTTGTCAAAACTAATATAATCTGCAAATACAAACTTTAACCAAGTAAACACTCAAACATAATACGTTAATCACCCACGCCCGAAAATAACTAGTCCTCTTTGACATCATAAACTAGTACCTTAACCAACCAAAAGCAAGGTGGGAGAGCGTCCAACTTTCTTTTAAAAGGAATACGCACGTCTCTCTTCTAACCAGTATGTCCGTTAGTCTGAATAGTTATATTATGATCACCCAAACACGACGAGGCAGCATACATACCTTCACTTACCTGTTGATACGCAGTTAAAACCTTGAATAATACCAGTTTTCTCCCAGATACACTATTATCACGCACCTTATTTTCAACACTTTTCCTTCCATGCTTTTCATGTTCTCCAAGCGTATAATTCATGCCCAGAGAATTTATCTTACTTATTAGGGCTAACCCAGATTGGCCCACCTCCCGTAAGTTAATTCTCCTCCTTCCCTGGTCCCTTGTGACACTAGGTAGCTTATTACCACATACTGCTGCCTCACTACGGCAGTCTTTCCCCAAGTGGCCTCCACCACAATTTGGGCATCGACCACTTTTGTCCTCGTTAGTGCCAAAGTCTCTGTACGCGCTTGCTTACCCCAAACTAAAAACCCGCGCTTTATGTCCTTGCTGTCCACAAGCAAAGGTTAAACTTTTAAGAGTGCAGACACTTTAAACATGTTCCTGTTTCCAGCAATAGTGGCAAGTTACTAATCTGTACCATGCCTGTCTCTTGTACATAACTAGATTGCTCACAGAAGCGGTACCTATGATTACTCTCTAGGCGATTCTAATAACCCCGTGTCATACCCAGTTTGCCCCTACCTTATGATATTGGCATAGGAGCCAAGACGCTCCTCTTCACACTCTCAGACAAGGCATTTATGTGAAGTTCCGAGGGACTCCCCAATCCTCCCTTAATGATTAGATGCCCTAAAATGCCTAAGTTGACTCCTGGGTAACCCTGATATCCTCTTTGACTAAAAGGTGATTCATAACTGCAGTCTACGGGATTTCCCTTGAAGGACTTAGCAAGTCAATACACTATCTTAGGTTCTCTGCTACATCCCAATTTTACCTCCTCCAGATACTTTTTTGAATCGTCATCTGACCCATGGATTCTCCTCCCCGAAGAGTCTCGATCCAAGTAGCGTACTCAGAAATAGCCTCACCCTGGCTCTTTCGAACTACGTGGAAATTTCGAGCTTCTTCCAAACCTGAGTTTTAGTATAAAGGTGGAACCGAGCAGGCTAATGTTAAAATCATCTTTAATTATCTGTATCGAGGACCTATCCTAATCATCGGCACTAGAAACAAGAGGTTTTGGGGTTAAAATTTCTAATTTAATATAATTGTAAAAAGGAGTGCAATTTAGAGTAAGAATGAGCGTAATAAATTCCATTCATTTGGGATACAATGTCAAGATTAAATGCTCTTTGGTTTATATCTAAATTGTATTTTAATTTTAGGATAAAAAGCAAATTTAATACTCGTAGTTCAATGAGATGTGGGCTATTGCTGAGTATTTTAGTTTTCAAAATTAATTTGAGTCTTACACATTTTTATGTGATCTCGAATTGGCGAGCGATCTGATTTGTTTTGAATCAATTCCTTGCAGGTCTACCTTCACCGATGATGTTTGATATGACAATGAATCGCAAGATTCACAACTAGATTTATAAATTACAAAGGAGTGGCAAGGGAATGGAATTGGGTCCTTTTAGCTTAAATAAGAGTCAATAATATGCCATTTTTTATACGAATTTGGGGTCAAAATTCAATGAATAAAATTTATTGAGTCTTCTTACGTTAGTTAATAAAATCGCTCGATTTTATACCAAAGTATGAGAGACTAATGAGAATGGACAAATACTCTACAGTATTTAATGTTTTTCTCCACTACTGAGTCAGTATAGCCATTTTTCATATAAAAAAAATGCTTTAAGAAAGGTGAAATTTAAATGTAGTAGTGTGTATGAATAACAGATAGGTTAGGCTCGATAGATAAGGTTTTTACCGGGGATAAATTAAGGTTTCCTGCCATGAAACTAAAGAAACCTCTTCCTAAACCAGTAAATGAAGGTTTCTCTAGACGGTAGTTTCATAGTTTGTTTTAGATTTATTTCGCATAAACTAAGATCATAGAGGTAGCGTAGGTAATGTAGTGGATAGCCTACAGGAAATGAAAACAAAAGATCTAGAGGTTGATTCCCGATGAGGCACCCCCACCCCAGTGTTTACTACTTTGCTGACGACCCCTAACTACAACCCTACATTGGGTCAAAATGTTAGCAGACCCAACTAATGGTAACAGATGAATTGGTATTATTATTATGTAAGTGTTGTTGCTATTTACGACAAATTCCAGCATTTAAACAATACTCATTACTTTCTTTATTCACAGATTGGGATTAGGGGCCCCAAGGAAAGTACAGGTGTCGTGGTTTACCTCCTAAAACCATAGCCTCCTCCATCGCGATCAGAGCATGGGTAGATTTATGGTTTGCGTGTGGCAGTTTATAGCTTATCTCGGCATCGACTCCCCAGCTTCTGTTGCTTAGAATAGGACAGGTGCCATAAATTGCATCATCAGGTGCATTGGCACTATAACACGTATTCAAAGAGGGGACAGGGGAGGGTAAAGGAGGGAAAATAAATGTCGATGAGTCACCAGAGCAGGATGCATCGAGGTGATAACACGCAATAAAGCTGTCACCGGACACCAAACAAACAAAGCAGCAAGCAAATTCATTGAGCTCGCTCTTGAGTGCTTATATATATATATATATATATATATATATATATATATATATATATATATATCGTTGAGGATTGCATCTAGAAAGTCTAAATTTAATATTTAACAGAAATCCCAAATAGCTGGCATCATCCTTTATATTTACCCGCGACGATTCGACGACAATACGGTCATCTTCTTAGACCTAAAGTACAAATAAACGAACAAAATATTTTGCACTGTTAAGAGAGCACACTGCTAAATGTAAATCTAGAACTGTTTTATAGCCGACCCCCCTAAAAACAAACTTCGACCTGCAACCCACATCCAAAAGAATTCAGGTAACAAGCAGGGGAACCGACGAGAGATCACTATTTAAGTTCGGAAAGAGCTGTTGAATATGTAGTGTCTCTAGGATTAGAAGGGTAATGGAACATTTGTGCTAATTCAGAATTTCAAAGTTCTCTAAGGAGATATCACTTTTACACTTTATTACATGATCTCTTATCGCTGAATTTTCTTTGGTTTCAAGTATCTTGCCGGTTCTATTACTGATACCCATATGGGAAGAGAACCTTACCTTCAGAGTTCTCACGGATCTTCCGATATATTTGCCTTAGGAACAGCCAGAAACTTTAAAAAAGTATATAATCTAAATGCGAAGACTCTTTGGAACCAGAACTAAAAGTTAACCTTAGATCCTCCTAGACTTTCATTGAACAGATCAAAAAGAGATCCTCCAGCACTATGCATCCTAGTAAACTATGATTCTAACAGATCAAACTAAGATCAACCAACACTATGTGTGAGGGTATGGAACGTACATATTCACATGCCACCAGACAATCGTGAAAACGAAAGAAATTTGTCGTTTGAGTTGACCTTCGTATCCTCTACCCCCCCTTCCCCCAACTGGTGACAGGAAGTCGGACGAAAAAACGCCTATCTCTCAAAGAAGCTTAAATCTTATTTGCCTTCTTTATGATAGCATGGAGATTGTCCAGAAGGCGCTGCGATAAGCGAATTGTCGTGAATGGAAACTCTCTCTCGATTTCCCACAATCTGCGGTATAAATAAAATCGTCGTTTACCCCTCACGTTGAACGAGAGTCGTTGCCGTAACGTATCGACTACCAACGCGCCTTCGAGTCAACTTGGTCGCTGTCTCAAAGTGTGTTCCTGGAAGTAAACCCCGCCCCGCAGAGTCTGTGAATAGAAGAGTACGCTCTGTTGCTCAACGTAACTTGAGTAAGAAAAGGAACATCCAAATAGTTACTGGAAGTTACTATTTGTTAGTGTCACATCCAGTTAGTAGTGAACTAAACGGAACTGCAGCCAGCAGCCCCGAACCCGTCGTCTTATCCCTCCTCTCCCCGAGAACTCGTGTTAACGCCACCCGAACCACCCGGTCTGGACCTGAGTAGTCGTCTCTCCAATCCATCAATTAATGGTAATCTGTAAACCCAGTGTTCCTCTATTCCTAAATTACCTATTTAATTAACGGTGATTGATACTCCCATTGAGTCATTAAAAATCTAGACGCTTAACGTCAGTGTTTAATATTTAATCCTTAATTTTGCCTGTTAACTATTGCTACTTATTATATTTGTGTAAAGTAAAGTTTATTTTGAGTACGGGTGTTTATTTGTGGCTCCTCCCTTTTGACGTACCCTTGGCAAGACTTTAATTAAGTATCCCTTCGGCTAATTTATCAAACCTGTATTATGCACTCTTATAATTCAAAAAATCACAAACCTCCCCCCAGTAACAAGTGGTACTTTTATAGTAAGAATCCTGGCTACGACACAACACGCCTCTAACCAGCTTTCGCACGTTCAGTAGGAATTAAAGCTCACCTATATATATATATATATATATATATATATATATATATATATATATATATACGATCGTAGGATTGAGTCATAAGGTCAATACCACCGACTTAAACAAAAGCGGTGTGTCCAGATCAAGTACTAGAATAATTATTCGACCAGACTATGAGCAATTCTACGACACTATGCATATAAGAGATCATAAACATTACAAATTCCTACATTATGAATCTAACAGATCCAGCTTAGATCCTCCTACACTATAAATCTAACAGATCAACTGTAGATCATCCTAGACTATGCAATTAATAAATGAACCTAAGAACTTCTACCATATGCATCTAAGAGATTCCCCTTATATCTTCTTACACTATGCACCTAGCAGTTAACCCTTCATCCCTCCTACCTTATTTACCTAATAAATTAACCTTAGATCCTCCTACACTATACATCTAACAGATTAACCTTCGATTGTCGTGCACTATGTATCTAATAGATCAAACTTAGATCCTCCTATAATATGCATATAATAAATAACCTTAGACCCTCCTACACTATGCACCTATCAGATCAACCTTAGGTCCTCCTACAAAATGCATCTAATTTTTCAACCTTAGCAACTCCTACACTATACATCTAACAGATTAACCTTAAATTCTGGTGCAATATGCATCCAATAGATCAAACTTAGATCGTCCTATAATATACATCTAACAAATCAACCTTAGTTCCTCGTATATTATGCATCTAAGAGATCTACCTTAGATCTTCTTACATAATGAATCTAACAGATCAACCTTAGATCCTCCTACACTATGCATCTAGCAGTTCAAATTTAGCTGCTCTTATGCTATGCATTAAACTCATCAAGCTTAGATTATCCTACTCTGTGCATCTAACAGAGCAACCTTAGATCCTCGTACACTATGCATCTAACATATCACATTAGATCATCCGAAACTATGCATCTCATTAATTAGAATTAAATCCCACGACATTATGCATCTAAAAGATCAACATTAGTTCCTACTATGCATCTAAAAGATCAATCTTTCATCCTCCTACAATATACATCTAACAGATCAACCGTAAATTCTCCTAACTATTTTTCCTACAGATCAACCTCTAATCCTCCTACACTATGTATCTAAAAAATCAACCTTAGATACTCCTACTCTATGCACATAATAAATCAATCCTAGTTCCTCCTACTGCTATACATCAAATTTATCAACTTTAGATTCTTCAACACCATATATTTAATAGATCAACATTAGATCAGCCAAAACTATGCATCTAATTAATTAGCATTGAATCCCGCAAAAATATGCATCTAAAAGATCAACATTATTTCCTACTATGCATCTAAAAGATCAACCTTACATCCTTCTACACTATACATCTAACAGATAAACTTTCGTTTGTCGTGCATTTACATCTAATAGGTCAAAGTTAGATCCTCCTCTAATATGCATCTAACAAATGAACGAAAAATCCTTGTACAGTATGCATCTAAGAGATCAATCTTACATCCTTCTACATTAAGCATCTAGCTGATCAACCTTCGATCCTCCTACACTATGCATCTAACAGATCAAAATTAGCTCCTGGTATGGTATGGATTAGATAAATCAAGCTTCGCTCCTCCTACTCTTTACATCTAAAATAGCAACCTTAGATCCTCCTTCACTATGCATCTAACATGTCAACTTTAAATCAAGCTTCGCTCCTCCTACTCTTTACATCTAAAAGAGCAACCTTAGATCCTCCTTCACTATGCATCTAACATGTCAACCTTCGATCCTCCTACACTATGCATCTAACAGATCAAAATTAGCTCCTGGTATGGTATGGATTAGATAAATCAAACTTCGCTCCTCCTACTCTTTACATCTAAAAGAGCAACCTTAGATCCTCCTTCACTATGCATCTAACATGTCAACTTTAAATCACCGAAACTATGCATTTAATTAATCATCATTAAATTCCCCAAATTTATGCATTTAGAGGATCACCCTTGGATACCCGTACATTATGCATCTAACAGATCCAATTTAGCTCCTACAACACTATAAATCTAATAGATCAACATTAGCTTCTCCTACACTATGCATCTAACATATTAAAATTAGATACTCCTACACTATGCATCTAACAGATCAACCTTAGATCCTCCTGCCCTAGGCATCTAATAGAACAAACTTAGAATCTCCTACACTAAGCATCTAACAGATCAACTTTAGATCCTCCCACAGAATGCAGCTAACATAACAACCTTAGATTCTCCTTCACTATTCATCTAAAAGATCAACCTTACATACTACTACACTATACATCTAACACTTTAATCTTAGATTGCCATACACTATGCATTAAACAGATCAACCTTAGATTCTTTGGCACTATGCATCTAACGGATCAACCTTATATCTTCCTATATATGCATCTATTTTATCAACCTTAGATCCTCCAACACTATGCCTTTAACAGTTCAATCAAAGATCCTACTACACTATGCATCTAGACTATCAACCTTAAATCCTCTTGCTATTTGCATCTAATAGGTCAAACTCAGACCCCCTTACGCTATGCATCTAATCTATCAACCTTAGAACCTCCTACACTATACACATAACAGATCAACCTAAGATCTTCCTACACAATACATCTAACCGATTAACCTTAGATTTCCCTACACTATGCTTCTAACAGATCAACATTAGATGCTCCTACACTATGCAACTAACAGATGAACCTAAGATCTTACTACATTATGCATCTAACAGATTAACCTTAGATCCTCCTACAATATGCATTTAACAAATCAACCTTAGATCCTCCTACACTATGCATCAACAGATCTACTTTAGATCTTCATACCATATGCATATACTGAATCAACCTTAGATCTTCCTACACTATGCACCTAACAGATCAACCTTAGGTCCTCCTACAATAGGCATCTAATTTTTCGACCTTAGCTCCTCCTACACTATACATCGAACAGATTAACCTTAAATTCTGGTGCACTATGCATCTAATAGATCAAACTTAGATCCTCCTACACAATGCATCACACAGATCAAAGTTAGCTCCTCGTATGCTAGGAATTAAATACATCAACTTTAGATCCTCCTACTCTGTGCATCTAACAGAGCAACCTTAGATTCACCTACGCTATTCACATAACATATCAATCAAGGATCATCCTACTGCTATTTATCTTATTAATCAACCTTAAATCTTACAACACTATATATCTATTAGATCAACCTTAGATCTTCCCATACTATAAATATACCAGATCAACCTTACCTTCTCCTACACTATGCTCCTAACAGATCAACATTAGATACTCACACACTATACATCTAACAGATTAACTTTAGATCCTCCTACACTATACATCTAGCAGCTCAACATTATAACCTCCTACACTCTATTTCTATAAGAGGAAACTTAGATCATCATATACTATGCATCCTACAGATCGAAATTTGATTCTCATACCCTATGCATCGAATAGATAAACCTTATATCCTCCTACACTATATATCTAACAGATCAACGATAGATCCTATTTCACTCTGCATCTAACAGAGCAAATATAGATCCTACTACGCAAACCATCAAATAGATCAAGCTTAGATCCTCCTAAACTATGTATCTAACAGATTGAGATTAGATGATCCTACACTTTTCATCTAACAGCTACATTAGATCCATCTACACTATTCAACTAACAGATCAACCTTAGATTCTGCTATAGTATGTATCTTATTAATACACTTAGTTCATAATACACTATACATCTAATATTTCTGGATTAGCTCGTCCTAAATCCTTCCTCTAAAAGATAAAACTTAGATCCTCCTACACTATGCATGTAACAGGTCTTCCTTAGATCCTACTCTCCTATGCATCTAATTGAACAACCGTAGAACCTGCTATACTATGCATCTAACAGAACAACTTTAGATTCTCTCACATTATGCATCTAACAGATCAAATATAGATCCTCCTTCACTAAACATCTAAAAGATAAACCTTAGATACTACTACACTATACATTTAACAGATCAATCATAGATCGCCCTAAACATTGCATATAACAGATCAACCTTAGCTCGTCAAGCACTATGCACCTAACCGATAAAATTAGCTCATCCTACAATAAGCATTTAATTTATCAACCTTAGATCCTGCTTTAGTATACATTTACAAGATCAACTTTAGATCTTCCTACACTATGCATCTAACAGATCAATCCTAGATCCTCCGAAACTATGCATCTAATTTATCAACCTTAGATTCTCTGAAGGTTTGCATTTAATATATCAACTTTAGATCCTCCTACACTATGCATATAATGGATAAACCTTAGATCCTCCTACAGTATGCATCTAACAGATCAACCTCAGATAGTCCCACACTATACATCTTAGAAATCAACATTAGATCCTGCTACACTCTGCATCTAACACATCTTCCTTAGATCTGCATACACTATAAATCTAACAGATCTACCTTAGATCATCATACCCTATGCATTTAATAGATCAAGCATATATCCTCCTACAATATGCATCTAACAGAACAACCTAAGATCCTCTTAAACTATGCATCCAACAGGTCAACTTTAGATTCTCCTACGCTATGCATTAAATAGAACAAGCTTTAATCCCCCTACTTTATCCATCTAAAAGATCAACCTTAGATCCTCATTCACTATGTATCTAACAGATCAACATTAGATCATCCTACAGTTTTCATCTAGCAGCTTCATTAGATCCCGCTACAGTATGCACGTAACAGGTCAACCTTAGATTCTCCTACAGTATGCATCTAATAGATCAACTTAGATCCTACAACACTATACATCTAATATATCACATTTCCTTCTACTACACCATGCATCTAAAATATCAAACTTAGATACTCTTATACTCTGAATCTAAGAGATCAACCTTAGATCCTACTACCCTAGTCATCTAATGGAAAAACCTTAGAAACTCGTACCCTATGTATCTAACAGATCAGTTTTAGATCATCCCACACTTTTCATCTAACATATTAATCTTAGAAACTAGTACACTATACATCTAACAGATCAATCTGAGATCCTTCTAATACTATTAATCTAACGGATCAACCTTAGATCTTCCGGCCCCATGCATCTAACAGATCAATCTTTTATCTTCCAACATTATGCATCTAATTTATTATCCTTAGATCCTCCTGCACTATGCCTTTGACAGATACACCAAAGATCCTAGTACACTATGTATCTAAAAGATCAACCTTAAATCCTCTCGCTATATGCATCTAACAGGTCAACATTAGACTTCCTTACGCTATGCATCTAATCTATCAACCTTAGAACCTCCTACACTATACACATAACAGATCAACCTTAGATTCTCCGACACTATGCATTTAACAGATCAAATTTAGATCCTCGTACACTATACCACTAACAGATGAACCTAAGATCTTCAATCACTATGCATCTAACAGATTAACCTTAGATCCTCTTTTAATATGCATCTAATAAATCAACCCTAGTTCTTCCTACAGTTTGCATCAACAGATCAAACTTAGAATCTCCTAACATATGCATCTACTAAATCAACCTTAGATCCTCCTACATTATGCACCTAAAAGATCAACCTTAGGTCCTCCTACAATATGCATTTAATCTTTAAACCTTAGATCCTCCTACACTATACATCTAACAGCTTAACCTTAGATCCTCCTACCCTAGGCAGCTAATAGAACAAACTTAGAATCTCCTACACTATGCATCTAACAGATCAACTTTCGATCCTCCCACACTATGCAGCTAACAGATCAACCTTAGATTCTCCTTCACTATTCATCTAAAAGATCAGCCTTACATACTACTACACTATACATCTAACAGTTCAATCTTAGATCCTCCTACACTGTGTATCTAACAATTCAATTTTAGATTCTCCTATCCTATGAATTAAATAGATCAAGCTTAGATCCTCCTACTCTGGGCATCTAACAGAGCTACTTTAGATACTCCTAAACTATGCATTTTACATATCAACATTAGATCATCCGAAACTATGCATCTAATTGATTAGCATTAAATCCCCCAACATTATGCATCTAAAAGATCAACATTAGGTCCTACTATGCATCTAAAAGATCAACCTTAAATCCTCTGGCTATATACATCTAACAGGTCAACCTCAGAGCCCCTTATGTTATGCATCTAATCTATTAACCTTAAAACATCCTACAATATACACATAACAGATCAACCTTACATCCACCTAGACTATACATCTAACAGATCAACCTTAGATTCTCCGACACTATGCATCTAAAAGATCAAATTTAGATGGTCCTACACTATGCACCTAACAGATGAACCTAAGATCCTCTACACTATGCATCTAACAGATCAACCTTAGATCCTCCTACAATATGCATCAAACAAATTAACCATAGATCTTCTTACACTATGCCTCTAACAGTTCAACCTTAGAGCCTCCTACCATATTAATCTAATAAATCAACCTTAGATCCCCCTACACTATACGTCTAACAGATTAACCTTCGATTGTCGTGCACTATGCATCTAATAGATCAAATTTAGATCTTCCTATAATATGCATCTAATAAATCAACCTTAGATCCTCCTACACTATGCACTTAACAGATCAACCTTAGGTCCTCCTACAATATGCTTCTAATTTTTCGACCTTAGCTCCTCCTACACTATACATCTAACAGATTAACCTTAAATTCTGGTGCACTATGCATCTAATAGATCAAACTTAGATCGTCCTATATTTTCCTTTTAAAAAATCAACCTTAGTTCGTCGTACATTATGCTTCTAAGATATCTACCTTATATCCTCCTGCCCTATGCATCTAACAGATCAACCTTAGATCATCCGAAACTATGCATCTAATTAATTAGCATTAAATTCCCCGACATTATGCATCTAAAAGATCAACATTAGGTCCTAATATGCATCTAAAATATAAACTTTTCATCCTCCTAAAATATACATCTTACAGATCAACCATAGATCCTCCTAGACTTTACATCCTACAGATCAACCTTATCTCCCCCTAGACTATTTATCTAACAAATCAACCTTAGATCTTCCTACTCTATGCATATAATAGGTCAATCTTAGATCCTCCTACTTCTATACATAAAATTTATCAAGTTTAGAATCTACCACGCTATATATTTAATAGATCAACATTAGATCATCCGAAACTATGCATCTCATTAATTAGCATTAAATCCCAGACAATATGCATCTTAAAAGATCAACATTAGTTCCTACTATGCATCTAAATGATCAACCCTACATCCTCCTACAATATACATCTAACAGATGAACCGTAAATCCCCCTACACTATACATCTATCAGTCACTCCTTTGAAAAGGAGACATTTGCACACTGGTCCATATCCGCATATTTGTGTAACAACTATATCCATCATTCATCTCATAAAGCTGCCTAACTTCCATTGCGCTCTTTTATAAATAATCCTTTTCATATATCACCTACCACACACATTAAATAAATTATACAAGACACACCTCTGCCAATTTATACCTCAGTAATACATAAATCAACTACAGCATACATCAGCCTTATTAGACACCACATTCTTCATATAATGACTACTCGATTGGGGTTGATCGGCCCGACCCACATTTTCCGTGAAGCTGGTTGATTATGATGAAAAATATATTTAAAAAGAGGTGTGTTATCGTGATGTGCAAGAGAAAGAGCAAGAATTACTTCTAGTGATTAATCTCGATGCTTTAAGGAGGGAGTGGGTGATCCAAAGTGGAAGATTCTTATACTTTACACAACTCCCCAAATGCATAGTTATTCTAGGTCAAGTTAGGATAGGTTAGGGACTGGATGCGTTAGGTATGAAAGTTAGGAATGATGTGACATTTTATGTGCTTAAATATAGACCATCTCGATGTCGATTGCTCCACTTGTTTGTATACAGTCTACTGATCGTAATATTTACCTACCCATGAGGTTATAAATGACAATTTGTGAAAGGTAAGTTTCCCATGATTAATTTGTAATTATTTAAAACCCTTTGTCGATTACAAGGCTAAAAAAAAATATCAAATTGTTAAATTTAAAACTTTGCTCTATTGCATCTGTTTCTGCAAATTAGTTAGAATACATTAATATTACCAAATTATATTAATAATTTTGATCAATATCTATTTTTTCTTCACCACACACAGTTTATTCGCATTCATATTTATTTCCCATCTTTCTTCAGTTTAGTTCCAATTAGTTTAAGGGTGTTTCTTCCTCGAACTGAATCGGCGTTGAGCTTTTTTAAACAAAAAAATCCAAGAATTTTGTTATCTAGGTTGAATGGGTTAAATTTATATATTGGCTTTTTCTTCAGATTCACATTCTTGCGTAAAAAGTATATATAACAAAAAAAAACAAAAGTGATTTATATGTTGTGGCCATTACCACTACCCAGCAAGTATTTTATTTAGGTTATTTACAAAGATGTGGATTTTCTTCTCGTCCAAGTTTGCCGTATCTTCATATGGGGATTTTGTCTCGTGTCAGCCGTTTCCACTAATTAAAATTAACTTTTTAACATCAGTTTTCCTGGGAATTTTAAGCAAAATGTTCAAGGATGGTTAATGAAAAAGAAGCCACGGAATAACACGGGAAATGTTCAATTAAAATAAAGGCTCAAGGACACTGAGAGTAACATAATAAAACAAGTAGTAGTAATGGTTCGCTAAACTGCCTTTTTCCAGGCCGATCCCCGACCGGATAATTAAAAAGATATAAAGGTCAGTATGACATAATAAAGCAATATGTATCGAACAGGCTAACATTGCGGAACCCCGTTTTACATGTTTAGTACGCGCCAAATAATTACAGATGATGTACATCCAAAATAAGAGAAAATCAGAAGACTTAGTAAATTAATAGTGACGCTGGAAATAGTCTTTTATTAATGAATAAAACAGTAGGAAAATTTTGGAAAGATCCGTAGATCCGGTCTCTTTGATTAGCCAAATTTTGGACATCTTTTTAAAAATATTGGCGCTTCTGAATCGTTCTATAAAAGGAGTTTCCAAGATTAAGAAAAACTACATTTTAAGATTAGTGAATATGACATTTAGGTTGTTTTTATTAATGAATGAAACGGTGGTAAATTTTGGAAAGATCCGTAGATCCGGTCTCTTTGATTAGCCAAATTTTGGACATCTTTTTAAAAATATTGGCGCTTCTGAATCGTTCTATAAAAGGAGTTTCCAAGATTAAGAAAAATGACATTTTAAGATTAGTGGATATGACATTTAGGTTGTTTTTATTAATGAATGAAACGGTGGTAAATTTTGGAAAGATCCGTAGATCCGGTCTCTTTGATTAGCCAAATTTTGGACATCTTTTTAAAAATATTGGCGCTTCTGAATCGTTCTATAAAAGGAGTTTCCAAGATTAAGAAAAATGACATTTTAAGATTAGTGAATATGACATTTAGGTTGTTTTTAAGATTAGAGATTATATCGGGGTTGAGTTTTTCCGTTTTTTTTAGTTCATTATTTAATAACATGAAAGTAAGAAGAAAAGCGACATTTTGACTTTCTTAAAGCCTATCTTTTTTATTAGATTTTAAAAATGTTTATTATTTTTTTATACAAAAACAAGCAAAAGTGTCTGCAAGTTAGAATGCCTCCCCCCCCCCTCCAATTGCAAATGGCAAAGTCAGTCAGAATTTCGAAAATCTCGAGCGAAACTGATAAATTCCAAACAAAATCCAAAATCTGTCTTAATCCTCCGAAAGAGATGGAAAACAAGACTCAAAAAAACATCACCAGTTTCTTTTTTTTTCTTTTTTAATGGATTTTATTTAACCGAATTCCCCCCTCCTCATTTTGTTAAGGAATCTATTAAAATACGAAATCTAATGAGGGCAACTCCACCCAAAAAATTGTGAGGATGTTTGTAAAGAAATGGTGAAGTTAATGTAAGTAAAAGTGTGTGAAATATACATACCTCAGAGTAACAAATGCAAACCTTTTGGAGAGCAGAAAATGAGAATGCACGGAACTCTCCCAAACCTATCAGCATCCTTCCCTTAAGGCGAGAGACGCCATGCAGATCGCCACACCTAAGGTTTACAAAAAGTTTAACTCAGCTATTTGTGCATTTTCTGGAGGAGGGGGGCACGATTTTAGGGTTCCAGGGTCTCTTTATCATAGCAAAACGAACAGAGAAACAGAAAATCCCTCAAAGTTGTATAGACCGCTAGCAGAGGGGGGGGGGGGCTATAAAATCCCCACAGCATGCAACAACGTCACTCCACGCTAACCTTGTCCCCTCAGTACAACCTCACAGAAATCGGGGCCCTACTTAATTGTGGTAACGACGGGGCTTACACCACAAGCTGTGGGGCCTAAGGCTTTATCCCTTAATCTCCCAAGGGTCGGAGGGAACAGAGATGGCCCTGCTTCTAGGCAGCAAGCAATGCAACAACATCCACAACAACAACTAGAGAACAAAATACCCAAATCTACAGTTTCCTGAAAATACTTTTTTTTAATTTTCCTGAAAATTGGTCAGAATCTTCTTTTAAATTAGACTCTGGTAGTGTGGAAGCTTAATTTCATATATCCTCAGTTATAAAAAAAAAGAAGTTAAGGGTAAAGCAATGTGTTGTTGAAGAAAGGATGCGTCCAAAATTAGAGAACGATAATTTATATATTTCCGTTTACACGTAAGAGTTCATAACGTGTGTATGGCAACACTATCCTCCGTGCATTGTAGATTGCTACAATGCAGGATGGCGAGACGAGTTAAGGTCGACAAATTCTTCAGAAAGCAGGTTGTGCAGTGAAAGTTTGGAGAAATTACACAGTCTGACAGCCGCACGCTCTTGCTTCGTCTATTTGAGAAGCAGTAGCTGATCGCAGATCGTCAGTCACAACTTTTTCCACAATGGAAAAGGTTGAGAACCACGCAGTGATCAAATTTTTGATCAAGGAAGGCAAGAATACAAAAGAGATCCATGAACGCATGGTTGCAGTGTACACCGACAGCGCCCCTTCCTATGCAACCATTACTCGCTGGAATAGAGAGTTCCACCATGGTCGTGAGTCCCTTGAAGATGACCCCTGTCCAGGGCGCCCGTCAGACGTGACCAACGAGGACAATGCTTGGCCGTGTGGAGAGAATGATCCTCGAAAGTCGACGGGTGAAGGTCGAAGAAATCAAGCGAGAACTGGGAATATCACATGGAATTGTTATCAACATCATCCACGACAATTTGGCCATGACCAAGGTCTCTGCCCGTTGGGTCCCTAGAAACCTCACGAAACCTCACGCCCCATGATCGACTTCAACGTCGTCAAAGTCCACAAGGCCAGAGTTGCACAAACTGCCCTGCGCGAGTGGGGATGCGAGGAACTCAACCATCTCCCCTACAGTCCAGATCTGGCTCCTAGCGACTACATTTTATTCCGCCAGCTTAAGGCTGCATTGCGACGACGCCGGTTTGGGGACGATGAAGATGTTAAGCTCGCCGTCCAGGAGTGGATTGAACAGCAGTCGGGAGATTTCTGGTTGTCGGGAATTCGAAGCCTCAGGGACAAGTGGCGTAAGTGCATTGAGGTCGAGGGTAGTTATATTGAAAAATAATAAAACACTTTTCCTCATATCTCGTTTCTTTATATCCGAATTGCAAAACTTATTGACCGCCCCTCGTATCTAAGTATGGCCTCAAAGAAAAAGTGTAATTTCATACATTATAAAGTTCAATGGGGATAAAGGGTCCTGACAATCAAAGAAAAAAAACGGGTCGTCATCGAAAAGCCATCCCTAGGGAAGATTGAATGAAGCTAAGGATATCGATGAAGGACTGATTTGAGAGAACAGCCAGTATTCCATTTGAAGGTGGCGAGAACTTGAACTTGAATGTGTCTCGCCAGACTGCATCACGTCGCTTAAGAGAAGTGGGACTCATGGCACCTTTCCTTGCTAAGAAACCATCCATAAGTAAAAAGAAAAAACGGCTTGGTTGACCATCACTACTGAGCATGTACTATGGAGTGCTGGAAAGTGTAGTTTTCAGCGACGGAAGCAAATTTAATTTACTCGGATCGGAGGGAAAACATATCTATTCGTAACACACCTCAAATTTTGTAATTTACGAATTTTTATACGTTACTATTTCGAAATTTACATATTTATATTAAATTTAATTATATTAGCCTAAGAGCAATATATTATAATGTATAAATTATAATAAAACGAATTATTAACATTAAACATGGTGTTTATTAGAAAAACAAGAAACAAAAGTATTGGTAACGTTTACATAATACTGATTTAACAAACCAAATGATTAAAATTAGTAGTAAAGAATGTTCGAGAATGACTGATGGAATATTCTAGAATAATCCAGGGCAGCAGGTTACTTGCACGGCTAAACTTTTGGGGTGTTCCTTATGGTATTAGACACGGGTGAAGAATCATCTCTACAATAATTTTGAAATAGAAACACGGTGAAGACATCCGAAAACTCAGAAGCATATAGGAAGCGTATAATAGAGCTGCACAATCAAGGAAATGGATATAGAAAAACTTTAGCAAGTTTGAATATCCCAATTTCATCTGTAAGGAATATTATTGTAAAAATTAAGACTGATGTGACTACTGTTAATCGTGTGTGTAAAGAGCGACCAAGAAAGTTAACTGATAGAGATGTGCGTTGGTGCGTTCGAATTGTCACCAAGAATCCAAAAGTCACGTCCAAGGAATTGAAAGCAAATCTGGCTAGCAGTGGAACAATCGTGGACGTGTCAACAGTGCCACGTTACCTAAACCGTGAGGGTCTCCATGGACGTATACCAAGGTTGAAACTACTGTTGAAGGCGGTTCACAAAAAGAGACGTTTAGAGTTTGCCAGAGAACATCTTGATGACACTGAAGCAGAACTTAGTAAAATATTATCGTTAGACGAGACTAAGCTCGAGCTGTTTGGCATAAAAGACCACCATTACGTTTGGAGAAAATCTGGAGAAGCTCTGCTGGAAAAGAACATCACTGGATAATGATCCTAAGCACACGAGCAAATCAATGCAGAAATATTTTGCCAATCAAAGTGACGAAAATGATGAAATGGCTTTATCAAAGTTCTAATTTAAATCCGATTAAAAATTTATGAAAAGAAATGAAGTCATGTGTTCATAAGAGGTCACCAAGCATCATCGCAGAGACGAAAGCCTTTGCAGTGAAAGAGTGGAGTAAAATTCCTACTAAAACTTGCACAAACTTTGTTCATACCTACAAGAAACGTCTGATTGCTGCTAAAGGAGGTCATACCAAGTATTAATTTATAGTTTCCAATAATATATATGTAATATTTATGAATATTGCCAATACTTTTGCTTCTTGTGTTTTTCTAATAAACATCATGTTCAATGTCAATAGTATATTGCTTTTAGGCTAATATAATTAAATATAATAATGATAAATATGTACATTTCAAACTAGACGCGTATAAAAATTCGTAAATTAAAAAAATTGAGTTTTGGGCAATAGATATGCGCGCAACTGTACCTGTAAAAGATTGGTTCCTAAATGCAATAATAAAGACGACTAAATTTATAGTTTGCAACTTTATGATGTAGATCATGTTTTGAAGCGCTGGAGTTGCTCTGTTCATCCGTTTACGCGGTAAAGTAAAACTCTGCAGTATACACGAATCCTATTTGGGAACATGAGCTTCATACACTAAAGGCGGTGAATTACTTCTTGGAACCTGAAAATATCGACGTGATTAACTAGCATAGTTAGAACCCTGATTTATAACCAATAGAAAACATATGGAAGTTACTCGGTGAGAAGGATATGGCTAGGAATCTCGCAAAAAATGGAAGAAGATGGAATAAAATCAGCCCGGAACAATGGCTCCAATTGATGATCAAGTCATTCTGATATTCTTGATATTTTTTTCTGAGAGAATTATGTTGTTTTCTAGCTACTATAGCTATATTTATACTTATTGTTCTCTAGTTTTTGAACGCATTTTTACTTTCCTCATAACTTTGATTTTGTAATAACTACTTGTTTACAATTTTGATTTGGTTGTAAATTTCTTTAACGTTAATTTGGTCATTACATTCCCTAACTTTGAGTTTGTTATTAAATTCTTTAACTTATAAAATGCTAATTAATCTGAATGATGTATAATTAACGAAATAGTCTTCGTTTAGTGTGTGGTCTGCAAACACATTATCTAGTGTTTAACAGAAAATAATGAATTGGTATGAGGTTTGTCACCCATCTGCGCTCGTTTTGAAGGCTTCATTTATTTCTCACTGGAAACAAACGTGCAATCCGAAGGACGGTTTCCACCACCAGATGGCAGCCACCGGGAAGTCGGCCGGAATTGGAACTTCATCTGGCCACTCGATTATACCCAGGCTTTGGTATATAACAAAACCTACTTAACTGCCAATTTATTCTATTAAATGCCCTCCCCCTAAAGTTTTCTGTAGGGGAGGATGTTCAAGTAAGTTTACTAGTGGGTTACTACATCGAATCACTGCCCCCCCCACACACAAATTATCGAGATTTTAAGTATGCAGTTTCCTTTAAATGTACTAAGGCGCTCAAGGGCAAAAATGGGTCTTTTGACGATGGATGGGTTTGAGGAATTGGGTTTTTAAAGTTGAGTTTTTTTCTTTCGAAATCTACGGAGTTTACTTTCCAGGTTATGAACAATGATCAATCACTAGCAAAAAAAGTCCATGAGCTTGTAATTGCTGAGGCGCCTTAAAATCCTTAATCAATCAATCGCAAGAAGAAAATGAGCTGTAGCCCACGGATTCATCATTCCTCAAAACTTCTCCTAACCCGAGGATAGCCCAAGGATAAAGGCAGGCCTGTATTTTGCCTTTAGTTCTACAGATTTCTAAAGTTAACAAGCATTCCCAAGAAATCAACCTTGCGAGGAAATAAATACGAACAGGTACACCATAAAATTCCTAAATTCAAATTTGTTTCAACTTTCATGTGTGACCAAGTGAACGAAAAACTGATTTATAGGATGAAAATTCCCGCGATTCTTCCTCTTTGGCGCGCATTTTCCGGCGCGAATTGATGGCCATTCTACCTAAATGAACTTGAAAAGAGAATTTATAAATTGAAAAGGATGTTTGGATGCCATCAAAAGAAACGATTTTAACTCCCTTCGTTAAAGTAAACTTCCGGATATTCAAGGTCGGTTACATAACTTCAAATTAAATTATATTTTGCCGGAGCAAACTTTCGTCAAAGAAATGTTTATTCCATGTCTTTTCTGTTTAATCTAAAGTGTTAGAGGATGTATAAATCGGAAATAATTCGCCCCCTGTAACCCCCTCATCACCACCGTGCCAAATACCAGAACATAAGTATTCGATAATACCAATTCGAGTGCCCTTATGGCAAATTTAAGGAGGATAAAATGAGAAAATTACGAAATGGCAGGGGTCATAAGGCAGAGAGATAAATACAAGTAAAACCAACTAGCACGAGAAGACTACTCGTAAAAAATAATGTAACCATGTTAGTCACCGGATGGATTCCGATTCGGGTATCATAACCCGCGGTTCGGATCCAACGTTGAACTGTAGGTCTCAACTCAGAAATAAAAGCCCTGAAAACGAGGGCATATCGGTGAAACCCCCATGCCAATATATTATTTTCCTGTTGTACACTGAAAAAACAAACAAACAGTGAAGGTGTTTGTAGAATACGCAGTAAAAGAACACTGGCCGATTTGGGTCCTACTTCATGCTGTGTCTTCACAGGGAAATAATAGGCCTGAACAAAAATAGGCAAATCGGTGATAAAACACCTAAAAATTTTTTTTATATTAATGGTCTTTTTGCTTTTAGGGGATTCCGAACACAAAGCAACTGGGTCAATTACGATTAAAGTCACATTAAGTCAATTGATCCGATGTGAATATGGGAGGAAGATAGGCGAGCTTAGATCTAATCATTAATTATATTCGTATTCATCATCTACGGTGTAAAGAAGGCTAGGGGAAATAAATAAAACAAAAGAGGATTTTCAAAACCAAAGAAAGTTACACACACAAACATATAGGCACACATACTAAAACCCGCAAGGAAACTGAGAAGCCCTAGGTAAACTCTAGGTAAACTGGTGACAACCAGTTTTACCACTGCAAAAAGCGATTTGCAGGAATCAGCTGATCAAAATGACGGATTTTTCTTTACTTAAATTAGGGTTGTGAAAACCAACGAAAGCATCTATAAATGGCGTAAGAAGATCCCGTAAAATAAATGCGAAGAGCCCATTTAGTGACGGTCTAATGGGGCAAAAGTCAACGTAATCAACTTCTAGCCGAATGTTAGGCTAGATTTAAAAAAAACAAAGAAAGGACACAAAAAAACTCCCAAAACAACCAAAAGGAAAAAAACAAAACAAAAACGCAAGAAGGGGAAGAAGGAAGCACGATCTAGCGTCAGAGGGAGGCCCCGGTGCGGCAGAATGCGACCAACACCAAAGAGAGTCGAATAAAATCGAAGGCCCCAGCGTTTTCCAAAAAGTGAAATAGTCAACAAACTTGTGTGCACGAACTCTTCATGAGTACATTAGGCAGGCGGTAGTGACTCTGCTCGTCCCACTAACGGGACAGGTAGCGCGCGCGAAGATCCCGCAGACTGGAACATTACACAAGTTTATGACGAACAGTCTGAGGGAAAACGCAGTCGTCGCAGAAGGTGTATGGGAGCGTTCCATCAAATGGCGGTGCGTCAAGCGAGTGTGCCCAATTCCGAAGAGGAATAAAACTGACCTGAAGTCCTCGTGGCACTGGGAACATTCGCGGTGCAATGGCACGCAACTTTAAGTTGTCCTTTGTCGTCTCCCATCATCTTTGCCAGAAAAGCGCGAGGAAATACTCTAATTCCTGACAAGTATTCGGTGTGAGGCTGAAAGAAACGCTGATTTTGTCTCCTAGTCCTCGCAGACTCCTTAACACCCTTTTCAGCATGCACATTCCCTGCAATTACACATCCAGGAACCAAGCAGAAGATAATCTCGACAACCGCACGGCTCACTGCAACCGAGGCGCAACGGACACCATAAACCAGAGGTGTGGAGATTTCAATGCTCCGAGAGCAATGCGGGCCCTTTGTGGGTAGCAAAATATCACACGCCGGTCTCCGAACTAGAGATGACGGTTATCTCCCATAACGAGCGGTGAATTGCAACCACTCGGCCGTAAAGACAGACGCAGCGCCTAGTAGATCCCCGCTGAATTCAAACAGATGGGATACGGAGTGGAAGTCAACCCTCAACTGTGACTAGGAGCCATCCGTATGCATTCGTACGGAACAGCGTTACGAACTGTGCTAAAAAAAGGCCAAATGCAATACTCTCAGGGCTTTTGAAACTTTGGGAGCAGAGACGTGGCGAAAAATATTCAAAAGTGGTACCTGGGCAAAACCATAGATGCCATCGACATGGGAGATACCCCGAGCTCTCAAAGGAGTTTCCTAGCCCTAAACCCAAAGGGCTTATGATATGACGGTCCTCCATTGGCCGCAGATGCATTGTCGAGACCTGCCGCGGATGCATTGAGAGCCGTCAGCTACTCTGGAAGGCGGCGGGCTTGCGCGTACAAGTACGTGTGCAAGGCGGAGACTGAATGGCATTACCTCAGCATCAGCAAGTAGACTCTCAATAGGGGCACCGGTCTTAAATTGGAGACCGGTTTGGTGGAGCGAGTCCATCTTCCGCAGTGCACGCTGGGATGGGGATGCGTAAAACTTGCATCCGTAAGCAGGCTTCAAAAGAACAAATGGTCGGTAGAAAAGTAAGGCGGTAGTCCTATCGCCACCTTAAGTACTGAAAATCACGGAACAGAAAATGTCCACAGCACGGGTACAAGGTACCCTATGGTTGAAAATATGAGCCTATCAGGCTAGACACCGGTAGAAAACAAAACCGAGAGAATGGTGAGATTCAACAGCTTCTGTCGGGCCCCGTTCAGAAAAAAATGCCGGGTAGAGTAGAAGTCGTAGATGGTGGCAGAAATACACCAACTTATTCTTAACTAAAGAACCCAAAACTGTGTGCTTCGTCATAACGAGAGATGCGGTTCAATGCCTGTTGGAGTTGACACTCCAGATTTGGCATCTGAGCCAAACTAAAAGAGATCTAAAGGTCATCTACGTGGATCGTAGCAAAAATATCTTCAGGTATCAGCAATGTGATATCGTTGATGTGCAGAGCAATGAGTAAGACACTGAGAACACTTCCCTGCCGGGTGGCCTCTTTCTTCTGCGTTGGACCGGAGAAGGCTTCCCTATCTGGACACGCAATCAATGATCTAGAAGAAATTCAGATAAAAAGTGAGAGGTGTCCCATAACCCACATCGTGTTAATGATCTTTATCATGTCTTAATGCCATGCAGTATCATATACCTTCTCTCCAGATCGAAAAACAGCGTGGCATAGTGCTGGTTATGAAGGAATTCCCTCTCAGATAACATTTCCCAGTCGGAGAAGAACATTTGTTATGGAATGGAACTTGCGAAGTCCACACAGTGAAGAATACAGGTGGCCTCCGCTTTGTAAAAAAGGATAGGCTAACATGTACCAATGTATCCATAAAATAGTAACGCAGGAAGTTAGAGAAATTGGGCAGAATTCGGCCTGGAAAGATGATATCTCCCCGGTTTTCGTAAAGCAAGCATAGTATCCATTCACCAGTAGTCTGGTAGAATACCTCTGCCCAGATCATGGTGAACAAATTTAACGGAAATTTCACGCCTAGCCCAACTAGGTGTCGAAGCATTGCATACATGGCATCGACTGGAGGAGAGACAGTGTCCGCCCATGAACTGAGAGCGGAACGCAACGACTTCAAAGTAAACTTGCCTTTAAAGGGTTCTCCGTCTCTGGAGGTAAAGTCCAGTCGGAGGCCTTCAGCGAAATCACGACGTGCATTGAATGCTGGCGGAGCAGCATCTCGGTTAGAGAATGTGGAGAAAGCGGTCGTGAAAGACTTCCATGGATGCGTGGTCCTGGATTGAGATCCCGTTCTTCTGGAAAACGGGAGGGGGTCATGCGACAACTTGTCCCGCATCTTATTAACGCGCTTTCATACCTTAGCAAGAACGGTCTTCTCGTTATGTGAAAACACATATGACCGACATCAAGAGCAGCGGGCGTGCTTCAAAACATGCCGGAACCTAGACCTAGTTCGACGAAATTCACACACAGGGAAATCATTTGGGAAGCGTTTATAGCGTATCAGGGCATATCGCGTCTGCCTGATGGCCGTCTCACACTCGGCCCGACCAAAACGGAATGCAACGACGTTCAAAATTACTAGACTTTCTAGTAATAGTACTCACGTCCATGAGGTTGCTGGAGAAGAAATCAAGTCTCATCCAACGACATGAACTCCTTGACTTGGACAGATAAATCAGTTATTTCCTGAAGTGTGAACCACTGGATCTGTTCATAGCATCACCGGACCATTTTTTTAGGCGGCACTGGCCAAGAAAAGGATAGTTGAATGAAAAAGCGGTCACAATCATGAAGGTAATCGACCACCCCTCAGCCAAAATCATGTTTGGCATCCGGAAGGCACATGGACAGATCGAAGCCTTAAACTGAAGCGATTCACCGGCAATGATACGTAAACTCATCCACATTTGCACACTTGTATTCGTTTCATCTATCAGGTCGGCAAGGACCTAACCCCTGAGATTGAGTGTGTAATATCCATACAGGACAAAAATTACAATATACCTCCAATCCAGGTGAAGCTGTGTAGTGTACAATCACTGCACACACACACAAAGAAAGAAAGAGAGACAGAGAGAGAGAGAGAGAAGGACAAATACACATTTTGCCAGGTCGAGGTATCAAAGATGGAATAAGAGGAGCAATAGAATAAGGTCGTTTGGAGACAGTTTGTGCCCTAGCAAAATCTGATTAGAACGTCTGGATTGAAACCCGACCACAATTTAAGGCTATCGCACCCAAGTGTGAGAGTAGATGGGCCAACAGAGTAATTAAAGCTGTCTGGATTGGGGAACAGAATCGGCGACAAAAGATGCCTGCCCTTAATGTAAAATTTGATAAGGTCATCTTGTAGCTTTAAGCAAACGGAGTCTCTGTGATACCTCCGCATGGGAGAGACCAGCAAATTAAGTTACGAAGTAGAGAATTTCAGCCAATCACAGGCTCCGCTGCACTGATAGGTAGCTAAACACCACCTCAGCGACCCAAGGAAGGCGGAGCTACGCGTCACCTACAAAATGCTACCTGGTATAAATAAGAGAAAATTTCATTCAAATAATTATTGACACACTATTGATAAATTATTAGACTCTTAATTCTTCGCTCTGTGAATCTCCATTATTCTTGCTCTTACCATTATAACTCGAATTAGCATATTCCGTTGCGCAAATTAAATCTTTACCGTAAGTCTAAAGTTTTCAAAGTGGTTTAAAAATACAAGTGTTTAATTCCTTCACAAAGGAGCCTTTTACTTACAAACCTTGATTTGTTAATACCCCTTGGACCGCATGTCAAGAAACCTATAAGCAAGCCACTTTACCAAACCCTTATAGGATCACCTTGCAATCCAAACAAGGCCTACTTACGCCGAACCTATAACTGGCGACCCCATAATAATCGACCCTATAGCTGCATTGCCACTTCCTGAAAAAAGCTATTAAAAGCAAATAGAAAAATGGAAACATCATGCCGAGTGTAAACCGCGAAGACAAGACCCTCACAGAAATTAACATATTCTTTGGGTGCTTTTGGCCAATAAAGCGCTGAAGACGCCTTCGCCTTCGAGGGTTCATTGGGGGAGCTTGGGGCTGCTATGCGAGTCTTTCCCTCCCTCTTCATCGAAACCTTTGGTGGGAGGGGTGGCTTCGGAGGCCGGAGTCTCTCTTTGCGAGGGTTCTGCTTCTCTCAGCCGCCCAATCCAGCTTTGGGTTCGGTTGTAGGAGTCAGAGCTCGTTTGGTGGACGGCATCGCGACCACCTTTAAGGAGGTTTTCTCCTGTCAGTCAAACGACTCAGTGGAGGCGTGCGGTCGTTTTGCCATACGAAAACGGTCACGCTGGGAGAAGGGTTGTGGAGCCATGGTTTTAGCCGTAAGTGGGTGTGAACCGTTTGGGCCGCCAGCTCTACCAAGGGTACGCCATAATGGAGGGAGTAGAACCCGCCCAATGCTTCTGAATGGGCGCAGAAGCGATCTTCCTCTTAGTACTCGATTGGCCAGGAGCAGGGAGTGCCTTTACTAAAATTGAGGAATAAGACGTCTCAGACAGTCTCCCAGAGCAAAAGCCTTAGTCCCACGAAATGAGAGCCGATCCGCAGCCTGAACGGCCAGTATTTGATTCTCCGGGAAATACGCACCACATTGCTTTGAAAAATCAAAGTGTGGCTCTCCGCGATTAACACACTTGGTCATACATGGTAAGGATTTATTGTTTATGGCCTTTGGAGCAACTTACACAGACTTCGGGCAAACCCGACTTTTCACCTTTACAGGAGCGCTTCGTAACACCGAAACGGTAGCAGTAATACTACATCCACGCGAATGGTATGAATGTATTCACGCTTTAACGATACCAACCAGCTGGCACTGACTCAAGGATCTTGCTACGGTCAAACGTGACGAAAAGTATAGTAGTTTAATCTTGATCACCCGCTGGTCAGCCAACTATGGAGTAGTCCACGAGTTCCTTCTCGTAAACCTCTCTTTTCACGAAGTTCATTGCAGAGTGTGGCGTTACACTCACCGGCGAGCAATTGAGTGTCCAAAGGAGACTAATCATGTCACCTTGGAGTGGCCGGACGCACCGCGTGGCCTTTGGCCAATACGCTACCATCTATGAAGCGAATATCTAGAAGACGTTTGATGCCAGCGGATGGGAAATGCCAGGTATTCTTTGATTGAAGGACCCCAACGTAATCGAGGTTCCATCTACGCACTTGCAAATTTGTTCTTTGTCTCGGCATCCCCGCCAGAGAGCGCCTAGTGGCCGGAAGTGCTGCTTGTTATCTGGTCGCTTTCCGAAACTGCAGCGGTTCCGTTCTTCCCGCAGGCCCAGCAGAAGGAAAGACTTACTTGTCCTCTTTTGTTTCGTCTTCGTTTTCGGAGTGGAGGGCGGAGGGTGAATACGCTCCTCTCATTCCCCGGAAGGGGCCTCACTGCCAAACGGACCAACCTCGATCAGACCTTTCTCTGAGATGGACACCAGTCGAGGAATTGGGTCAACCCTCTCTTTGTGAGTGTTCGGGGAATGCCCATGCCGCCTGAGGGAGGCTTTGCAGATTGGCAGATTCAGGTTCGATGTCTTCCACCAAGCCATGATTCGCACTCTTGGAAGACCCGACCATCCGGGAAGGGGTTACCTCTGTGGCAATCTCTACTTCAGGAAGTGCTTTCAAATGTCCATCTCCCTACCCCTACAAGGGGTCAGTTATCGCAAACGTGGATTCAAAGGGCATGTAGCCCATCATGAGCTTCACTTGGTTAGGCATGTCGAACTGCGTTTAGAATATAAGGAGGGGGAACACATCCCTGCTCCCATTAATGTGACAAATCTCTGATCGACGAGGTGTTTTGGCAAATCTACGAAATGAGAACGCCTCTTATCCCTTTAAAAGAGTTGAGGTGGTTCCCTTGCCCCTGTCGGTGGGCCGGGAACCGTGGTGGCAAGTCCTAAGGTTTGCCATATTCTTAGCGGGTTCCTGAAAAAGCAAAGGTGGACCAGCCGCAAGTAGGGAGTCTCTCGGTGCCAACTATTTGAAAGGAAGTAAGGGGATAACCCCCAAACTTATCACCATTGAAAAGGGAGAAGGGGCTTCTACGCTAAGAGAAGCTTCAGGTGACCCTGAGAAAGGATAAGGGGCCCGCCACTAAACTTAAATCGGCTGAAAGCAACTCTGGACAAGAAGGTAAAGGGAAAGCCCCTAAACCCTTATCTATTGAATAGGGGGAAACACTCTCTTCGCTAAGAGAGTCCTATAGAGGGCCCTGAGACAGTATAAGACGGGAAATTCCTTATAAGAGGCGAAGCTACCTAAGGGCGGCTTCAGAAGGGAAAGAAGTAGGTCATCCCTATCAGTTGAGGGGGGTGAGATAAGAGCCCCTGCACCAAGATAAATAGTTAACAAACAGGGGAAGGTTGATGAGGGAAGAGAATATGCGGGCTTTTAACCTAGCTTTTAGTTGTAATAATTGGGTTTTGGGAGGTTAATTTTAGAAATAAAGGATCTGTTAGGACATAAACAGCTGACTCCATCCGTGAAAGTTCCGTTTAGCTGGTTTTGATTGGCGAAAAGGCCTGAAACCTGAGAAAGGTACCAGAAGTCTGGTTTCAGTAACCACTGACGATGCCTATTGGCGCAGACAAAAGGCCGTCTCTAAACAACCCAGTCGGCGTGTAGGCATGGGCGCTGGGTTCTCGGTGGATGGGCCACTTTATCCCTTACTTCGTCCCATCTTGATTCGAACCTAGTCCAGCGGACTGAACTGTGGAGTTCCACCCGTTTATGGCAGCAAAAAAAGTGGGAACAGGAGGGGTTGTTAGCTGCTAATATGCCAATATTTACCTGCGATTACCGGGTGGGGAGGCGACCATAGCCAGTCCAAAAGAGTCATTCCTCCCCGCGGCTAGTTACGAGGATGGATTAAAACTGACAGGGAGCAGCTCTATCTAGTCGAACCAAATGCTTTGAGGGATCTGAGAAGTGTTACAGAGATGAAGAAAGGTGCTAACAGAAGGCGAAGAGGAGGCTAAGTTAGGGATGGACGGGGCGCTGAGTCCAGTTAGCACGGCGGAAAGGTAAATACATCGCCGTTGGTCTTTAGGGTGCAGCAGAAATGGGCGTGCGAACGGGTAGAGAAAGTGGCTGGGTAAAAAGGGGTGGATGGAGGGACGAAGGCAGGGCGAAAGAGAATTGCTGCAAAAGGAGAAGTAGGGGTTAGCGGAAGAGGCCTGACGGGATGGCTAAGTTCCGTTAGCACGTCGGCCAGGACCTTTTTTTTAAGGAGCCCATCTGGTAACTGCCTACTAAGGCAAAAGTCACCGTAATCAGGCTAAAACCTTATACTAGGCTAGATTATAACAAAAATAATAAAGGCATCCAGGAAAACACGTCATAGTGCCCCTTACGGGAAGTAAAGGTGACGTAAGGAAAAGTGAAATTGTGTAAAAGATACATAGCTTAAGTAGTCTAGAGTAGCAATTCCCAACGTGGGGCGTACACCCCATCATTATGCCCTGGACAAATTTGGGGGCCGGCTTAGGCATGGGATCCATGAATATTATTTGGACAATGAGCTTTCATCTGGGTCTTTTTATAATTATACTCGATGTCAATCTGTTAACCAACAGGTATATCTGGAATCGTTTTTTATTTCACCTAACGCAATATTGCACCATGTGGTTAATTATGCTTTTATATAAACGCTATTGCATAAAACAATAGAATATTTTTTTGACAATACGCATCAACTTGTTTTTTTTTATAACTTTTCAACCAACATCTATATAAAATGAGATAAAAATTGCTTTATTACTTATTTATCCCAGTCGCTTCATCTAACATGTCGTTGTCAGCTGTGGTAAGTTGTAATTGACAGCGTAATTTATGTTTTAGTTGCAGCGTCATAAGGGCTAAATAGGCCAATCGGAATTTTTTTTATATTTATTTGGGTATGTAAAAGAGAATATATATTGTAGAGATGAATATGCCAATATCACAGAGCAGTGAGATCGAGGGAGAGAAATGGGATATACAAACAGAATGAAACTGGAAGGAAAACAGAGGGAATAGAAAGTTAACTAACGATATAGGCTATGCATCCACCGTGGTACCTCTGTTCACTCTATATTTTAAAGCGTGACGAGACTATTTTAAATAATAATTGAGTAGATGTTATTACGCATTATTAAACAAAAATGTACAATTTGAAGAAATTGAAAAATACCTTTGATTGCGTTAATTTGCATGATACAGGCATGTAATAAGTTAATTGTACCCTTGTTTAAAATGAGCAAGCCTATCAAGATTCGTCAATATTCAGTACAATTTTTTAACTTGTTTATTCCCGCTGTTTGCGATGAACGCACGCCATTTTGCTTATCACACCATCAGACGTTGAACAATGAGTCAAGGAAGGCAAGCCGGCTGGAAGTACACTTGAGGGTAACGCATCGCAATGATGCCAATTCTAATTTTAAATATTTTAAAGTAGCGGGAAAAAATTTGAAAATCTATAAAAAATCACTTCATTATTCGCTGCACAAAAATGCTGCCCACAATCGTACCCTTAAAGACAGCTAGGAAATTTCTCTCCTGGTAACAAAGTATGGAAATAATCACTCTATTAGAAAGAAAATTTTTAGACCCGCTATCTCATTATTTTATAAAAATGTGCTACAAAAAGATGATAAAGATGTCATGGTGCGAGATGTTGAAGAACAGCTAATGGGATTGGGTTAGTGAGGTTCTGCTATTGGCATATGTGAGGTATATTGACCAGTAGGAGTTTCATAGGCAGATAACGTTCTGTGAATAATTCGAAACAACCATTGCTGCTGTTGATATCTACAATAAAGTAAAAAATTATTAAGATGCAAACAAAATACCGAAAGAAAACTTACTATGATGGTTAGGAAAATGGGATGCTTAAAGTTGATAAAGGATGAAAATCCAACATGTTGACATGTTGACTGTGCATTGAGTGATCGACTGAGAAAATTTAGTTGCCAAGAAAATGTCCTCTGTTATTAGCGAGATTCTGCAACCTGTGATCAGGTGTGTCAACACTATTAGAGCAAATACCAACTCTGAACGTCTTTTAAGCAGTTTTGTGTGGAAAAAAGTGCAGAGCATGTTCCATTATTGCTACATAAAGAGGTAAGATGGCTTTCAAGAGTAAACTGCTTCAAAAGGGTCATGGAATGATTTGATCAGCGTAGCGACATTTGGAGTGACAAATTTGAAATGCAAAGGACGGGAAAACATATGTCTCTTATTTGACAGACATCTTCGAGAAACAAGGCAACTTGAATTCAGTACAGTTCTCGCATTATGCCAAAGAAATTTCAGTCAATTCTTCTGGTTGTATGAATGTAAGATATTTAATACTGCTACCAACGTAATTGTTGACCATTTGGTAATTTTAATGAATTACTTCAATGAGAGATTTGGTTCTTTAAGGCAATGGTTTTTTTTTCAATCACCGGTGGTGCATACATTTTTCAGAAAAGTTATAGTGGGTTCTGGGAGGGAGGATGTTGGCAAACATTGGTCTTAAGAGAAGAGTACTTGAAGCGGTAAGCTGTGGGATAGTGCGTAACTCTCTTATGAGCTCTTCCAATGTGGCTTCAAGACAGGAGAAAGCTCTCATCGATCGCCTTCGTGAATTCTCGGGAATTTCTGGACTTGCCATTGACTGGTTCCACTCGTAACTATCATTTCTTATTCAATGTATTCATATCGGGGGTGATATATCCAGGCCGGATGAGGTGGGTTGTTGTATTCGGCATGCTCGGTTCTTGGTCATCTTTTTTACCCTATCTTCTTCTCCTTGCCATTTTTTTATCCCTATGTTAATGACGTGCAAATTTATCTTTCGCTGAATCTACCTTCGTTTGATGAAATTCACGAACATCTCTATAAATCATTACTGAGTAGTTCTGGTACATGTTCCAGAAACTCACTGATGAGGAAACTAAGGTGTAATGGTTGGGACTCGAGCGGATTTGCTTCGCTGTGAAACTATTGCTGATTTTTTTAACCTCTGCTTGCTCCTCAGTTCCATTTTCCGACAATATGTACTATCTGTGAGTTACGATTGATATACAATTATTTCTCAATGTCCATTTTAATATGGTCTGCAAATACTAGCTCTGCTTTATCCGTAATCTTAGCAGCATCTGCTCCCACGTTGATCGCAATAGTTTCGAGATTACCATCCGCGCTTTCCTTACCTCACCATAATAAGTCACCTCCCAACTCGCTGCGTTCCATACTTATAACCTTCAACTTACTCAAACATTTCGAACCTTTGGCACCCACCTCTGACCGTAGGATTTTCTTGGGCAATTTCTCTGTTCCTTATGTTACACTGACTATAAATTCGTCCCAGAAAGACCTTTAAAGTTCTCTTTACCTATAACCTCAAACTCTTCCTTGGATTCTCCCATGGAAGACGCCACTTCTCGACCAGCAGCGACCCCTCTTTTCCTTGCACAGGGTCCTGCCAAAAGGAAGGTGGCAGGTCCTTCCCTGGAGCGAACAAAGACTCTGCAAAAGACAATCTGAGCCAAAGTCCGCCCATATGCAAATCCCTCCTCAGGCGACATGACCACACGAGGACTCGTGAGGAAAGGAGAGACCTCCATCTCGGTTGGTGACCTCATCGTGACTGGAACAACTGGCATCGAGGCTTCCTCAGGCGAGAGGAGCCAAACAAAGACTAAGACTGCAGATCCATAAGTTGAGTAGAATCTCGATGACGTCGGGGTCCCTAATCGAGAGAGTACCTAACGTTTTCTAGTCCCCTGGCTTCAAAGGCTTCTTAAATACTCGCTATACTGATACTAATATGTTGGCCAAAATTCAGACGTTCTATCAGAGGAAAGATTTAGCTACATTAATTAGTAGAGAGCTGAAGCTCACCCGTTTCTAGGAACGGAAACTTCAGGCAGCCATTTTTGGTGCTTTTCTGCACTAAATGACTCGCCTATTTAATTCAAACTCCATTCTACTCTGACTTTTGTGGAGTGAGAACTCGTGAAGTACTCCTAAAAGACATCACCGAATAACTGACCGACCAAGGAGCGGTCAATATTCAACGTGTGATGAGAAACGAGGCGCTGGGGCTGTTCGAGAACAACACGCACACTTTTTGTCACGTTCGATCGTGAAAGCCTCCCTGAGACGGTACACGACGGCTGATATCGCTACATCAAGACATGTGTACCACTGCCGCGTATGTGTTACCATTGCCACCGTTATGTCATGCCAATGGAACTTACTAACGTGCCAAATCGGGTTAACCCTCAATCTGAACAAACTCCATAAAGGCTTTGCATATGAGAAATCCGTATTATACATAGATAGTTGCCTGCATTGCGGCGAGCTGTACCTTCCTTTCTCAAATAAGGGGGAACGCGTATCTTTTCGAGTAGGTTTGGCCCTTCAATTAGCGGACTAAATCTCTTTCAGAGAGGCCAAGAAATTGTTTCTAGTGTGCCCACTGCTCTTGGCTCCTACAGGCCTAAGGGTACGGTAGCTAAAACTGGAACCTATACGGTTTCACGCACCGTCCTGCCTAAAATCACAGCTCGCCCAACCAAGCGTGACCGTTTCTCGTAAGCCGCGCTTTCACCGCGTCGTTAGACTGACAGGAGGTAAACCCCCGAAGACGATCATGAAACCGTCTTCAAGGATTTATTAGGTCTTGCCCCACCGTATTTTTTGATCGAGAAAAGGCTGTGAGAAAGGCATTCGAAAGTGCTCCGAAGCTCCCTATGGTTGCGCTCGCGAAGAAGAAAAACATCTTGGTATCCACAGTGCCCAGAGCGGTCAAGGATGAAAGTGGCAAGCGCTTGAGGGGCTTAGAAAAGCCTCTGCTCACCCAGCGTATGCAAGAACAACTTTAAGAACGCTGTTGTCGCATTCTCTACGACTTTAAGAGTACTGGAAATCGAATTATCCTCTTTTTCAGATGATAAAAACATTTACAGTCTATCTAGTCATCCACAAGCTGAACGAACGCGTGTTAAGCTTCGACTAGGACGTCTCCGAGATCCGCTAAGTGACCACGATTAGGAAAGCGGCCTCCGTGATGATGCTTGACGTCGTGACTTCGAATGTGGAAAAGATGCCGCAGATGTGGTTTGCGGTCGGTTACAAGCTGACTGCGGCCGATAACAGGGACACGAAAATCCTTCCCTGGGTGAGAAAGATCACAAAAAGCGGCCTACATCTTTCAGAAGGATGGTGCCACGGTACACATGGTTATGACCGCTCAAGAGTCGTTGAGGTCAAACATGAAATACTGGTCGAAAGAGTTTAGATTTGACCTCACTCGCCTCGACTACAGTGCAACCTGCAAGGTCCATCAAGGCAACGTCGATAAGCTGATGTCCACCGTCAACCGAGTATGGGCCAGCATGAGGAAGGACTTCGTCCGCAATGTGTGCGTGGCATTCATGGTCTCGCCTGGAGCGCATGCTCACGGTCGAGGTCAGCTACATTGATTAATATTGCAATTTAAACACATATTTATATGTTAAAACAATGAAAACGTGTCTCAATGCATCAACACTATCATTGTGTCCTTTGTTAAGAGTGACGTAACGAGTGGAGCAGAACTTTCGGAATACCTAGTATTTTCATCATTCTTTCGCTTTCCTGAGTGATATACATTGTACAAGCTGCGTCAGTATTTTAAAATAATTTGCAGGAATGTAGAAAAAGACGTATAGTACATCAGAGAAAAATTGTATACAGTATAAACAAAATTTGGTACAAATAATCGTGAGAATTCTTATAACATGTCTATTTAATGAATCCACCATCAGCCTAAATGACTGTTTCAATTCGGGGTATGAAGTATTGACATCCCCGAATCATATGATATTTATCAATTTCGGACATAGTCTTTGTTTTAGCGGAATTGAGAGATTGAATGGCGTTAGGCCCTAGAGCTTAGCTATTCATTTAAATGGGTAAAATAATGACAAATATAGGTTAAATAAATGCTGTTTGGTAATTATAATCTATTTCGTAATATTCTTTTATAAAAATAAATGTTTGAATATTTTTTTAATTTCACAAATGATTCTTTTGCAAGAAAAGCGTAAAACAATTGTTGCTCTGTAAGAAAGTGGCCTGAAGTGCAAGTAGATATTTGGTAAGGGTAAGGCTTGTGGCTTAATAGGGGCACCAGTCTATAGAGGGTATTCACGAGGGTTACCAGTTTATGGTGTCAATAACTTTATAATGGGGCGCTTAGTTGGTGAGATGCCGGGCGAGTACCTGTCGGACGAAGGCGTTTGAGGTCTCACCGTCGAGTTTTAGGCTGGGTTCGAAAGGTAACTTGGTTATCACAGTGTTAAAAGAAGGATTCAAAGGAAAATGGTGTTTAGTAGGCTTTATTCTTTGCTTAGCTCTACCTTAATTGGAGCAAGCCAAATAGTCGAGTCTTAAGCGGCTTTGTTGTAAGTTTCCCTCTACGTTAGATAGTTAGAACCAAGGAAGGCTGGAATTAAGGACGAGGAACGGACTCGTGACGCCGAAAAAATTACTGTGAATCCGGAATCAAAAGGGATGAATGTATCCTACTAATAATAGTGATGTTGCTCCTCTTGGTAATTTTCTGCCTGTCTTATTTATAAGAACATCATTAAGGGGGCGTGACTTAGCTATATTTAATCAGAGCGCGAGGCGAAGCCTCAAAGGGCAAAGTATGTTCGTTTGTTCCTTTGTTGAGACTGCTGGGCTGGCATCGATAGCAAAGTTGATTTTGTCGTTTCGCAAGTCCATGTCAATTTGAGCTGGTCAAACCCGCATCCGTTCCGGCTGCTATGTTATCTTGTATCGAGACATTTCGGCTCGCAGCTGTTTCGTCTCGTGTGTATATTTGTGCATTCGCGTGGGAAACTCCAACTATTCCCTTGCCTTCTTACACTCATGTGTTTTTAATACATTTTCAATTGTGATTTAATATTATATATAAGTATTTCGCTGTATTCTACATTAGTTTATTGCTACTACATGGCATATTATTTCAGTATTTAATGTGTGCCTAATTTCAAAATTTCATAAGTCCAACAAGGTGCTCATTTGTGAGGTTCCTCGTTGAGCCTATTTCACTTTGCAATTTAAGCTTTGCTACACAACTTTACCAAAAGCACTAACCTGAATTCAAAATTGTACCAAAACAGGCTTCATCAGCACTTTTGCTCATTAGTTCAGAACCAATTTGGTGATAGTAACTATAGTTTTCAGCGTGATGGCGCACATTGTCACAAATAAAAAGCAATGGCACATTTCTTGGCTGGAAATAACACGAAATTTTGGGATCTTGGTCAAGGAAATCGGCAGATTTTAACCCAATAGAAAATTTGTAAGCAATAATCAAATTAGCGGTTAAAAAATACAAGCTATCCAATTGTGAGCAGTTGTGAATTCTTATTAAATAAAAATCTGCAATATCAGTCAAAATATAATCACAAATTTGGTTTCCTGCATGCCAAAACGAATTAAAGTACTCTTGAAGAACAAGGGACATTTATAATTGTAAATTTTGACTTTATTTATTAAAAAAATGGGTTTGGGCTCTATTTTTTATATTTAACCTTCAAATTATAAGAAAATTATCATAATGAGTAGCAAAGACAAGGATGGAAATAATTAGGATGAATTCCATGTTCAGGGAAAGTAGTAGGGATATTATATAAGAATCAATTGATACTTCATTTTGGGGGAGTGATAGAAAGATGCGTCTAACACACCTTCCCAGGCACAAAGCCCAGCCCTAGGATGCTTGAAGCGGTGTCGGTTGTCATATTTTCCCATATACTAACCAATACATATATATATATATATATATATATA